>VXBB01010401.1:41523-145784 GCA_013399915.1 Illadopsis cleaveri
CCGCCCCGGCCATTGGCAGCGCGCCCGGCCCGGCCGCGCCACGTCCGCACAGGGGCCCGGGCGGCGGGGCCGGGCCGCGGGCCGAGAAAGCACCACTCCGCTCGGTCACCGCCAGAGCGCCCCGAGCTCAGCCTGATAAACACCACGGCAGCTCGAAACAGCGCGTCGGGGCTGTCCCGCCGCTGCTGCTCGTTCATCCAGAGCGGCAGACTGATGATGGTTTCTGCTGTCATCCGAAATCGGTTGGGAAAGGACAAAAGTGTGATTTTAACACAAACAAACAAACCCCTCCACGCTGTCTCGAAGAAATGTTGTGGGGATTAAAGGTTGCCAGCACTCTCACAAAGGGTGTTTATCGTGATGAGGTCACTGTCACTGTCACTGTCACTGTCACTGCAAGGGAACTGAACTTGGGATNCCCCGCGCCCTCCCCCTGCCACGTCTCCTGCCCGGGCCGGGCGCTCACCCCAGGCGCTCACGGCTCTCCTCCGGGCTGAGCTGGTCGAAGCTCCGCGCCTCCTCCTTGCCCAGGAAGGCCTCGTGGTCATACTGAAAGCCGGGCTTGTCCTNCTGTCTCGAAGAAATGTTGTGGGGATTAAAGGTTGCCAGCACTCTCACAAAGGGTGTTTATCGTGATGAGGTCACTGTCACTGTCACTGCAAGGGAACTGAACTTGGGATCCTGAAAATGTAGGTGAGGGGAAGCCCAAACCATATAGTAAAGAAAAAGGTTTTGGTGTGTTTTGCCTAAAGTAAAATTTATTTTGTTCAGAGTTGTGAAAGTCTCTAGGCAGAGGTAATTATTCCTTTTCCCCATATGATTCTTTTTCCTATGTTATACAGGTCATTCACAACTCGAGAAATAGAGTATAGAGAAGACTGTAATTGTGTGCACTACATTGCAGGATAATGACCCTGTTTCTAAGAGGTCCTGTGGTGAACTGTGCTCCACCACCAAGGCCAGTGTGTCCATTGTTACTTTGGACCTGAGGGTGCTACTATTCCAAATTGCCACAAGTGGTTTGTCAGCCCAGCCCACAGGGTGTATAAACTCTGTCTGCGGTGGCCTTTGGGCGTACCACTAATACGGATGTGCAAGATGCTGCACCAGACCACAGCTTCCCCTTGTGCTGTTGTTACACTGGTACAGCTCCTTTTGACCTAAACCTCACCCCTAGCTGAGCTGTGCCTGGTAGAGGATTTGGTTGTAATGACCGTGGAAATGTGGTGTTGGAGATTTCCGTGTGTGCTGTCTTCTGCCTTTTGTGACTCGTGCAAAGAGTAAATGAGAGGCATGCGGGGCGAGTGCTGGTTTGCCTCAGAACCATTGGCAACAACAGCAGATTTCAAACATTTAAACAGTCAAATATGTTGGTTTGTTACTTAATTGGACAGAGAGGAAGAGTAATGCACCCCCTGGAGCTCAGTCACGCGAGCTGTGATATGCATGTGGCAGCATGAAAATGGCCCAGCTGATCAGACCAGCTGTGTTTGAGTTTCCAGAGCTAGTGAGATGTAATCCTTCTACTGTGTTTGTGTTTGTTTATTTGTTTGTTATTAAGCATATGCCTTCAAAACCAAGTTTTCAATAACATATTCAGCAATCTCATATTTGTGCAATAATTTAGATTTGGCTCTTTTTTGTGTCTCGGTCTTCTAACATTCCTGTCTCTGCTTTCTACATCTATAATATGGTTTTTAATGTTATTCCAGAGGTGGGTTTGTGCTGAGGTGTTGAATTTTTAGCTTGCATATCCACAAGTGCCAGAGTATGCTGCTAGTTAAGAGACAAGTCATTTGCATGGGTAACAGGTAGGCTTTACTGCCCATTCACCCCATCAGTGTTGTAATCAAACATCAGCTTGATGCTTCATCTTAGCAGCAGAGGGATATGAAGTTATTTGAGGGATGTGGGAAATGAATTTCTATGTTTTGTTGTCAGAACAATTTGGAGGCACTTGTGTGAGGGGAGCTACAGTAAGAGCAATGCAGAATGGGCTAAGTGCATATATGGTCATTCACTGGAAAGCCTCCAGACACTGGGAGGCTTTGCCTCAGGGATATGGGTTCTGCCCGTCGGAACACTTTAATTTTGCCCCGTGTTTGGGTTCCAGTGAGAACAAGCCCTGAAATGCAGTGCTCTTATGAAAGATGGGAAATCATGAGTGTTCTGATCCCTCCAGACTTGGTCCGGGACCATCGGTACTAACAATAAAGATTTGATTGATCCAATATGACTTTTTGTGGAAAAGGAATGATATTGCCATTACTTGTCCTTAGAGGGCTGAAGTCTGAGACTGTAATGCTGAGAATAGGCTGCACATTCAGTCAGAACAGTTGTTGATCTGGTCAGTCTTAGCATTGCCAGATCTTTGTATCACTCAGATTAACATTTACAGATTGTGCTGTTGGGCTGTCGTGACCTTGAACTCTCAATTCTCTGTGAAGAGATGCCTTCTACTCCTTTTACTCAATTCACAAAATGGTAGTTTTCTCTTAAGTCCTTTATCCACAATGCCTGTTTCTTAAAATATTTGTATTTTCTGGTTTAGATATATTACTTTGAACATCTCTGAGAGAAACTTACTGCTCTTGGATGATTTATTAGTTTTAGAGTTTGTGGGACTGTTTTCACCATCCACACTTCTTTCAATGATGCATCTGAGTTTTGTACACATAAGGTTTCTTTGAAACATTGCAAAATACCAGATCTGCAACATTGACAATGTTTTTTAGCAATATATTTATGCAGGAGCAGGCATGCTGGGTAGTTCATAAGCTTTTAATGAAATGCTGGCAGATATTAGGGTTTTATGGGCTGGAAAGCAGTGCAAATCAAAGAGCTTTGCTTACTGTTTATAGCATTTTTCCTCTGAATCTAACAATATTTATCTCACTTTTTCCATCTTGCATTTTGCTCTTCACATATTTACTTTCCCTTTCAGTGATATATTTAAAGCCAACAAACTATTTTGTATGAAATATATGTAGAGTTACAATACTCCTGTCACCGTGGGCATCCAGTCACCGGGAGAAAGCCTGAGATTACTTATTTCACATCTCTCTTTTTCTTCAGTCTGCCTTTTTCCTAATGAGGTTACACATGTCTGGCATCTTTAGCCAGTGTTTCTGGACATCATTAATTGTGACTTCCCTGAGGCCATGCAAGTGATCCCTAAGGGCTGCTGTGCTTTCTGGCTGCCTGCTGGCTCATACCTGCTCTTGTCATGCTCCCAGTAGCAAAGCTCTTCTCAGAGCATACCTCTATCAGTATGTTTTTCTAGTTCTATCTGCTAAAATAGTCAAAATATTTGATAGCATTATAGTATCCTGGTACTACTAGGAGGTAAAAATATATGTCTGAGAGAAGCAGGTGATTTCTAAGTAAACAAAGGAACTTGTTTTTTAAAGAAGCTACAAATGGAAAATATAACATTTTTTCTCCTCAATTCTACTACAGTTTGTAAATACAATATAATTGCAATATTTCTCTGTACACATAAAATGTGGTTGGTTTGAATGGATATGAGACTTGTGTATGCCACCTCAAATTAGATTATAGAAACATACTTTGTGCTTTTCAGAATTATACTTTACATTCCAGTTAGCCTAATGTGGTTTACTCAGGTCACAGTATCAGGACTGTTTTTTAAAGCTTTGTCTTTTCCTGAGGACACCGAACACCTTCTTCAAACTTGTTGGAAAATTTTCATTGACACCAACAGACTGCAGCTCAAGCTGTTTGTTTACAGTGCAGCTGTATTTTATTGGAAATGTAACAGTATCAGTATTTCAGAATGAGCTTTTAATGTCTAATTTACTTTGTATGACCTAGCATTAGATACCGTGTATTTGTACTTCCATGCAAGTTCTGCTGGGTGTTAATTGCTCCCTTCAGCTTGGATGTACAGGTGTAGATGGACTGTACCTTTTTGTCTCAGCTCCTGTGGGAAACCACTCAGCACAATCAGATCCCAGCCTGCAAACAGCAGCAGAAATTTTGCAGGAGAGGAAATAGGGGAACTTTGAGAGAACCACTTTGATTAGGCTTAGTTTTGGCTTGTCCTGACTAGCTGCTTCATCACAACACTGTATGTCTTGTCTTTTTCTTAGCATGGGTGTAGTCTACATCACTCTCTCCTTCTCTTCTATTCATCTTTTTGTGCCTAGTTGACAGAAGGAAGTTTCATGACATGATCTACCCAAAATAATCATGGCCTGTGCTATCAACGAAGCTGACAATCTCATTTGCTCTGATACACCACTCTGTATCTTCACCTTTCTCATCTGGTCATACTGTAAACTCTTTGGTAGGGATTTCTGCTGTTCCTGCTGATTGGTTTCTGCTTACTTCTACTGGTGACTGTTTCCACTGATTTTCTGCTGAGCCTGTGCAATGTCTCTCTTCACTTGGACATGGTCTGACTTGGTCCTTAAGGTGTCAATAAGCAGTTAGCAACAATTTTGGAGCCCTCCTGAAGTTTTTCTCATATCAAGAACCTTTGTGATTAGTGTTTTTTTGAACATGTACTTTTTCAAGTGTATAAAAAGATCCTTTGCTGCTGACAGTGTGAATCCGTGCTGCTGTATGTGCAATTTGCCCTGGTAATTTCTTATGTATGGTGATAACCATAGCAACATCCCAGGTAGGTAATGTAATGCAAATTACTGCAGCTTCAGGGATGGGAGATGTTAACACAAGTATGTACTTGCACCCCTGGTCTTCAACATTTTGCAGTGACTTTTCCTTTCCCTCCCCCAAAACATGTTAGTTTAGAATTTCCTTTCCTTACTATGATCAGGAAGCAGAAGAAAACCTCTTGCTATGTTTCTCATTGGTATTCGCAGAGGGAGGGGGGAGGATGGTCCTTCGATGTTTCTGTCATGAATAATTTTGTATGCACAGTGGAAATTCCACAGTGTATGTAGGGCATAAAAGTCTAGAGACTTGGATACGCTGCTGGGCTGTGTTGTGCTTAAACCCAAGTTCCTGTGTTTGCAAACATGGAGTGTGAGCACATGGGGGTGGAATTGCAGCCACAGATGTTTGGACTGAGGTGTAAACGTCCTCAAATCAGTGACAGAAGATATGGGAGAACAGCTTTGTTGCTCAAAGCAGAGACTGCTGTAGCTGAATACTTATCAGGGCCCGTGCATTGTTACTGAAATGAGGAACTAGCAGAGAAGGAGCTGGTAACAGTTGTCCCTTGTTTGGTCATAAGCAAGAGTGACCAAAAAAATCGGTATGAGAGCTGATCTGAATACACACTAGTCCTTGTGTAACCTTAGAACCTTGGATGTATGAAAGTAGTGTACCACTCTAACCTGTAACGAGAGTCTTTTGTTAAAGGTACAGAAAAAGCAGACAAGGAAATTTTGCTTTTTTGGGTGAAGAATGAAATTGTTGCTGAATTTGTTTTTCTTTGGACTTAAATAGTGAGAATATTGTTTTGGTGCTGCAATCTGTGCTGAAGTTGCTGATTACTGAAAGCTGCACTGCCCCAGCCTTTAAATGAGGAAATACCCAGATAAAAGAGAGTGGAGATTTGTGGAGAGTGACAGAAAGACTGGTGCAGGCAACCACAGTCACAGCTAGATCACAGTTTGTAAGGGACATGATCCCAAAGCAGGCTGTGCTGTTCAATGGGACAGCACTGAATAGCCTTCATCATAAAAACATGGTTTGTCTCAAACAGGACCATGGGGGAGAGTGCAACCAAAATATTGAAGTCACTGAGAAATTTTATTTGTGCTAGAGATAGTATTAATTAACTGGAGATTAAAATACTGCTAATCTGTACCCCTTGATATCAGTATAGGAGGGTTTGCCACTCATAACAGGTCTGCCAGCAAGTCCCAAATTGTAAGGTGTAATCTTTTCCCCTCTAATTTCTCTGTGATTTAACAATTCAGTACTGTGCCCGATGGTAGCACTGACAGCACTGTTCAGCTGTGCCAGCCTCCCAAGCAGTCCAATTTGAAAGGTGCCCATGTTCAGGTAATCCAGTTTGTTGTCAAACCTTGGCCACAGCACCTGAAGTTATGGACACCCCTGATTTACACTGGAGTATTTCTTTCAGGGGAAACCACCTGTTAGGATGCCTACCTAAGAAAAAGAAACTGCACCAGAAAGAAATATAGAAGGTCAGGCTTTTTAATCATCTGACAGAAACTATTGAACCTAGTTATCTTCAGATCTCGCCTGTCTGCCTACTTTGCATTTAATGGATATTTCTTCCTCATTTCTATTTTCAGCATGTGATTGTCTGAGAATGGCTTCTCCTTAAAACCCAAATCACATCAGAGAACAACAGATGCCTTGGAGTTACAGGGATAGCCTGAGGCCCTGGCAAGTTAAATACATACTTCTTCAAAATAAACTTTATAGTAACTAGATCTCCTGAAAACCTGTCCATAGGCCAGTTTCTGACCAGTACCAGAGTCAGAGAAAACACTTGACTGCAGTTATCCAGTCCTCTACTTCCCATGGCTAGGATGTCTTCAGGACTGAACTGACCTCTTCCTAAGTCTAGGGGATAGTGGGGATCAACACTGGCATAATTTTTGTTTCCTGATGGCTTTGTTGTGAAAGTGCTTCTCTCTATGGTTTTGATTTATTGCTGTTATTCACAGAGCGAGATATGATTAACCATGTTTAAAAGCAAAAAGGCTGCAAGCAACCTAGGAATGTCTGAGCAATGGTGTCAGCTGTTAATGAAACTCGTAGCGATTGAAGATCTTAAAAGTTCATCTCAGAATCTGCTGACATTGCAAAGCTTCCCTCAGAGCTGCAATACCATTCCAACACAGAGGAGAAAAGTGTGCATGAGAAAAGATCTGTCTAGGTTAATGCCACATGTAGGGCTCGTGCTGGATTCAGTGACTCTGGTTCGCTGCTCTAAGGAGGGTGCTGCTTTCCTCCACCACATTTTTTGGTTTGCTTCTAAGAGAGCCTGCCAGCATGTGAAACCCTGCTGTATTAGCTAGCTGGGCAGTTTGTATTTAACAAGTAGGTATGTGTTATCAACAAGCAAAGGAAATAATAACATCAAATTCATATGTCAAAAAGGTAAGTGTTTGACAGGTATTATTTGATGTACATGATTTTATTTACAGTCTTTTCTTCTCACTTTTTCTGCCTCAGCAGTTGCTCACCTCTGCTACTTCGTGACACGAAGTTCAAGGATACATTGCATTATCACAGGCATCAGTGGAGAGAAATTGGCTCGTCATTAACAAAAATTGTAAAACCAACCCTACAATAAACCCTGCTTTTGTCCACGACCTCTTCCTCCTGGATGCAGCAGTGAAACACAGCCCACAGCTCTCACTGAGCATTTTTAACCCAGGGTTAAAATCTTCATGTGCAAAGGTCGGGTGTAGAAAGGGCTCATCACTGAGAGATGCATAAGTGCTGTAGCTGCAGAGCAGCCTGGAATGGAGATATCCAGGGGAACAGAGGAACTTGGCTTTCTTTCCTGGCTCTTTTGTAGAGCAAAAGGGGTCTGTTCAATGTCCACCAAAATCAGCTGAAAGCATCTTAGTAACTTTATTTTGTCAACGATGCAAAGCAAGGCCACACAGCTTTTAGGGCATGAAGTGCAGTATGCTGGAAGCAATGTGAATTCCTTTTGCTCCTTTTTGCATCACTAATTTTTATTTATCACACAAAATCATAAACTGCACATAAACTTAAATGCAGACATAATGTACATTACTATGATAATAGAGAAGCCGTGCTCCTTTAACCAGACAGATGAAATAGAAATAGACATATTGAATGAGTTCTCCTCAGTGGAATGTTCAAATTCCTTATTTTTTCCAAATCTTTAAATTCTAACTTGTCTGTTAAGGATAAAAAAAGTATAATTAAACTAAAATGTGCTTTCAAAGGACAACACATCAACTAAATTTTTTGAGACAGCAGCATATGAATGTCCAAAGACTTGGTTGAAAGCCTTTCATACAGGACCTTGCACTCAATATCTTTTCCAAGTTTTGTTGTAGATTGGCTATTTGGAATTTGCAAACCGTTCAGGCAGAATACACAACAGCTACAGTTTTGAATGTGTATAAATACCACTCCTGTAAGTAAGGTTGGCTGCTATAAGTATTAATTAAGAGAAGTCTATGTTTCTAGTTATTGTTTCGCTTTGAACAAGATCACAGCAACGAGAGCTTAACCAATGACAAGTGCAGCCAAAGTAGATAGGCAAAGCCAAAACACCTATGGAAAAACATATTAACTAGTGCCAGAATTGTGAAGTGCAGATTTAAATAAACTGAGTTGTGAACTGCAACTGGCTACAGTAGAGTTGAAACTGTCAGTGATGCAAACAAGCTCATTCTTTGCCTGTGAAGTAGCATTGGAACACATCCTATTTACAGTCTACATTAAAATGTAAATATGGGATTACCTTTTAGGCTGTGGAACAAAATCATACAGGCAACAAACATTACATCTTGGGTCTTCTGTGAGTGAAAACTGTTGTGTCAAATATGGTTAGATTAGTAGGGTTGATGGGCTTTATTCAAGGTTCCTGGAATTTATCTGCCAAGCATAAATAATTATTTAACAACTAATAGGGCGAGGCCAGAAATATAATAGCTTTTATGTTGAAATTAACATCAAGTGATCTGTAGACATCTGCTAAGCAAGCCAAATGTGGTCTATGTGCTGTGTGTTTTGCCTCACTGCTTCAAAATAACAAGCAGTGCTTATATTTGGAGGGGCAGTTTTCCTTGTTGAAGTGGAAAAAAAATGTTCTGATAGAAAATCACTTGCACTGTTAGGATCAAATGTGTGATGAACATTAAATAGCCCTACAAATTTAAATAATGCTCAATGTTGAGATTTCAGCCTTGCAAATGCTCATTTCCTGATGTGCGCTTACTGTGGTTTGGAGGGAAAATGGGCTTCTCTCTTGTTAGAAAGAAAACAAAGTATCACCCAGTGTATTCCAGCTCTTAACTGTTTCAGTTTTCTGGGGCCCAGTAAATGTGGGAGCCTGGGCTCCTGTGATTTTATTTTTTCTGTAATGACCAAAAGGGTGAGGGAATCCTAAGAAAAGCCACAGCATTGAGAAAGCCTGAAAGAGTTCCAAGTAGCAAAGACCCTTTCCAAGCTGATACTGGCTGTTGCCTTGCAGGGACCTGCATTGTGTGTGTAAGTGTTTGGGTGCTGTGGATGCCAGAACAGAAACTGTGCTTCCTTTCCTTGAGAGCACCACTGTTGGCATGGCCTCTTTGCTTTGCTGCCTGTTGCAGTTTGCCTGCTTTCAGGGCCAACCATTCAATCTTTGGCATCTTCTCTAGAGGTCTTGGCCTTTCCTCTGTTTTAAAAGTATTAGAAGGAGGTTGAATTGCTGAGTGGGAAGTGTAATCTTTGTGAGGCCAAGTCTAAAGATGTTAGTAAGCTCAAAGGGCTGCACTGGCAATTTACTGTGTACTATGGAGGAATGAATGAGAGACTCATATTCATTGTGCTTATGTATGCTCAAGTTCTTTATGCCCATATTTAGATCTATTAACACGATAAGATTAAGCCAACTTGAATTTCTTGACTGAACAAAGCACTAAATGGCAGAGCCTCAACAACAGACCCCATAAATGTGTACTACCACCAGCAGCATGACTAACCCTGGACCCGATCTCCTGTGGGGTTTGGCAGTGACACAGAAGACACTGTTCTGTACAAGCTGGATTCCCTTTCGTGCAGGAGCCTTGGCACCAACCTCCCTGTAAGCTGGCTCAGGCTTTTGTGGGGGTACTGAAGGCTGGGCTCTGTTCTGGACTCAGTGTCTCTGCCCCAGGCTTTCCTGAGTATCAGAGTGCAGCCTCAGGCTGCTCTGGTTCCCCCTGCCAGGAGTCCCTGGGAATTTGTCTGCCAATTGGGTTAGCCAGAACACACAGTGCTCCAGCCAAAGTCAACTTCCCCCTGTGAGGGTGACCTCAGTGAGGAAATGTCAGGTGCTGCCTGGTCCAGTTTTCCAACCACACCTCATCCTTCCCAGCAGGGATTTCCCCAGAAGGTAAGTGGCAGAAATTTCTGTCCTGTGCTGGCAGCTCCAGAGGACAGAGTTAAAGAAATAGGACAAAACATTTGGAGGAAGAGAGCTGTTGCATTGGCAAATCATGAAGCAATAGAAGCATAGAATGGTTTGAGTTGAAGGGGACCTCTAGAGTATCATCTAGCTCCAAACCCCTGCCATGGGCAGGGACACCTTCACTAGAAGCCAAGTTTAGACTGTGACATTTTTCTTCACTGCTTCAAAGCACAAATGATGAGAAGGAAGAAATTCTGTTTGCAAAGGCCTCATCTTAGCTTTCTGTATTGAAGTAGTGCATAAAGGAGTTTGGAGTGTCCTGTGGTGGGAATGCTTCAGGAATTTTTTTCACAGGTGAGGCTCCTTTTCCAGCACAGGTAGAGCAAGCAATATCCAGGCTGGATAGAGAGCAGACAGCCAGGTCTTTGTTTGGATGTGATGACTCTGACTGCTGCAGGGACTAAGCATGGACTTCATTCTAGGTGGTATGGTTGGGCTCCATTGCAGGCATTCATCTGATGTGAGTGAGGAGGTTTCTCTGTGCCCTTTGGTCTTGGTTTTCTGAGGGAAATGTGAATTGCTGATTCCAAACAGCAACATGTAAGAGCTCCTGTGATGAGGGTGTATAACAGCCCATTCAGCTTTACTTTGATGATTAGGTTACTGCTTTTAGTACAAAATACATAGCGAGGGAGTAATTTCTATGCATGTTCTAGGGTGGTGCATTATTGCATTTTAACACTTGACATGAGCATAATTTACACACAGTCACTGCTTTGTCTCTCATGAAAAACAAACCCAGCAGACGCAAGAAATCTACCTGAAGATTTCATGTTATTAATGTTTACAGCATTTGTTGTAGTGCTGCCTGTTAATTACCACATTTAAGAGTGTGCCCTTCTGCTGTGAGGGGTAGGTGTCTATTTGGAACTGTGCTTCTGGAAAGAATGTTGACACTAATTCAGCATTGCTGCATCTGGAAAGATGCTGCTCTCAAGCAAAGTGCAAACTGGGACTAAGCCTGCGGTGAAAAGTGACGCTAACTTGGTGTAAAAATGGCTGTGAGGGAGAAGCAGACCCCCTGGTTTCAGAGCCTTCTTGCAGTCCCAGTGCAATCCAAGTCAGTGAGAAAACAGGCCATGTGTTGGAGGGAGCACATTTGCTAAGGCTGTGGGGCAGACACTGGTCAAAGGAGGATGTATGCAAATGTGTAACTCTGTCTCTAGCCCTTACCATCCTCCAGACAGCAACTTCTTCCTCCTCTCCCAGAGGAGTGCCTCTACTGTAGCCAAGCATTTTACTGGAAGTGCAAAAATTGCTGGGTGAAGAGTTTCTTCTGTCTGTTTTCCTTCTGAAAGTAACTCTAACCCTTTATTTCTCCTTTTGGCTGTCCTTCATGCTTCCGTCTGACCATTTCTTCCTGTGTGAGTGGAAAACCCTGCTGTGTCTCTAAGTTCAGACACTGTTGTCATCAGGGAGTTGTGCATTGCCCTGCAAAGGGGCATCACACGGGGGGTGGAAAGGTGAGGAAAGGTGGCATCATTCGGTGAAAAGAAAAAAAGTCAAGGAGTCCCCAGCTTGGCATCATGCCCTCATACTGTTCTTGTTTCCTGCATCCCCTTGCTGTCCTGTGGCTGGCGGGCAGGGACCCTGGGCCTGATGAGGTGCTGTGCACTTGTTAAGAAGCAGCTGTAACTGTCTCAGTGGTGTCTGAGACATGGTCAGCCCCACTCTTGTATGTTTTGATTCTGTGTGCTGCTCTTCAAAGAGTGGAATTATTAGGTTCTCTGGAAAAATTACAGTTTGGCCTGTCTTTATGCATCTGTCTCTTGCTGTGATCAGGGAATTTTTTTTGTTTGGGTCTGTCTTTATCTCCATAGGTCTACCTGACAGAACAGAGGTGTAATTGTAGCACGTTGGCCTGTCTTAATATAACCATCAGAGGTAATAGCAGCAGTGAGGAGGCAGCAGCACTGGCCTGCAACCAATTTATAAAGTCTCCAGAGACCTCGTGTAAGATACCAACATATCTCAAGGTGTGTTGACACTGCAGCAACTGCTGCTTGCAGAGATGCCTTGGGATTGCTGTAAATAATTTCACAATGACTCAATGGTTACTTAGCAATGACTGAGTTCAATAATTGTCACAGTTTATTCTGTGCCTTGGGTGAGTTTTGCAGCTTGTCCCAAGTACATGCTGCTGTGGATGGGATGCACTCATTTTAGCTAGCAGGAAACAGTGATAGTGTTTCACATGAGTAATATGAATGTCCATCCTCAGCACATATGGAACCAATGCTAAAAGACTAAAGATGGAAAATGAGGCAAACATAGAGAAGACTAGCTCTATCTAGAGCAATTTTATGCCAGGGGAGGGATGGGGACAAAGCAGTATTTCCACTCCAGTGCTGGAAGTACGAGCCCACGCCAGAAAAATGATGACCAGAACTGTTGAAACCCTCCCATGGTGCCTGATTCTGGAAGATACAAAGTGCTGGCAGAGACTGTGTCATGCTGCAGAAGTGGTAGAAATAGAGCATGAAAAGTGGGCCTGCAAGCCCACCTGACGACGCGCGGCTGTTACCTGCCACAGAGCCGTCCCCGGGGCTCTCCTGGTTTACCCTGTGGCGTGGCTTATGTAAGCTGTCAGGCTAATGAGAGCCCACAGAGCTGAACGGAGCTCCTGGGCTCTGCTCTGCCAGCCAGGGCTTCTCCCTGAGCTCTGCCTGCCTGCTCAAGCCTAGAGCTTGCTTCTCTCGTCCTTGCAGGTGGGTTTGGGTTGCTGAACCAGGCACCCCGTTTCTGTGCCCCTTCTCTTTCCTGAAAAAGGGCTCAGCTTCCCATTCAGTCCAGCATAACTGGACATAACTTTGGACTTGAAAATAATCTCAGTCTTTCAGCTAACAAGATTCGTCCTCAGGACTTTTTCTTGCATTCCACTTTAAGCATCATTTTTACATGCTCCTAAATTTGGTAGGGCAATGGGAATGACCTGCACACGGAGATGGCCTTTTTATCAAAAATACATTCTGCAGTGTGTTCTAAATGAGATGCACTGCAGTTTTTCAGGTCATTCAGGTGTGCTCCCCATAGTTGTAGGCTGGCTGTGTATCACTAGCCAGTGGAGCTTTGCCACAGGAGATGTGATCTGGATTTGGGACGAGTGTCTGGCCTGGGTCTTTCTGAATCAGGGTTTTAGTCACACCCAGAAAAGCACTCGGGGATTTGGGTAGAGCTTGCCGAGGCCAACAGGAGCGATGAAATAAGTGATGTGAAAGCCGGGCCGTTTGTCCCGCGATTCCGATTGGAGCCGTGAGTTTCCCGCAGGTGCGTTTGGAGCTGCAGAGATTCCCTCCGCCCGTCCCTCCTCTCCCGGCAGCCCGCACTGCAGCAGCCCCACCTGCTGTCGGACGGGCAGGACGCGGCTCCCTCCTTCCCTGCCGTGCCTCTGCCGTGCCAGCGACTCACTTCCCATCTCTTATCGCCCTCACTCACCCTCCTGCCCCCTTTGACTCTCCCTTCTTTGCGGTCCTCGTGTTTGTCATCTCTTGTGTTGACTCTAAGGATATCTTATCTCTGCTTGGAAAGCGCTAAGTAAATTTGCACACGCTGCGAGCGCTTGATAATAATAACAACGCTAATCTTTTGCTTTTACTAGCACTTGATTTCAAGGGCTCTCAGTGAAGAAAAAGTTATGAAGGCAAAGATATAACTAAGGTTCTTGAAATGGTTTTATTCTAAACTGAAGAGGGTGACTTCATGTGTTTTGAAGTTTTTTCTCTTTAGAAATGAGAACACCATATACAATTCTGCCCAGAATAAGAAAGAAAATAAATGAGACTTTTTAATTGGCAATACTTGTAAAAAGGACAAGGTGATACACGATGCATTAAGGCAATTTTTCTTTATACTGCTGCTTTTATGAGTTTGAGATGAGCACAGTGATCAAGAGTAAGGCTTATTTACACCACAGATTTACCTTGAGATGAGGGTGCTTTTGGGGGAGGAGAAGATTTTTATGTCTAAAGGCTTTTTAAAAGAACTATATATATATGTGTATATATATTTAAGGACAAATTCTGCAACATACTTCAGCTCATGTATGTTTTCAACAACCGTTTTGTTTTAGTCAATGTGGATGTTGCTGAATCAGGATCCAGACCATCAACTTTATTTCCCCTAGAAAAAAAAAAACCCTACAGTTCAATGATCACTATCTCCCCAAGTATCTTATTTTAGAAGAGTTTGTTAGCCTACAGTGTGACATGTTGCATTTCATTTGAGAGTAGGGAGAGACTCAAACCATCAGGACTTGCCTCTGGAATGAGAGTCCAAACACTTTGTTTCTTTAGATTCATGGATTAGAAATGTGGAATTGAGAGTGCATGCATGTATGTGTTGTTATTCCTTCTTGTAGAATATGGTATGCAAAGGTAGAAGTAGAGTGAAAAGGTGTTGTTACTTACTTTGGGGGACTGTAGGGATAATTGATACAATTTGTTTCCAAAGCAAGTAGAATTAAAGTTCAGGCATTATCTGAGATGGACGAAGCTTCCTCCAAGATACCTACTCTGCAAAAACTCAGCAAAGCAGACTCCAGCTGACATTGGGAAACCCTTTTTTATTTGTGACATAACATGTGTTTTACACCTGGACTTATAAAATTTTTATTAAAAATCTGTTATTAAGCCTTCATATGTCATTTTGATAGGTTGATAGGACAGTTAATAGACAATGTTGAGCCTCTACTCATTTCCAGCACATTGAGAGTCGGATTCATCAGTGAGGCAAGGTTTTAAAATATTATAAAACAAAAAAATGCTTAACCACACGTTCTAAATGCATAACAAAGTTATTTCTTTTATTCATGTATTTAAGACACTTCCTCTCAAAAGATAGTTTAGACCTTAATTTTTAAAAAGGATGTTTGGATTTCTTAGGTGAATAAATGTTTCTGCCCGTGTCTCTGCCTGATCTGCTTTGTGCCTGTGTAACCCAGCAGGGAGAGCACAGCACTTCTTGATGTTCTCAGACAGGGTGAATGTACCTTGCTTTGAAGATGAGGGAGGCACAGTAGTGGTTCATGTGCCACGTGCACGTTCTCCACAGAGGTTACACTTTACTCCACAAGAACTTAAAATGTCACAACTGCCACAAAGTGCAGTGAGTCCAGAAACTCAGTGCAAGATGTACAAAATAAAGAGAAGAGGGAACAATCTAGCTGCTGCTTTTCTTGATGTCTTTTGAAATATGACCATAGGTTATATCTACACATTAGAAATTACCAATGATAGACCCATGTTGATATATATGATGTTTCACTCAGTACTAAGTAGCTGGAATTTGAATTGTTTTCTTAATATAAAGCATCTTAGTGGGTGCCTCTGATGCCAGAGTCATTGCAGTGGTGTGTAACAAGTAAGAATGTGCCCTGGATTTACCTTACAGGCAGGGCAGCCCTTCCCTTTCTAGGAATATTAGATTCATTTATCTTGGGGTCCAGCAGCACCCAGGCTGAGATATCTGCGTGGCAACTCAGTGTTCTGGTATCTGTAAAATTCCTATATGAGTGCAAAGTAGATTCAGATGTTTGGAAAATTGCAAAAGGGTTGAAAAAAGTTTATTTTTGTGAGGAATTCAGTAGGCAAGTGGGTCATCCTTTACTACAGTTCTGTTTCCAAGTAATGTAGTAAAGGCTGATGAGCAGGAATCTGGACCTCTGAAGGGTGAAGCTTCATGACAGCCTTTGTGGAAAGTCTTGTTTCTGTTACTAGGCACAGCTCATAACCAAATGGAGCACTCTGAAGTGATTGATTAATCTCTTCTTCAAAAGCCTGCTAATAAGTTGGAGACCTTTTATAAACATGGCAGTGAAACAAATGTGTGATCATGTCTATGCACGGGCTCCTGTCAGCCTGCTCACTCAAGAATGTGGCAAAGAAAGTGTATTGAGTAGTATTTCATTGTTTACCCAGGGTTTTAGCTAAACATGTTAGAAAGGTCTGAGTTAGCCAACAAACTGACTATCCCTAGATTACATGGCTGAGGTAAGATTTGCAAGAGGAAGTTTTCAGTTTATTAAATCTACAGCTAGAGTTGGGAAAAAAATACACAGCATTCTGGGCATATGAACCATCCTTTGGGCACTTGAGAGGGATTGATGGCAGCATTTGCTACATTGAAAGCTCAGTGGATGTGAACTTATGTCTGTTTGGCTCAATTACTGTGCTCTGAGCAGTGTAATTTAAATATTGTGTGTTTCCGGAAGGTTAACATTGCTGGTACACTTCATGCTCTTCACTGTAAAAAGCAAGCACTTTAAAAACAAGTGACAATCTCCCATTTGCCACTATGCAATCAGTGAAACTGTTCTGTTAAGATCGAAATTTTCAAGGCTGAAGTCAATTAGAGGGGGGGAGGGAGGTTTCTTAAATTTGTTAGTCCACGTGAAACAGATGCAGAAATGACACTGGAAGTAAGGCTGGCGATAAGGAGCAGGCAGCACACCAGCCAAACTGGGGGCTAAATTTCTTTATATAAACAATACTTTCAGGGGAAAGGCTGTGCCCTGGGGGCAGAATTGCCCACCCTTGCATGGTTTAGAAACTTGTCAAAGATCTACTGTCACTGAGGCAGACACTTGCTGAGTGGTGTGACACAGACATAAATTCTGCAGCTTCCCTGGGAGCTTAGTGCTGCCACTTTCCCGGTAGCAATATCCCAAATATCCCGTGTTCAACCTAGAGCAAGCCATGGTTTTACTGGCAAGGAGTAGCTCGGTGTACATGCCCTGAGGTCAATGTCTGTCCATGTGATCATGAGGATAATCCCTTCTCCAGGCACCCCTACACATTGCTGTGCAGCAGGGAAAGGCATGGACTTAGTATACATTTATCTATACATTTTTATTTATTTAAAGAGCAGTACTAGCATGATTCCAGTGAGGGAGAGCTGAGCACAGACAGGTTGCTGTGCAGCTGGTCGTTGCACTGTGAGTTCACCTGAGCTATTGCAATAATTTGTTCCTATAGCTGTGTTATAGGATACAGTCCCAGTCTTAAATGTCATCCAAATTTAAAGTGAAACTCATTTTGTGCTTTTTAATTTTAGCTGTTATTACCGGTTTCCTAGCAAGGTTTTGAAAGTCCAGCTGCAAATAGCAGAATTCAGAGTGGCTGTGTATATATATATATGTTTAGATTATCTTCTTGACTTCCATTCACTTAAATGAAGTGGCCTATGATTTTTATGTTATAGGACATAGCAAAAGATGCACCTGCCAGTTTTATTTCTGCTTTTATATTGTTGGAAGAGGTTTGGAAGTTTGATCTAAGTATATTCCCAAAAGTTGAGATGCTCCTCTGAATCTTTTCAGTTTGCTGGAGGAATATTGTGATGGGGGATTTTTTGCTGGAGGGCAGCCCAGGGTCTTAAAGGTCCATTTGAGACTTATAACCTCTGATTCTTGGAATCAAAATGTAAGGCCAAATTATGAGCACCTATATGGGGGTTTCTAGTGAACTCAATGAAAATCTTGTATGAAATATGTGCTGTCAAATGCTGTGTTGTCTTCTGGGCAGATCAAGAATATCAACATTTCTCATGGAGTAACTCTATTTTTGACTCAGTAGCAAATGAGCAGGAGCTGGACATGACATAGAATGGAAAAGAAAATGAAATATGAACAAGAAGAAATCTTTCTTTAGCCATTTACAGTGTAGCTATTTGTCAGCAGCTGGTAATACATATCTATTTTAAGGAGTAGAAGAACATTTGAAATGTGCCACTCATATGTGATTTGAGTCCTAAATGTAGCTTGTGGTTGTGAGTCTGTCTCTAGCATATTGCAGTGTCCTGCCCCGAAGCCTTTTGGTCACATAAACTTATCTCAGATTTAATTTTCTTTCACTTGTAGTATTAATTCAGGGGTTGTTACAGTTTGTTTGCTTTAAAACAATCTGTGTGATTTTTCTTTGCGTTTTGCAAACCTCATCATTTTGGAATCCTAAATGAACTGTTAAAAGAACTATTTATTATAACCTTATTATATGGATGTATTTTGACAAAGAGTGTGCATGAACTTGATGGTGCATCAAAGCAAAAAAACCAAAATGGGCTTTGACTTTAAGGAAAAGACTTGAACCACTTGAACCACTGTCAAGATCAAAGTATATTTCGTGTACTGGAGTCCTGATTCAGCAAAGCATGTAAGAAAGAATATCAGACACACTGAGCTTTCGTGGCAGCCAGTGAGCACGATTGCATTTACTGCTGGGATTCTTGCTTCTGAAAAATCCCAACCAAACAAAACAGTTGCAAACAATGAAGCCATCAAAAATATTGTAATCTTTCTTCATTTTCACATCCTCGCACAGCATTCCTTGCACAATTTGCATTATTCATAATGAATTGCTTTAATCACAAGGACTTAAAATTTTAAAAGTTCTTGCATTTGCAGATCTGTTTCTCTTGGTAAATGTGGTTGGGTGACAGGAAATGGCTTGTGTGCTTTTCCATGTCCCAGTAATCTTTTAATCAGACAGTAATGTTTCATGCAATAGACTTACTGCTCTTCTCCATCACCAAGAGTCTTAGAATATGTATGCTGACACCAAGTAAATGAAAGCAGTACTTTTTTTCTTAATGGAAAATGCCTAGTAAGACACTCTGGTTCCCTACATCCCTCTTTGTTTCTCAAGCAGACCAGTGAGGGCTTTCAGCCAGACAAGTGTTTTATGGCAATAGCGCTTTATGTTTTCGCAAAACCCTTCTTCTAAGGGTCTAAAATGCTTTACAGCACTAATAAATTAAAGCTTAGCACATCCTATGTGGTAGGTAACTATTATGCCCCTTTTATGAGGGCCAGACTTTGTGGAATAAGCTGCATTCAACCTGCCAGCACACTGAGCAGCCATTTAGGGTTTCATCCCACAATGATCATGTGAGTGCTGTCTACAATGGAGTCTATAAAAGAGGTCTCTACAAGGCAAAGCACTAGGACTTCTAGAAGCAGTGTTTGTCTTTGGACCTTTTGCAGTGAGCTTTAAAAAAAAATTGTGAAGAAATTATTAGACACCAAGAAGAGTCTTGGAAATAATTAAAGATGAAAAACTCTAATAAATTATGAAATGAAGGTTGGTCAGTCTGGAAAGAATGGTAGTGTGGAAGATGGTATGGGGAATCAAAGGAAAGGTTTTAGAGTGGAGGAACCATGACTAGATTTTCTTGGCTGCAATTAAAAATTACGGGAGCATCTGGTCACTCCATAATACTTCAGCTGAGATTAAAAAAGTCATGACACTGTTAACCATGCTCATTCCCAGCCTAAAACTAAATAACTCTAGGCAGCTGCACTAACTCAGTTTTTAAATCACCACAACTGAGCTGCAGCTCTGGATGGTTAAATGAACAGCTAAAAGACTTTCAGCAATGTATTTGTGTCTGAAATCTGTCTGGTGAGACCCCACAAGCCAAGCAGGTGTGCTAAATATCTCACCACCTCTTTTGCTCATGCCCCTTTGGAGTCTCCAGGGACAATAACCACCTAGGTTTGAGGAAACACCAAGTCATGGTGGAGACTGTGGAAGAAACTGTGACACCAAACATGTAAATCCTCAGGAACAGAAAAATCTAAATTACTTCTGAAATTAAGCTCAGTCATTGTATGGACAGACACGTGGGGTTTGATGGTCTGGATTAGCTGGGCTCAAGACATTGATCAGGAAGGGACCCCTCCCAAGATAAATTAACACCATGTGATAAACTCAGTCCTTCATGGCATGCTTTTTTGTTAAGTTGTTAAAAAAATCATATCATGCAGGGATAACCTCATTATTGTGTTAAGATGAAGCAGAATACAGGCACCAAGGAATATCTTCTGTTCTGAAATATTCATAAGTTTTTTTGTTTTCTTTTTCTACTGACACAAACAGTCAAAAAGCAGCCTGGAGGAAATGTCCTTCGCTTTTGGAAAATGAGTTGGTAATTTATTCACATAAGGCCATGTAGTCATTTTGAATTAGCACATTGTGGAATCTACTAATAAAATGAAGTCAGTTTACATTTTAAACAACCTTTAATATTTGTAAAAGTAAATATCCCTTAATTTCTCAGCAATTTAGATGTAATGGAAATTGTCAGAAATTTTAATTTCTCCCCGTTTAGCTCACTCACAATGGCTGTCAAACAGTCAAGTGATATGACGTAAAGTACTGCTAATCGTTTCAGCACAAGACAGTACTTCAAAGGTAAGGCAAAGGATGTGCAGACACTAATGAAATTTTATTATCAGAACATAGAATTAGAATTGTGACAAGAGACAATGGTTGCAGTGACATGCAGCTAGAATGTTAAGCTTCTGAAATCTCCAGGCTGAGCCTCGCAGACAAAAATAGCTAAAGCTACAGACTTCTTAATAGTCTTAAATGGAAATTGAATGGGCTCAATTAATCAAATGAACAAACCGTAGGAGATTACAAAAAGGGCTCATTCTGTGTGTTCTGTTCAGGCTATTAACCTGCATGGCCACTATGTTCTCTTTATAATGATGTGGTTTGCAGTCCATGTGTTGCTTCTCTGAGAGTACATGTTTTTGTAATTCATAGGAAATCAGGGAAAGCTCGTAAGACAGCATGGCATGATGATTTTTTTAAGCATCTCCTTTGGCAGACCCTGCCTAAAGCGAGTCTTATTTCACATGATCAAGCCAATTCTGTCTGTGAAACAGGACTGCATGTTTCTGGGTATGTGAGCATAAGGAGTTTGCTTCAGAGCAGATCACTGGTGCCCCCCAGCTTATCCAAGGTAAAATGATGAATTTAAATGACCAATGGGCATCCCTTACTATTTTGGTGTTCCCTAAAAGAGTATCTACTTTACAGAAACCTGTGAGAATCTCTCAGGTGTTAAAGAAGACACAGCTTTGATGCTAGTGGGTTAACTTGAATTGAGTCCTAAAGTATTTATAAAGTAACTGTCATTGTCCTCTCCTCATTCTTCTAATTCTCTGAACTGTGCTATGTATCCTGTTGCTGTGTCAACTTTGGCAGCTGTGAGGGGAAATAAAAAATGCCACATGGGATCTATTAGATTTACTTCCTTTGAATGTGAGTTAAACTTGGGTCAGAGGGATCAAAGCCTGGAAAGTTCTCTCTCCTTTGGAGGGCACCTGCACTCTGATGTTGGGAACTTGGTCTCTGATTCTCAGATTTGTCCCATTAACAATGCCTTCAGAGATTAAAAAAGTATTTGAGAAGGGTTGGAAACAAAAGATACCCATTCTGTAAGCATGTTTTTGGCCCTTTTAGGGAATTTAGTCAGTTTCCTTGGAGTTCTGTGCAAATATAAGGGCGTTAGGAAAATTCACACCCAGCATGGATGTGATAGTAAGGAGCTCTGCTGCAACTTGCACAGGACACAACCCAGCAGGAAGTCTGCAGTGTCAGGCACTGGCTTTCCTTCCTCCACCTGCAGAGTAGCTATTGGCATTGAGGAAGGACACAGAAGTGTTTTGAGTGTAGAGCTGGGACTGGAAAATTGTTAGTAAACTCCTCTAGTTGCCCTGCTGTCCTTATAGTACAATTTCCAGCTTCATTTTAGATGGGGGTGGAAAGTGTACTGTTCTATTTAGGAGATAATCCTGCACCCTGACAGATCTCTTGGCAAGAAGGGAGACTTTCCTCTGCAGAAGGAAAAGGTCACAAAAATCATGGAATTTATTAGCCCTACCACAGAATTCCATGGCACTGGCAGTAATAACTGCTTTCTAAATAAACAGGCAGGGGCACAGCATATATCTCTCAGTTGTTGGTTTGGCCTGGCAGAAAAGTCCAGATTTTGAGTCCTGATCAAGACTGCCTGTACCTGGTGCTTTCTGCTCAGAGCCACTGCATTTTTGTTCCAGGGAATGGGGCTGTATCCCACTGTGCCATTCCCTGTTCACTTCCTACGGTGGCTGCATTTTATTTTTCCCATTCTCTCTTAAAATTTTCCAGTTTCTCTCTCTCTCTCTCTTTGATTTTCTATCCATGTAGTTTTTATTCTTGCAAAGGCCGAAAATAGATAATTCACGTTCCCTTGTGCTATTTCCTGTGCCACACTGCCACTCCCCTGCCAGTGTGGAGTGTAAACATGTAAGGATTCAAGCTATGCTAGTACAGATGCTTGCCAAGGGCAAACTGTAACCCAGAGTGCTTGATCATTAGCTGAAAGCAAACTGCACATCGTACATGCACATATGTTGTCTGTTTACAGTTTTGATTCCATTGCTAAGTTATGCAAGTCTACCAGTCAGGGAACAAAACCAATGGCACATATGTTTGGTGACTAACCAAAGCCATGATTTTTCCTCACAATAAAAAAAAAAGTGTGGGGGGAGAAGAGTCAAAAGCTTGTATTCCACTTAGTAATGCAATTTGGAACAGAAGTGACAAGTGGCTTGAAAATATTTTGGTTGTTGTGTTAATAGTAAAAGCAGAGCAAATTCTGAATGGGCAACACTCAGCTGTGTTGCTGCAGGGAGAGCAAACATTGCCACATGGCTCGTGCAATGCAGCCAGCACTGTGCCTACCCTGAATATCTGCACCAAACTGCTCCACAGAATTTGCCTGCTGAGGAGCAGCTCCCACTAAGTTTCAGAGTCTCACAATTAGTTCATATGCAGTGGAATGCTTTGGAAAATTGGGCAGAAAAGGAATTCTTACGACTTGTTTGTTCCAGAAAGGAGTTCTCTCTTCTCCTGGCCTTAACCTGAAGCTGAAGGTTCTGGACCATAGTGACATGGCCCCTGTCCCTCAGCTCCAGGTGCTGGGGCAGCAGCTCTCTCCTCACTAATGAGGGTGTCGGAGGATTAATGAATTGGAGATTATATTTTGTTTGTGGGGTCACAAAGATGTTTAAAATGGATGGATCCGTAGTGCTGCCTGTTGTATGCACTGCCAGCTCCTCTGATACCTTAAAACCTGCATCAGTGATGGCAGGGAAACTGTGGGAATGTAGAGTCTCACCACAAGGGGAAAGGAGAGTGTGACTGCCTGGTAGAAAGCTTCTCATCTTGCTGTGGTATTCTTGAACAATAAGCTTCCCTTGATCTGCAAAACCTCTTTCATGTAAAATTCACATATATCTCGGAAGGGCTCTTAATTAGACAAAAGGGTATGCAAGGAATATTCAGATTAAAAATATGCTCTTACTGGGAGCAAGAAATTGTTGTCCTGGCAACAACAAGCATCTGTGTTTTTCTCTCTCTTCTTTTTTTAAAATCTTTTTCTTCCCTCCTTTTTTTCCCCTTTTCCCTCTCTTTGTCTCTTTTTCCCTTTTTCCCCCTTCCTTTTTCTCTTTTTTTCCCCCTCTTTTTCTTCCCTCTCTTTTTTCTGTCTTTTTTCTTTTATCAGGAGGGACCTTGTCTTGTATTTACAGTACCCTGAAGAGGACTTTTTGCTGTTACTGTGAGTTATAATGGTCAGGGTTAGTCCTTCAAGCAGAATTTCATGCAGCACTCTGCAGGGGAGGTCTTGATGCTGATTTTTTTTTTCCTCATTGGACTCAGGTTGGTATAAAAGTGGCCTTGCAGAATCAAGTTCATTTTTGGATGAGAAGGTCTGTCTTAGACAATGAGCCACTACTGAAATTTTAGTTAAAATCTACTTACACACTTCATGGAAACAACAGTTCTTAGAAATGAAAAGCTTTATATGCAGAGGGAAATTATATGGAACATGTTTATGTTCAAATTAAGGAGGATCTTGGCAGGTGAATAGAAAACTGCAGAGCTAACAGGCTTATCTTAGTGCGCTGGTACTAGTATTGTGTATTGGACTGGGATAAACTATTAATTATAAATCCAAACCTTTCCTAACAGAGTTGAAAAGGCACAGACAATATTTTAGCGAGGGGAAAAACCTTGAAACTGTCATAAACCTCCTCTCTTCACCTTTAATACAACCCCTTGGTTTTTAATTACTCCTGTAAAGTGGAGCAATCACAGGATCCTCCTGTGACATTTTCAAGTTTTCTGTCTGCTCCACTTACGAGAAACAAATGGGTCTGCTCAGCTCCATCTAGATTGAGTTTTTCATGAAGTCATTACTTCTGTCACAGGGACTATTTTCAAATTGAAAAATCTGAAACAATAAATGATGGTGAAGCAGTTAATAACTGTTAAGAAATCACATTTGGAAAATTGCATTTAAGCAATAACCTTTCTCCCTGTAATTAAATGACAGAAAGGTCCTGGTTTTAATTAAGTCAGCAATTTATAGTTATGAAGCTATACTTCACTATGCAGATTAGAAGATGATAGGTCACAGAACACCCTGAGTGCATTTTTAGCAGAGCTGATCTGGTAATTACTCCACTGTTCAGTGGTGACCACAGTGAACCGTATCTCTAGATTAAACAATTTTCTTTTCCCTGCTCCATGATGTATAACCAGGATGAGTAAATGTACCACTAGGACTGCATCGAACATCTTTAAATTAAAATGGATTTTAAATGAGGGGGCATGAGTGAAGAAAGTAATGTTTGAAGAACAGCGGTAAAAATGAATGGGCCACTAGGCAAGTCTTGCAAGCAGAGAATATATCATTGTTTTACAGGGCTTTCTATCTTGTGCCTGAATGTTTGGTGCAGATTTATGAGGAAGTAAAATGCTAATGTTAGTGTATTTATAAACATATGATGGGGGTTTCATCTATAATTTATTCCCAAGCCCTGCATTATGCAGCCTATGAAAGAAAATGAAATGCTGTGTTGGACAGCGAGAGGGTTCATTAATACAGCTTTCACATTTTATTTAACTAACCCCTAGCTCATATTACACATTGATTATTACATTGTGAGATGGTTTTGAACGCTTATTGTGTTCTGCTCCTCAGGCCTTTTGCTAGCAACTTCAGTAAGATTTCAGCAGCATTCTGCTGTCTTATTTCAAGTAGCACTAAGTATATTCTCTTGGCCTTCAGGCATATCAACAATGTATGGATATTTATGGATTTTTTTTTTTCCTTAAAGATTTGGGGGGAAAGAGGTAGAGTACATTGTTACAGTTTATTAGTAAAATGTGTTATTTTAGTTAGATACTCACAAATAACCTGTACTCAAGTTGTACCACAGAATCAGTTTCAATCAAATGTAACCAGTGTAAGCTTTGCTGAAGCAGAGTTTATAAATAAGGAGTATTCAAATAGCACTTTAGTTCACAGTTACTACTTCCTTTTACTTGTAAACAAACTAATTCATGGACCAGAATAACTTCTTTAAATGGTCAAATTAGCTACCAGTGTAAATTGCCAGCACTGTGTGGAAATCTCTTAAGATTTGCCAATACAGTCTGAAATTTACTTACCAAGCTCAATTTTCCATTTAATACAACTGCATGCTTGTTGTGGGGGAGGGGTGGCATGTGTGGAAAGGGATGAAAAGCCAGTTACAAGATGATATTTATGAAAGTGGACATCAGTAACTATTGACATTAAGTAAAGACAGCAGATGATGGTTTTCAAGTTTACTGATACAAATACTTGCTTGCAATTCCTTTCTACCCTGATTGCTGGGTGATTGTTTTATTTTTATTTCCAGGGGTTTTTTAAAACCTTATTCTGATTATCTCTGACTTCAACAAAGGGGGCTTCAGCCAGCAGTAGGCAGTGGCAGGATTATATCAACGTTGAATTTGTCTAAAGAGGGCAAGGAAGAGAAAGGCAAAAGTAGCATCTCTCAAGCACAGTTACTTTCTTCCAGGTTTTGAGAGGGATTGTTTTGGGGGGTGGTGAGGGGTGGTGGGTTTTTTTCCATACAGTCATAACTTTATATTTGCTGACAGCATCAAGGAATAATATACAGAACTGAATGTCAGGTTTCTAAAATATGCAGTTGTTTAACTAAATGAGAAACTGTTTGAATAATGATAAACCTGAAATAGTCTCATAGGATCAGATGTCTTAGGAAGTTTCTTCTTTTAAAAGAGGGTCAATCTCCACTATGGAAATTCTGGAATGCTGGGAGAATATGCGAAAGAATGGAAACATTTTTATTACTTTTTCTTTCTCCTTTCCATTTTGTTTTCTGTTGATGGGATTGACATTTAATTTAATTGATGACAGAGCTTTCCCCACCACCACACACATATGCACATACACCCCTCCACCATGTTTAACCTGTATGGAAAGAAAGAAGCTTAACACCTCCTTTGTACAACTACCTGTATATAAGTTTATTCTGAGGCACCCATATATTTACAGTGAAGTTTAGAGATGATGGCTGTTGGTTGGGTTTAAATGTGGGAGCAGAGCAAAGGGGCAGCTCTGTGGTTGCTCAACAATGGGAACAATGGGAATTTGGCCCACTGGTCATCCAGAGCACAGAATATATTTTGTATACTCTACACACTCCTGGGGAAGCTGGGCAAACAAAGTAAGCAAGAGTTATTTAGCAGAGGCATGATTTGGGTTCAATGACTTTGGCATATTTTCACACCACTCAGCTGTGAACTCTTAACAGAAGCCCCCAGTTTATCAGGGCAAGAACATCTTTCCTCATTACAGTTAGTTTGTCTTACTTCCCTTTACATCCTTCTCTGTTTCTTTTTTGTTCAATATTTTTATGGTACTTCTTTTTTTTCTTCTTTTTNGTCCTTATCTCCATTGCTGCTTACAATCTTCAGTGGGTACCACAGCCTATCAGGGTGAAGATATTTCAGGAAGCTGCCATCTAGAAGCAATCCAGTGCTTCAGACTGAATTTTAGATATTTTTAAAGATTTTATTTAGCAATGGGTGACATTTGAAGTTAAAAGGGTAGAGGTGCAAAGCTGCAGAGCCCTAATCCCTTAAGATGTAGCACTAATAATGCTTTCTGCATAACACTGGGGACAGGGTCAGAATAACCGAAAATCCACACACAACCAAGCTCCAGGGTCTACAGTCTGTTAGAACTCTATGGAACTTGATGCACAGAGATGAACACCTACCCTTTTCTGGCAATTACTGTCTGTCACACCAACTTCTTGTTATCAACAGAGCTTCTTATCAGCTTACTGGAAGTTGTTAAATGCAAATGGGAATATGTGAGATTTTAACTGGCTTTCACAGAAATGTGAAGTTGTTCTCAATTCCTGTGTTAAGACAATCATCTAAATCAGGATTTGTTTTATTGCTTCTGAAGAGCACGAATTTACCATTTTGCTTTCTCCTGAAACAGCTGGAATTACTTACTCTTGGTGGTATAGATTTCCTGTCACTCCTTGCAGAGTCTAAGAAAGTTCATGGCAATATTCCCTGTAGACAAGGCCTTTAAAATGGCTGTCATGAGGCATGGAGATGTAAAGTAAATTGATGACAGAAGAATTATGTATGGGACTTAGCCTTCAGTGACCATGTACACCTACCTCATAAGGACATCCAGGGCAAGTCTCCCTTTGGGACAGCCCATTCTTCCTATTATGTTACATCCAGAAAAGAGACACACAATTAAGGTGGGCAGGAAAGCATTTGAATTATGGAGAGGTACATACTTCCTGATGTGTTTGACAGCAGAAATCAAATAAGGAAAGCCAATGAATTCTCATACTTCTCAGGGGGAAAAGTGAATTTGAATCAATGTGACAAAAAAATTGTCAAGTGGTGCTAGCATGCTTTGGAAAAAAAGCAGTAAAATCCTTCCTCCTTCACTTTTACTATGGAGTTCTTGAAGAACACCTTTTCGAGCTCACTTTAGGCATGGTAGCTTTGCAGAGAAGCCTGCTGGAAAATGCTGGAGTACTTTTACTCTGCCATGAATCAGAATATTATCTTCTCTTTCAGCATTTTACCTACAGGCAAGGATGGTGACACTTACACTGACTTTCCAGCAATCTCTGTAGCTGCTCAGCTTCTGATCTGAAATTCTGCATCTAATGTTGAAACAATTACACTGATCAGTTTTCATTATTCCATTGGCTCACTGTGGTGTTAAGAAGAAGCAGAGTGGACAGATTAGCATGATGGGTATTAGGATTTACTCATGGCCAGGCTCTCTTTAATGACGTGGAGGTTGCATATTTACTATTTCAGTTAGGAAAGCCCTTGTGCCAGGTACAAGCAGAACAAACAGCCGTCCCTGCTGTCCTTGCCCCAAAGTGTAGGAATATTGAACATGCATCGACCACGGTTGTTCATAAGGAGTAGAGTCCCAAGATGGGATGGGGAATGAAAGCTGTTATTAGCTAAAAACATTTCCCTGTGCGTGTAGTGGGCTCCTACATACTTGTCTCCATATTTAAAGGCTGCTTAAAGGGAACTCTGAAGCCTTACAATATTTTATTTCCAGGATTGCAATGTCACCACCGTGGATATTTTGTTACTGTCAGTGTTAACAAATTTTGGGATTTGAAAGTAAAATGAGAAACATTTAGAGTCTACATAAACTAGATTATACATTGTGGTGAGATTCTGCCTAAAACATGAAGCTCAACTTTGAAAAGCAGCTATTCAATCAACTCTCTTCAGGAGGTCAGTCAGGACATGAACATGAACAACTCTATAGCAATCTGAGCCTTGGTTCCTGCAGTCTGGGTCTGTGTGTTTTGGGGAGTAAATTAGAAAAACTTTGCAGGAACTTCAATAGATGCTGAGGATCAAAATAGAAACGCACAAACATCAGAGCCCTGTGCACTCCATTCTGTCCTGTAGTACACCTAGAGCTGTCAGTCTGGACAGCTGAGTTTGTACAGCAAAGTATTGGATTTCTTCCCCTTAATTTTGATGGGAAAAACATGAGGTTTGTTAAGCTGAACCCTCCCAAAATTTTAAATTTTTTCTTCTGTCAAAGAAAGTTAGTTTTCCTTGTGACTACAAAAGTGTTCAGCCTTCTGTTCTCAGACTCATATTTTTTGGTGTCTGCTTATAAACTGGAGAGCCAACAGTCAGTTTTAAAATATTGTGCATTTTGCTGAGCAGCCTGACAGTGCCACCAATAGATCCCTCAAATTCTCTCAGAAGATTTAAATCTCACTTGGAGTATTTTACTGAATTTTCTGCTATTGCACTTGAAGAAAAAGTGATCAAAAAGCCACGACACTATGCACTTTTCTTATGTACTGTTGAAAATTGCCAAAGTGGGTCACTTATACATCAAAATCCATCTATTATTCTATTCTTAACTGCATTAGTTTTAATGAACAGCAGATAGTAGTATCATACTGATATTATAATAAGATGGTATGTAAAATTTTAGAAAGAGTCCATTAATGAGAAATTGTTGCTCCTTGTTCATCCAGAGGGGTCTCTGCCAACCTTGTTCCAAGGGCAGTCAGTAGTGTCATGTTGTGTAAGTGGTCTCTGTTACATTGTGCTCCCTGTATGAGCTGCAGGCTTCACAGCAGGATGCTTTATCTTTGATTGCATCACTCGTGTCTGGCAAGAACAGGACATCTCAAATGCTGTTTTTACACTTTGCAACACCCAAATGGGAACAGCAGATTACGTGTGCTATGTCTCACCTCAGGTGTGGAACTTGAGTGCAGTTGTCTTTGTGCAGAGTCTCATCCTTGGCAGCAGTTTTGCCTGGCTTAGGGTGGACATTATGTGGCCTTTTTTATCTGGCCACAAATCTCATCTAAAATGGCAGCATGTATTCTCAACTGAGCTTTTTAAATTTTAAGTTTTCTGTCTGTACTGTGAATGTGTAAAAAAACTTATTTAAAGCATTTCTTCTACAAAATGCCCAGTGTGGGCAAAGACTGGGTGTTAAATACATTATATAAGGGATGGTATTCACCTTTGTTTGTCCCAGCACCTTGCTGTGTCTCCCCACCAATTCGTTGGGACCTGGTGAAGGTCAAAATCTGTGCCTGAGTCACCTATTGAAGAGCAAGCATAGCAGCACACTTGGGGGCATAGCAAAGCTGGTTGGCATTGGGGTGTTAAAGGGGTTTTAAATGTTAAGGGAAGGGATGCCGTGGCAGTACCTTAGGAAGTGATTTGGGGGCAGTATTTTTGTTTGGTATCTTCAGGGATGGGTTGCCTGAAGTCTACAGGGTGAAAAATGCTCTCTGCAACGTTGCTGGCAGCAATTTGCAGTCATTTCTGGTACAAATGGACACAGCTCTGTTCTATTTGTGGAAGGTTCCTGTAATGTGCTCAGGCCTCCCACTGACTTCAGTGAAGCCATTCCCACTCACAAGGCTGGTGAACCTGGCCCATGAACTCTGCCAGTCGCTCATCAGGTCTGAGATACAAGGCCAGCCTGAGAGCTGACAATATTTCTGTAATTCTGCCTGAAGATTGCTATCTTGGGGTGAATCCAGCAAGGAAGAGAAATTTTGCGTGCTCAGACCAAAAATCAAGTGCTTAGGTTTTTTTGTGGGAGATTTGTCCATTAACTTTAATGAAGCTTTTTTCTAGGCTTACAAGTCTGAAGAGGGCTATTAAACAAAAGGGAGAGAGTTTGCTTGCCAGGCATTTTCTCTGCTCCCTCGATTCTGTTACCTTATAGCCAGAGAAACACTTTCAGCCATGTATCTTTAGAGCAATGCTAACACTTAGTGACCGGTTAAGTAAATCCCACTTGTTAAATTCTTGTGGCTGCATTATGCTGGGAGCCTTACTCTAAGGGCCCTGTTCTGTCACTGCTTGTTTTTTCCACTTTAGATGAAGTGACTTGGATGGGATACACAGATTGGGGATGCAGGAGAAATCTTGTTCTGGAACTGAAAGGTGGCACGGTGTGGCACTAGAACTGATATTTGCCTCTTCTGTGAAAGGTAAGCCAAGAAACTTGTTTGATTTCCTGGACCTCAGGCTAACAGGGCAAAGCCTGGATGCAAGCCAGGCTGTAGATGGGCTTCTTTACTTCTGACTCTTACTCCTGAATTGGGAGTCAAAGGATTTGTGTGGGATTTGTTATCTTAGGTCTCTTCAGTGTGTCCTTGGACAAGTGGAATTAGAAAACTAAATGGCAGTGAGTCATTTCAGAAGCAGTGCCTCACCTCTGCGACACATGCAGTGCCCCCTTCCCTTCACAGTGGTGGACATAAACACCCTGAAAAATCTTACACATTCACGTTTGCAATTCCAGATCTTCCCTGGGACAAAACCTGCACCTGCCCCCGTCTTTCTCCCAAACCAGAGACAAATGATGTCTCCAACCATTTGCCTGCCTTCTCCACAGGAAGTGTGTCCCTCCTGTAGCCCTTGCACTTAGCAGCCCCTGACTGCCTTCACAAGCACCCAGGTGCCACATTTATCTTTCCCTCTTCCGTGGGATTGAGGCTTGTGGATTCCGGATGTGCTCCAGTTTAAGGTGAGCACCTTATCCCTACAGGTATCAGCGCTGTTGTAATCTTGCAATAAAAATGTCCTCAGTTTATTGGTGCACCAGATCTCTTATTTCCATTACAAAATACTGTTTAGAAGTCATAGCTCAGGAGTTCTGGCCTAATTTCTCTTAAAAATGGCTTATTTGGATTTCTCTTGCTAGATAATTAATTGACCATATGATAAACTATTTTCCCTTGAGCAAGGACTATTCTGTTTCCTGTGACGTTACAGTAAGCTGTCTTTAGGCCAAATATTTAAAGGTATTTAGGTGCTTAAAGATGCAGGTAATGTGAATTTTCCAAAATACCTAGCTGCCTAATACACAGTGATTTCAGTGGGAGTTGCCATCAAAGAGCTTCTAAAAATCCCACTGTGCACCCATCTGCTCCTTTAAGCACCTGAATTCCTTTAAAAAACAGGTCCTTCCCTTCATCAGTGGAGACAAATTTTATTTTTCCTAATGTATACAGAGCTTCTTAATACATTTTCTCAGATATTGCCTGCCACCTTTAGCTTATTTTCATTGTTTTGATTATGATGTCAAATCTAGTTGATGATCATGTTTATGCAGTTCCAAGCAGAGCGTGGGCACACAGCATCCATCCTTTATGACACGAACTTGGCACAGGAGCTCATGTTAATAAATCAGGGCTAAGAGGTTTGTAGGCAAGCAAACTGTCAGGAAGTTACTGCAACTTTTGCAGTGTATTAAATGATCTGAGTTTTGTTCTAACTTTTCAAAACCTCTTTGAAAACCGGTGTTCTGTTTCTCATTAGTGTGTCTTTGATCCAGTGAAAATATCAGTCCCTTGAGTTAATATTTCACCTGACTGCAGGGCCATGTAATTTGCTACAACACTAAGTCAATAGGTCTCTGCTGCCTTACCCCAGCAGGACTTGTATGTGTAGGCAAAAAATTCTCTGCAAAACATGAATAACGTGGGTCTAATCAAGAACTTATATCTCTGGTTAACCAAAGGAAGAAAGTGGAGTGTGAACATCCGTCCATCTAGGCACAAAAGAAGCTTGAGGGAAAGCAAACATTTCACTTAGTATCAATTCACATTCTCAATTCAATACATAAACAGGAGTGTCAGGACATGTACATCTTGCAGAGCCACAGAAATAGCAGTAGATTGAGCTATCATTATTTACTGGTTTGACCATCCTATTTGTATGCTTTCTATTATAATGTACTTGGAAATCTCAGATGGTCCTCCTGCATTAACCTCCACCTTCTGTCCTCATCTCTCCCTCTGGCCACCCTGTGCTACATTCTGAAATTTTAATTTCATTGCACAAGGTGCCATAGAATGAAAATAAACATTTGTCTGTGGAGAGTTTGCTGAGTCTGGAATATTCAGTGTGGCTAAAGCTAATTTAAAAACAAGTGACTAAAACTGTGCTTTTACTTTTTAAGGCTTTTCCAGCAATATTTCACTCTGTGCTCTCCAAAGGAGTGAAGCATTTACGAATATGCATTAATCCTCACTGGGAATTGATCCAGAGCTTGTTTTAAGCATATGCTTAAGTGGTTTGTTGAACTGGGGCCATGGCTGCCCAGACCCATCTCTGGATGAGATTTAATTGAGCAATGAGAACATTTGAATTCATTTACTTGTATTTATGGGGTTTGAGATAAATAGATAGATGGATAGATAGATAGATAGACAGATTAGATTGATTGATTTTTAAATAGTTATTGATGAGATTTATAAGGATTTGTGCACATGACATTTGCATTCACTGTGAGAGAAAGGATCTGATGCTCTTGCTATGACTCTGCAAAAAAAAAACAACCACCAAACAAAAAAACTCTTTAGTGCAATATGTGCCTGATACTGGGTCTAAAGAACAAGCAAATCTTTTGTTATATTTTCACTATGCTGAAAATAGAACTTTGTTGTGTGGGGTTTGATCTTTGCTTGGTTTTGGCTTTAAAATGGAACAAATTTTAAAATTCGTTTTGTTGTGTGGTTTCCATTTCTCTCCTGGGTGTGTGGGGAAGAAGGGCCCTGTTGCAGAGGAGCCTCGTGCTCTGGTTGATGTGCTAGCTTTCACTGACCCACTGCAGCTCATTCATGAGTTTTCAGCTCTGACAGGTTGAATGCCCAGAGTGGTCAGTGATTAGACTGCCACTCCTAATATTCTCATCCCTGCAGTTATCAAGCAGGAAAACAGTGACAAGCAAATGTAGGCATCGTGGGAAATGCAGAGTCTGAGAAACCACAGACTTTGGCATCTTATGGCATTGACTGAGCCCGCAGTGGCATTCAGTGTGATGGCACAGTAGTCTGGAGCAGAAAAGGAACCCAGAAATTTGCAAATAGAAAGCAAATCTCACGTGATATTTGCAACTTTCACATTGCTGCCTGATGCCTTAGGGGTAGGAGGAGAATTTCAGAGTCCCCAGTGACTCCTTTTGAGCTTGGTTGTTTTGTATTCAGTTCTGGTACTGAAGAGGCCTGACCCTGAAATTCAGGCCATCTCCTGAACTCCAAAATCTCTATTCATCAAGACAAAATCTCAATAAAGTCACTGGGAGTTTTCCTCAGACTTGGGGAACTTAATGGGCCCTTTTTTTTTTCCCCAAGAGGATGGTTTAAATCTTGTTTGTCACAATAAATGGGGACTTCAGACCTCATGGAAGACATTCTATTTCACTTGGTTTTATAGTACAGGAACACAGCTTTTTACTGTTTTAGAGCTTTTTCTGACTTATGTGGGAAAATGAGATCTCTTTCATTTCATTTTGGCAAATTTCGTTTTGCACCTGTTTTTCTTTCCCATTGTTTGTGCAGATTTGGATCCCACTCCTGCCATTGTCCTGACTCCTGGATGAGTTTCCAAGGAACATTTTTAATGTCTTGGGCTGAATTCCCCGGGCCAATACCAAAGGCTGAGATGTATGTGCTTGGTCATGACATTCACCTGGGATTTGCTGAGGCCAAAATTAAATCAGATAAATCTCCAGGTTGAATCTGGGTCTCCTGTGTCTCTGGTGAATACAGTAATATCTTTATTCTCTGCAGCTTTTTTTCTTACAAAAGGGTGGAGTTCTGAAAAATATTTCTCTGACCTTCTTCCTACCAAAAAAAAAAAAAAAAAAAAAAAGAATAGGAAGGGCAGAATTCCATGAATCAGTATTTTCCAAAGAATTTTTATTTTTCAGAATTCTCCTGATTAATTGTAGTTGTTTTCTTAAAAGCACCTTTGCTTAGGCTCGTGTCTAAAAATATAAATTCACCTTAGACTATGGGAAGTGCCATGTACCCTGAACAAACAAGGGACATGCCTGTGAAATTACACACATCTGAACAAGGTGATCCAATAAATGTGTTCTGGAGAAGAATTAGGAAAATAACCACAGTAGTAACCCCAATGGATAAATGTAAGTTCCCTGACTGTGGTGAGCACTTCCCTGTGGCTCTTTGCTGTCTTTTTCCCCTCCTCAGTGCAGTGTTTTTAAGCTCTCTGGCACAGGGAGTTAGAGAGCTATGCTGGACCATGCTAATGGCAGCCAGAGAGCAATTCTCTGTTTTACCACACACAGGGCAGCTCCCTCCCTATTCCTTTGAGAGCACCAATTCCTTAAACTACAAACAGAGTTGGTCAAATCTGTGAATATCTATTTTTTTCGTGGAAGTTGAGGACCGGTGTCCAGGCATCCATATTTGATTCCATATACAGATGAACAGCTGGATGTGTGGCTCTTGCATGTGTGCACGTGAACCCCATCTATTGCACCAGCTAGAATCAAGGCTTGATGGAAGAAGAAAACCAAATAAAAAACTAATAATTGGTTTTTTTAAGGCATTCTGATATGAGTTAAACCATTAACAACAATTTTCCCCTGTTACAACCAGAGATATTCACTGTGCTTGGGGCAGGATGTTAAAGCATTAGAAAATTCCCCATGCTTAGCATTTGAACTAACCCCCATGGTCCTCATTATAAAATCAGTTTGCAAAATCCTTACAGCTTTATGCCTGGGTTGTATGATGTGCTCCATAGCCCGTCCTGCCCCTTTTGCTCCCTATAGCTCTCATCCCTCCTCTCCCTCTGTTCAAGGGAAGGAAGATGGGGCCAGTGATCAGGGTGGAAATCCTCAATTTGAATAGTAAAAAAAGAAATAAGACAGGGTAATCGATAAAGAGTACAGGTCACACATGTAGTGCTTGTAATAACCATTTTAAAATTACTCAGCTGTGTAGAGAGACATGGGGATAAAATAAGTATGGTTTTTGTTGATTTTGTGACCATATATAAAGTGTTATGCTATCCTTAGAATGGAGACTGCACAGTAAGGGGTTTTTTTGGGGGGGAGGGGGTGGTGGTTGTTAGTGCAAGAATCAAATTAGAAATGGGGAAAATAATGGTGCAGAATGTGATGGTGGTTTGTCTTCTCTCAGCTGTTACCCTGAGAAGGGAGGGAGTCCCCATCTGCACATGCCTCTTGCCTGGAATGTCAGGGACTTTGGACCCAGATGGCTGAATTCTCCCACAAAAGCTCTGCTGTGCAGGAGGAACATTTCAGGATACTGTTGCAAGCGTGAGTGCATCTATAATTCTGTTTTTAAAGACAAATCATTTCAAGTAGAGTGCATAGAGCTCATGACACAAACACATCTGGATTTCAGTTGTTGATCTGAAATATTCACAGTCCAATATGGTAAGAGCAGATGTTGGATTGACACTCATTGTAAATGTGAATGATCACATCACAAATCCCATATGTAGCTTAGTTGAGAGCAGCAAAGCCTACCTGCCCACCTTGGTTTTGCTCTGGGGTTAAAATTATTTCCTTGCACACTTAATGTTAGTCACCACTCTCTTTTTAGATGTAGGAGATTATTATAAACCTCAAAAAGGTTTAGATGTAAACTGTGGTAGGAATTGAATTGACTGCCTTAATCAGAAGTACTTGGTTTGAAATGAAACATTAAAAAACCTCTTTTAAATGTTTAATATTATCATATTTTGTGCTTAGTAAGCACTGCTGCAGAGGTCAGTAGTATCAAACTTAATAGGTTGATCATTAAAAGACATCAAGTATCTGTGCCTTCTGCTGAGGTATGTAGAGGCTGAAGAACTTCTTGTGCTTTTGAGGAAAAGTAGCTGAGGCAAGAAAAGTGTAGCTAAATAGGTGAGCCAAGGGTCCATAGAAAGGTCACATGATTTTTCAGATGCTTTTCACTTTCACAGCATTTTGAATGAGTTCTATTGGTGTGAATACTGCACCCATGGCCTTCTTTTTCTATTTACTTGTGAGTGTATCCACGAATTGGAGGAGGTTGAAAATTATTTTGGATCCTTAAAATATGACCATCTTCCAGAGAAAAATGCTCCCAGACACAACATCTGGGGGCAGAACATTGACAGAAGAAAAGCTCAGGTCATGTCCCCTTTCCCACCTCTCAAAGTCTTGTTGAACAAGGCTGAACACTCAGCTGAACATTCAGAACTAGAGGACCATTTCTGTTCTTGGTGCCAGCCCTTGATGCAAGTTACAATTCTCCAGCACAATGGGGGCTCCAAACCAGGGTAGAGGCACTGTGGGACTTCAGTGTGTGACCAGGGATGAGTGAAAGGTGTCAGATAAGAGATTACACAACCAATGAAATAATTAGGCACAAGCTGAAGGTAGAACCTTTATCCCAAGGTGTGGGAGAAAGAATCCCTGAGATTCAAGAGGGAGTCAGAGATGGGGTTAAGCCAGTGAAAATCATGTTGGCCTGTGTTTTAAATAAAGAAAAGAGAAGTCAGGGCCCAAATGAGAAAGTTTTGAGGAAGAGCTGGAGTGAGGGGTAGGAACAATCTGAGTGCATTAGGAAAAATGCACTGGGGAACATGGGTAGCAGGGAATGTGTATGTTTTTATGTTACAAAGAGTACATCCTAAATTGAGCCATCTCAGAGTGTCAAATGATTCAGACTTCAGCTTAACTTCCTTTCCTAAGAGAGGATTTTATTTCTGAATAGGAAAACATTTAAAATTGTAAAGAAGAAAAAGCAAGTACTTTCCTCAGAAGGATGGATGAAGCATAAATCTTAAGCAGAACTATAAACTGTTGAGACAAGGCATTTTTGTTGGATTATGTAGCTCATATCAGATAGCAATAAATCAATCCTTCAAAGACAAAAGACTATAGAAAGATGAATAAACCAAAGACTCTCCAAATAACAAAGGCCAGATACACAAAAGTAACTAAGGAGCTGAGGAGGCAAATAGATGCCTGGCAGGATTTTAAATGGGATCATTCAATACAAACAATCATCACCTGCTAGTAATTATTGGTGTCTTTAGGCTCCTTCAGGCCTGTTTCCTTGACTGAGGTTAAAATTCCCATCAGCATCAGGAAAACTTAACTCATAGCCTTAAAATCTGCAGTGTTGGTGCATCATCCCTAAGGTAAATGAAAAATTTGCCTAGTGGATGGGTTTGACCTATTGTGAGCTTTGACAGCACACACGTCTTAACACATTTCTCTCTTTACTCACTTGGGTCATGCCACCGAGATGGGAAGTTCTGCATATATTTATTTACCTTGCTGCCTGATCCAGGACTACATAGAGTAACAGGTTTTTGAGCAAAACTCAAAATCTGATTGGGTATGATGACAAAATTCTGGTAGTGCAAGTCACTAATGCTTGTTAATGCTCACTAGCTCTGACACTTTGGAAATTAATTTTCTGTACTGGGAATTCCTATATTGTGAGGAAAAAAGGCCCCATTCCAGTGCTGGAAATGTCAAAATCCATGTCACACTCTCTGCCTGTACCCTGCAGTCCCAGTGCCTTATTGTTCAGATCATCCAGATCTTTAACAGCATGCCCTGGCATGTTCCTAACCTGCACACACCTTGGCCTTCTCCCTGGGAATATCAAAGAATAAAAGGAGATTAAGACTTGGGACACATCCTGACTCCCAGGTGGAACAGTCATAGAAGCTGGGAAGTATTTCCAGGTCCCCTGGCTGGAAGTACTGGGGACAGTCCTTTTAGCTGAGCTCTGCTATGCTGGTAGCTACATTTTTATCCAGTATCAAATTTGGCTGGTTTGTTTGTTGATATTAAATAAGAGGATGACCGAAGTCTTAAACTGTTGGGGGTGTGTGCAGGAAAGGGATTCCTGTCCTTCCTAAATCAGAAGAAGTAAATGTAATGCAGATAATAAGGGGAGGGTGAGGGGGACAAAAGAAGAAAACTTGCTGTACATCTGTTTTAAAAAGCCAGGCAAACAAATATTGAGGGCACAAGATCTTAGCATGACAGAAAATTACTAGAACATGCCAGACACAGTGAATAAAAGGCAAGCAGACGATGTTACTGCTGCAACAAGCAGAGATGTGAAAAATGTAGGAAGATTTGCAAGTCTTTATTTGCCACTAGTCTGACAACAGGTGATGATGACATATCTGTGAACATATGTTATGGAAAAAAGGCTACTATCACAAGCTATGCAGTGATTGGGTAATTGAATATTTTTAGCTCCAGTTCTGGTTCTGGTTGGTGTCTATATCATGAGTTTGAAAATGCAGATTAGTTCAGTCTCCCCATGGAATATTGTTCTACAGAATACTTTAAGTGCATTTATTGAGAAAGGAGCCCTGGCATTTGAATGCAATATAATTATGATTGTGATCCAAGCCAATACAATTTTAGGTTTGCTTCATCAAGGATTAGTATTCTGCTTCTTGGACTTTGCACACTTCCAGAGTTCAGCCAGAAAAAATGTCAGAGTGCAGGTCTTACAAGTGAAATGGTACTTTTGTGTTAAGTCCCTCTCCCCTTTGGAACCAGAAAAGGGCTTTTTCCATTCCACATCTTATGACATGCAGTACTTAAAACAGGGCAGTGTGGAACACCATGACATTAAGTCTTCCTGCCTTAGTTCAAAATGCACTTACCTGTTTAAAGCAGAAAAATATGCTTTTCCAAAAGCTTGTCTATACATTAATTCTGCCTAAGGGCACTTTTGGTATGTGCTTTCACTACTTACCTGGCTGTAATACACAACTTCTTGCTCTGGTATTGCCTAAAAAGTGAATTTTTTTTACTAATTAGGCAAAGACTGGACAGTGCAGCAGGAGATTGTCCACCTGGTATTCCTGATAATTTTTTCTTAAAGGAAACACCTCACTGATGCATTGCTTTCCACACATCTCCCCCAGCATGGGGAGGTATTTTTGGTCTCACTGCTTACTCTTTGCTCTTACTGCTGTTATGATCCCTTTTTTTTTTTTCCCCTCTTCTTTAATTAGACCCCCTCAGTAGAGCAAGGGGGGGGAAAAAAAGGTAGTGTTTGCAAATGGCAAGTCAGTCCATGGAGGCTGCTCAGAGTTTAAGGGCAGCTGCTGTTCAATGTATCTGGTGTGTCGCTTTCTGTTTTGTGCTACTGTTTTACTGCTGCTGTGGGAACGGAGCAAAAATAGCGGCTACTGCAGTTCTGTTGGATAACCATCAACGTGATCCTAGCTGATGTGTCAGTCCCTCACTGGGCACAAAAATGTCCATATTTGATATCCACTACCCACCCTGACCTGTAAATGAAAACAGCAACATGCTAAATAGCCACAGAGAAGCGTCATTAGCTAGAAGACTCAGTGATACACATGGATGTGTTCGTGCTGCTGTGCATGTGTGGGTGTGAGAATATCCCTACATCTCCAGAAAGGCTGGTGTAAGTAAATAATTCATAAGGTGCATGCAGTGTATTTAAATGTTAAATACGTTGGTTTTCAGATTCAGTGCAACTATTGAAACCTGCGTTTGGCTACAACCCTTGGGCCGCTGCATATTTAAAAGTGAAATCACAGGCAGTGTGGAAGTGCTGGGTAAGAACCATCCAAGCCCCAGTTCTTGACAGACCACCTCAGCTTGCCAGCTTAGCCCTTTGTGGAGCTCACATTCTCTTCTTCCCATGCAGGACTGCTGCGTGTTTCCATTTGAGCGCAAAGTCTCGACATCAGGAGTGCTGACTCACGGGACGGCGAGGAAGGAACATTTCTGTGGCTGCTGGAGTGGCCAAAAGTGGCTCGGGTTTGCCCCGCCGTGACCCCCACTGCCCTGCCCGCCCNCCCCCGCCGTCCCCCCCACTGCCCTGCCCGCCCCATCGTCCTGTGCCCCGCGTCCCGTCCCCGCGCAGCTGAGCCTGCTGCTGAGAGGGAGCACGGAGGTGCCAAACACATCTCAGAGCTGCTGCTTGGCACAGCCCGGTGTCGAACCCACTTGGATTGTTTCACCTCTCCTTCCTGTCGGTCAGCAAAAGTTTATCCCGCATCAAGCCGGGCTTGTCCCCCGAGCCCGGCCGGGCTTTTGTTCTCGCCAAGGCGCAGCAGCGCGGAGCCCGCGCGGTCCCTGAACCGGCCGCATTTCCCCGACAGATGGCACTGCCTGTCTCTCGTACTTCGCCCAAAGTTTAAAAACATTTCGGTAAAAATAGCTGCCCCACATTCTTAATTGGCAATCCTTTTTCTATTTATTGTTAGGCACAAATCAAATGCTCTTTAGCTCTTAGGCGAGCTCAATGCACAATACATAAAACCATTATGTGAAACACCCAGATTTTCTTATTCTCTTCTGTATCTGCTTGTTATAGCAGAAAATGCTGAATAATTTGTGGTTTGTCACTAAAATTTTCAGAAACTTAGTTATGACAAAATGTTATTTTTTTCCATTATGAAGATAGAACCATTTAGTTTAGTCTTAAAATTTCCTGTGTTGCCTGCACAATGCTCCTGTTTTCACACAAATGAAGCCAATGTTATTCCAGCATCTCTGGGCTTCAGCTACTGTATTGGAGTGCTGTATATGGAGTGCCAAATTAAGGCATTTGGCCCATACCCTGAAACAGGCTTCAAACTCTCACGTTTGGAAGTCTGTTCTTTCTCACGTGAGGGGATGGAGACCCCGCAGTGTGGGTAGTGAGGGCTGGCAGTCTCCCTGGGCCAAGCCCTCTCCACAGGGGCCTGGAGCATTGCAGGAAAACATGACTCCAGCACGCACCTTCTCCTTGTCCGACCCTCCCCTGGTCCCCGGGGTGATTCCCCGGGGTGATTTTCCACAGCTCCTTACCAGGGTCTCCTGATCCCAGCTCGGCTCCTGCAGGGAGCGGATGGATGCGTCACTGGAGGTGAGCCTCCCTCTGCTCTCTCCTCGGCGAGCTAATCATTTCTGTGGCCTCTTCTGGGACCCATTTCATTTCTGCAATTCCTTGGGCTATGCTGAGCAGAAAGGCCAAATCACTCCTTTACAAAATGAAATTGTAATGGCCTCGCTATTTCCTAGTTTGGTCTGCACCTCATCTTTCTTTTTGTGGTCTAGTTGTTTATGGCGAAGCAGAAGGAACATGTTTTGTTTTGCCTTATTTCTTTGCCTGCTCTTGCACATGGACAGATTGTCAGCCAGCTGCCCACAGTTTTAGTCCCTTCCACCTCCCCCCACAACGGCCACAAATTCAGTGGAGGTCCTGATCCACACAAGGTCTCTGTTCCCTGCCGGAGCTCTCCCAGCACTGTCAGTGGCACTACCCCCAAACATGGGGGGCATGTGTGTGCTCAAAGGAGGTGGCAGTGCTGCCCTTTTAGCACAGATGCATGGGAGAAATTCCTTCTAATATGCATTCACATGTCTCTCTCTCCAGTGACCTTTATTTGCCATCTCCTTGCCTATTTAGTTACTTTATTAGACACTTCTGAAGTGCTTCATGATATTCTCATAATATTGGACAAGTCTCAATAATTGTATCAAATTCCAGTGCTTTTGGCTGAATTTTTAAGCCCCTTCTCCTGTTTGCTAACATATTAAACAGTGCTGTACCTAACACAGTTCTTTGAGTCACCTCATTGTCAAAGCAGTTGAAAGCCTTTTCTTCTTCTTCTTCGTCTTTGGTGATTTTTACTTCCCAAGTTGGTTTTGTTCCCTTTGTCACTTTTTGTGATGAAGGCTATCAGCTGTTTTCAGAAAGAGCAGTAGATTAATCAGATGTGCTTGTACTTGAGGCAGTTTTCATTCTGAGCCTTATTTTCTTTTTAAAAACTCTGCACTATTCTCTCCCTTTTATATAATGATGGTCTGGTTCTTTTCATACTTTATTTTTGTTTCAAGAGTTTCATTTGTCTGGTAGTAAAGTTTAGTAAGCTGCAAATTCCAAGGCTGGCTCAACATGTTTTTTAAAGCTAATACTCACATTGCAGCTTCCAGCAGCTAATGGTAATGAGCAAGGATGTAGGAGTTTTTAATTAGTTACTCCGACACTTCCTTGAAAATATTTGCATGCACACAAGGCAGTTCTGGAGATCTCTTGCTCCTAAATGCAAATGTTGCAGCACTTGCTGCCTTGATAACAGTCTTTAATATTGATTTTTATTTTTTTGCATGGGAGAATAGATGTGCTGAACTGGCAGCTTAAAATACTCTTTTGAATACAGGTGTAAGTAAAATATTTGTGATCTTTGAACAAACCATCTTTAAATACTCTTTTGTCTCTCCTTCAGTCCTGCTTCTTGGCTCTGTGTCTGTCCATGTGCATGTGAAAAAGTGTTGCTTCTTTTCACAAGCAAAAAGTCAAAAATATTCTTCTCATAGACCTAATTTCTATCCTGCATTTTTTAAGATAGCAGCATGTGTGTTTTTGTTTCGGTTTCACCTGCTGGGGGTTCTTCTGCTTTGAAGATAACTGGTAAACAGCTGACTATGTAAACTCAAACATTTATTGTCCCTTGATTTCTGTTTCCTCTTTGTGTCAAAATATTCATAGTCTAGTGAATGTATTATGATTTTGAGGCTTTATGGTTATTAGGAACCTCTGGTGTTATTTCTTGCATCATTCCAGCCATGTGATTTCAGCCTCAGGTCCCAGACAAGCTGCAGTGTATCTTTTGTAAAGGCACTCAATTCTTACTGGAAAGGCATCAGCTTATTACATTGTTGCTCTCAAGCACTTAATTTTAACCTAATACTTAGTTTACTTATTTAAAAGACCAGACTTTTTTTTCCCCAACCTGCATTTGCCTACCTTCTCTTCCTTAATTACTTACTGTTGCGGCTTTGCTCGCTAATTACAAATTCCCCTGGTGTCAGGACTTTTCCTTCCAACCCTCCACTGACACTGTGGTGAGTTATCCATGCCCTTTTCTTGGGGGTGGCTGGTGCAGTGTGTTATGTGCAAGTGAGGATTCCACAATTTCCAGTAATTTAATGACTCATCCTTGCTTCCCTTGCAATATCCTGGAATCATCATTATTTGAAAATTGGGTACCAGAACTGGACACAGCAGTGCTGGTCCCATCAGTGATGCACACCTGTAATATCATGGCCTCCTGCATAATCATGCAAGTATTGCATTAACCTTCGCCCATAGATTGCATAGGGAATTCATGGTAAATTGATTTTCTGAAGTCCTTTTCAGTGTCACTGCATTTCAGGATATGGTATTCTCTGTTGTTAGTGTGACCTACATTCTCTCTTCTGACATATCTGACTTGGTGTCAGCCTGTATTAAAACCTTTTTTAAAAATATTACTTTATTTTACAAGCTGATTCAAATAGCACATTGTAACTGGCCAATCCCAATCTCTCCAATTGTTATTGGACCCTTTTTTAAAGTAGCCAGTTTAAAATATTTGAAGTATTTTCTTTCCTCGATATTTTCATAAATTCCTGTTCTGAATGTAGTCAAAAGACCTTTTTTTTTTTAAAGTCATAGAAACACTGGAAATGCTACTAGATGCACCCATATTTAGATATGATGACCAATAAAAATGCTTTTACAGATTTTAATGTTTTACTGTTGCACATTTTTAGTAGTGTTGTCCTTTAACAGAATGCAATGCAAAAAACTTTCAAAACATATGAATTCAAAATGCAAATGCAATTATTTTTGCAACCAAATCTTTTGAGAAATGAGAAAAATATNATTTTTCAATTTATTTTATTTTTACCCCAACCTGTGGTAACTTCTCCAAGGGGTCAGCCACAGTTCCTGATCCCAATGATTCTGTGAATTTCTCTCTGTCTGTGGCTCCTTCGTTTTATCTGGGTGAAAAGCTAATTTCTAATTTGGCCACCTTTTCACATCACTTACTCTGGAGGTTGTATTTAAGCCCTTTCCCTGACCACCTAAATTCAGATGGCTTCCAAAGGCTTTTACCCCTCTTTCCCTACACCACTGTAAATCCCATGCTGCAAGCCAGCATCAAGACTGGTTTACACAGGGTTTTTTTTTTTTGCTTTCTCCCATGACCACACTCAGTGAAAGAATTCCATAAAAATCTCTTAAAAATTCCCACCAGACAAGAGAGTTTATCATCCATCCTGTAGAGGGGTGGGTGTTCACCAGGGTCAGGCACAGCTCCTTTATTGCCTCAGAAGGAATTTGAAACACTGATTCAGTAAATAATAAGTGAAAGCACACTCCACTTTTCCACCTCTGTTTGGAAGCACAAGGAAGGACGTTTTTTTCACACACATATCCATGGGTTTTGTGATAGCTACCTGTCAATTGACAGATGGACTTTTAGATTAGTAAAGCCCTCAGAACAAGAGGCACCTGCTTAACCTGTTCATTGTTTTCTTAATGATAACAGAAGAGCCTTGGCATATTACTGTTTCCTCGAAGAATATCCAAGTATCCACTGATTCAAAAGATCAAAGAAAAGAGCAGTTTTTTCAGTTATGCTGGGCAGGTTGTGTGGGACTCTGTTCTTGCATATTATTGGCAGCTTGTCTGGATCCGTGTCACCTGCACAGGCTCTGTGCACCAGACAATGACCTGGTTGCTTAATTCTGTAGGTCATTGAGGGTACTAATTCTTGCTTGGAAGGCAATTCCAGATCCCACTGAAGTTGCCCCAATTACTGGCTGCTAAACTCATTACTGGCTGATGTATAAAATCCCTTTTTTTTTTGAGAAAGTTTTGTTTTGCAGGGAAAAAGCAAGGAAGACCACATAAGAACAAGGCAGTTTGCAATGATCACATAGGCTGTGTGAGAGTCAAGCTGGGCAGGGACTGAGGTCGCCACAGACTGTGGCATCCTTGCTAGGATTTTGCCTCCTGACAGCTAGCTGGGCCTGCACATGTGCTTTGTCTGAGTGAAGAGATGCCTCAAACCCCTGTGGGTTGAGGAGGAGGAACAGCAGAGTTTGTCAGGACAAAGAAAAGGCTGAGAAGCCCAACTCCCAATACAGGTGCTTTGAAACTGTTCAGAGGTGCAGCTGCCTCAAGTAATGTTTTATGAAAATATTGGGCTTTTCAGCCTAAATATATCTTTAAAAATTTCCTTTCAGAAGGGAGAAAGTGTTGTGCTGACCATGCAGAAGAAAGCCAATCTTGATGCTAAGGGATACATGATAATGTGTGAGGCGATATTTGTTCAGCTGAGTCACTTGCAGCCAGAGATAAGTGACAGTTCTGGGGAGTAATAAGCTGTCATGTAGTGCTTCTTAAATGCATGGATTTTCTGAAACCCTGTTCAAGGGGTCAATAGCAGAGCAGATGCAATTGTCTGCTGTATCACAGAGACCTCGAGAGTCAGCTCTGCATTTCGCTTTATTTTCATCCCCCTGAAGTGGTAAACTTCAAGAATTTCCTCCCAGAGCAAAGGAGCTTTCACTAGATGTTGGGGATAAGAACTGCCTGTCTGGTTTTGGAAATTATCTTGGGATTATGTTTTATTCCACCTCTTTATTTTATTGTTTTGTTACACATTATCCCTTGAGAAACCAGTCTGTTTATTACTACTACTATTTGTTAGCCAATGGTATTTTTTTATTTGGATTTTTGTCTTAGTAGTGTACTTGCTAAGTACAGTTTATTCACAATCAAGGCTGATCAAATCAAACTGTCAAAATCTATGGGAGGCACAATTCTAATGTGCCCTCATCTTGCATCTTGTATTTGATTGATTTTTGTGTTTCAAAGGGATCAAAATAGGGAGGTATGAGGAAATACAACAGAGAGAGAGTAAATAACCTAGACCCTTCAGAGAATCCACTAAAGGGAAAAAGATAGAGATGTGCACAATAATGAGTGTCATGGAGAAAGTGATTAGGGAGTGACTAATGCATTGTTTCTGACAATACAGGACCTAAGGGGGTTCCAGTGTTATAATCACACAGGGAATTTAAAGCAACTTTTGTCATGCAGGGCATAATTATTTTGTGGAACTCATTCCACAGGATGTTACAAGTTCAAAAAAATAAGATATATTACTGACGATAGGTCCATGGGGGACTATTAACATGATGGCACAGCTCCAGTTCAAAGTCCCCTAAGCAGCTGATTGCTGGAAGCTGAGAGAGTACACAGGGATTTCTGATTTATCCTGTTTCTTATTCTTGTCCTCTAAGAATCTCCTACTAAGAGCTCAAAGACAGGACACAGGGCAAGGATGGATTTGAGTCTGGCCTACAGGGGTATGTTCATGTACACAGCCAGCTGTCCAAAAGAGATCACAGGCAGCAGGGGAGACACAGGAACTCAGGATATGCTCACTGAATGAATGACATGGCCTGGTGGGGTTTTTTTAATAGCCAGATAAATGCCAAACCCACTACAACTTCCTGCAGTACCTCAGCAAAGCCAGTATGCACCAGCAACAAGGTACTTGCTGGTGCCCTGTTGGGAAGTGCTCTCCACAGTGTGCCTGTAATCGTGCTCTCCTGGCCATCCAGGCTGTAGAACTTCACAGAATCTGTGGAAGCATCCTCTCTACTCACGGAGCCAGTTTTTCCACTAAAGGAAATCAGGCTGTACAGAGGAGCAGCATGCAACTGCACAGCTCAGCTGTGCCAGGAGCACTCAGAGGAGGATGAGGACGTACTGTGAAGCATAAATGTATGTTTGGCAGGACAGATCCTGTTTTGAGGTGCTGAAGTGAAACAACAATATCTTAGAAAGATACTGCAAGGCCTCCTGGAGCAGGTGAGCGTTTGTGTGTGCTCCTATCCACTGGTAAATATGAAATATCTCCCCCTGAGTCATGAGCAAGGATTCAGGAAGGATTGTGCATGGAGAAGGGATCAGCATGGAAAGGAAGAAATCTACTGGGAGAAATGCCTAAAACTGGTTCAAAGTTTCAGTAGCTTTGTAACATTGAGAAGTATTAAGAGAGGATGCTTTCAATACAAGACGTGGCATGATAATAACAGGGCAAAATATAGAGCAAATTCTACATGATGTGGTGAAATAAAGAAAGGAAGTTAGGAAAGGGCAGTGGAGGGATTCAGGAGGGATTATGTTCACATCAGGCACAACTGTCTGTCTGTTTTTAGACTGGCCCAGGGAATAGGAGTGAGAAGTTGCTGGAACACAGGGAGTGATGAGGGCAGCCTGTGTATTCCTGTCTGGGACTAAAAGCCAAAGGGAAAACTTGGAGTATCAATGAAGATGTCAAATGGCAAAGCAAAGCTTCATAAAGCTTCAAGAATACTTTCAATTCCTGCCCTGGTGGTAAATGGGTGTCTGGGCAGCACAACTTGGGAAGAGGAATGCATGGACCTTTCTGTGTTTTCTGAGGTGAGGGGAATTGTGTTTTCCTTTGGAAAGGCTGCTTTTTGAGGTCAAGAGTGAATAGTAAACTCAGAAATGCCCCAGAAGTGCTACATTTCTGAAAGATTTTCTACAGTGTCAGTCAGAAGAGAGCAGTGTTTCTCATCTGTTCCTCAGTAAGGAGGGAACACAGCTGTCTGCCCAGGCTCTGTCTAGAGACACAGACTTTCTCCTCAGCAAAGGAGGAGAAATGTTTTCTGCTGAGATACCTAATACTTAACAGCATGGCATAAATTCATCTCTCGCTCACAAATTAAATTCAGCAGACACACGTAACAGGTCCCAGGTGGGCAAGTATCAGCTGTAGGAAAGACTTTTGAAATTCTTTTGCTTTGGCAAGAATTGATGGGTGAAGCTTGTTTGTCTTTTTTCTTTTGTGATTGTCTTTGTCAAATAGAATCACATACTCAGAGAAGTGCTTGGGTTTGAAGGGACCTTAAGGATCATCTAGTTCCTCTTGTCAGGGGCAATTCCCACTATCCATTCCAGGTTGCTCAAAGCTTCATCCAGCCTGACCTTGAACACTTCCAGGGATGGGGCAGCCACAGCCTCTCTGGGCAACATGCTTAATTGTCTCACTGTCCTCATGGTGAAGAAGCAGTTTTTCCCAAATTTATTTGCCTTACAAAATACAAAAGCAAATATTAAATTGGTACATTTATTCAAAAATTACTTATAAACAGCTCAGGTTAACATATCTGTATACATTTTATTTCTATATTAATGGTCACATATTTATATTTTGCAAATCACATTACTCTAAGTATCGTATAAAATTATTGAGCTACACAAAATTCTGAGACTGGGTTTGAGTGCTTTAAAAAAACTGTGGAATACCCTTCTTCAACCATGGTTCTACCAGAAGTGTCAGACAGAATGTGGCTGCAACAATTTCACTTTAAAATCTTCTAAATGCATATGAAAATCAAGACAATAACATCTGCAATATATTCCATTTTGTGCAGAAACAAATACCTACAAGCACTTAAATTATAGAAAAGAGCCTGACTTTAATATTAGATTTCTGTAATTGCAAATGTAACAGCCCTTTTGTACATCAACATAATAATAATGTCTGAGATTCCTCTCCAGAAAGCACAGTTTCTCTCAAATCTTCTGTTCATTCCTGTAAAAGCAGCGTCAATATGCCATAGCTGTCTGTATATGCCTCTCTCAGCTTAAATTAGCACTTTGTATTACTGGATTTCATTTTAGAAGGACTTTCCAACAACCTATCAGGTATTTAAACAATGCACAGTACAGTTGTAATGATACAGGTTGCTTATTTATTTAACTGTTGAAAGCTTGAAAGCCCCTCTCAGCTCCCTGTATCTATTTCTATATGTAAGAATTATGAGACCTTGAATAATGAACATGTTATTTAAATTGTGCTGTGACACTACATAATGCTGAGAATTCATTTTATACAGTTCACTATTCTCATGGTCAATGGTGCTTGACTTGATTACCAGTGCCTCATAGCTAGAGCAGATATGGGCAATGTTTTAAATTTGTTAAAAATCTGTTAGACAAAATTGTCTTGAATGAAATACAGTAGGCTGGAGAGCTTGTTCTTTTCTCATAGTCTCATAAATGAGTCTTAATTGTCATGCTTAAAATATCCATGATGAAGTACATTTTTTTATTTAAAAAAAAAACGGAAATCAAAGAGTAAGCAAACAGCTGAATGTTCTACCTGGTCTCTGCAAAACAACAGTGAAAGAGACAAACTCAGCCTGACATCCTGCCTTAGGTTCCTAAACCACAATTCAAGACAACCATGGTTATGGAAATACTGTGCCCACAATTTTTTTCTTTTATGAATAAGGAAAAGGTGAGCAGAGCTAAATTCTTCCTGTGCATCTTCACTGTGCTGGGATCCAGCAAGTGCCCTGGTACAGCTGCAATTTACCTCCCCAAACTGGTTTTACCCTCCAATATTGATTTGTTCAGCAATGCTAGTTTGACCTTCCCAGCAATCACCATGTGCATTCTCACGATGCACCCAAGTAGGAAGGGTTTTGCTGGGATGGCACATCACACATCACATATCCTGTGTGATAAAGCACTAAAAGGTTAACTTCCAGCTTCTGGCAGCCTGGGAAGGGCAGATTTTAACAGATGGGGAAAAAAGGCTTTCTGTGAGCAGCAGAACCATGAAGGCTGGTTTGCCAGAGGTGGTGTGTTCCTTGTCACCTGTGAGCAGGCATGGCATATGGTTAGCTAGCACTCTGCTCCCCAGCAACACCTCAGTTGTCTGCTTTTCCCCAGTGGAGGTCACTAAATTGGGTTATTCTCCTCTGCTCAAACCTGGAGGAGTTAGTAGAAGAGAACAGCTCTGCTAAGTTCCTACCTCTAGACGATAAGATGTTCTTCAAAGGCAGTTTTGAAACACAGCCTTGTTTCAGATCAAGACAGGACACCCTGAAATGTCACTGAAATGAGTTTGTCTTTGGGCTGTGCCTGAATTTTCTGGGATGCAATAAAAATTTCTCCTGGGAACATTTTGACCCAGTGTCCATGTGGGTTACCAGATTTCACATCTATATCTCAGGGCTCAATGCTGTGCTGTGAGTCAGGGCTGGCTGTACCCATTTCCCCACTCTTTTGTTTGCACTTAGATGTCTCCTCCTTTTTTAGGCACGTGGAAGAGGCATTGCTTGTAGAGCAACTGGTTTTGATACCCTCCTCTTTGCCACACATACACAGGGTTTATCCATTCTCTTTTTTACATGAACCATGGATAATCCATGTGGTTTTGTCCCCACATCGTTTTGATCAATTGAACTATCTAATAAGGTCTTAACAAAATGAAAGAAAGGAATCTTTTTTCAAGATACTGGAGTTCTTGTGACATGGATTTGAAGCAGTTTATGATCAAATAGTATTTTTTAATTTGTCCTGATTCATGTGAAAGTAATTTGAATCCACATTAGTATTCTATGAACTGATCATTAACACTTTTCAACTGATTTAGTAAACATATATTGCTTCCAAAATAAATAGAAACAGGAAAGGAATACAGTTAGTGTAGTTGAAGCATGAAAACATACACATTAACATGCGAGGCAAAACTCCAGTGTTGAAATGGAGCAGCACACTAAGGTTATTTTTCTGGCCATGTTTTCACATCTCCAGAGGATTCTTAAAAACAATGGAATGAACATCCTAAAGTACACCTTTTAATAATTCTGGTTCGTACTTCACTACAAAATGGTGAACTGACTGTAATAAATCAGTTGTCACAGCTCCCTTGAAAATATTGGGTAGTCAGGAGAAGATGCCACGGTGAAGATAAAGAACACATACTCTAAGGGGATTGGCTCTGAGATTATATTTGCCCATCAATATTTGCACAGCCCTTTGGGCATATAGGGCTTCTCCTGGGGACAGGGTCTCTCTGAGTCCCAGAGGAAACCCAGGCCAGCTCTGATCCATAAGCCATGAAGTAACACACACCTATGTCCAAACCCATCAGCCTTCCTCAAAGCTTGAGCCTGTCAGGACTGGGCTGGTGCAGCTCTGCCACGTTCAGATCTGTGCTGGCCCATGTCCTGAGGCTGTGGCAAGCAGGTGGAGGGGCTTTGGCTGAGAAACACACAGTCCCCCCATAAATTTATTCCTCTCCTGTCACCTGTTGCTGTATTTCACTTTAAATAGAAGTGAGGATCCTTGGAAATGGGCTCTTCCCTCAGAAGCTGATGTGTTACCTCAAAGCCATTGAGTATGAGGATGAGGAAACCCTCCACTTCTTCCTTAAAAAAAAGGCAAGGGCCCATTTTGTAAGATTTGTCCAGGTAGCTCACCTAACTAACTGCTTTACCTGTGAAATTCCTACAAGACTATTGAACTTTACAATCCTCCTAGGGCTGAGGCATTAGGAAAATGCTGAGATGCCCAGCCCTGCAAACAGCATGAGGCTTCTGAGTGTTTCCAAAACCAGAGACAAATAGAAAACTAACAGACTATAAGTGCCTCTTGCTTTGCTGACTTGAGCTCTGTTTCTTGCAAGCTCAGTCTAGGTTCTTTTTGTAGAGCTAGGTGCAAGTGATTTGCTGAAAGGTGTCTGAACTGATATTTTGGATAAAGCTGGGAATGGAGCACCTATCCCCATAGCTCTGGAAAATTCAGCCTCGGGCAATTTGGTGAGTGAGGAGTGTTTATTGCTGGGAAGGAGTGTGTCAAGCCTCAGCTTGTTCTACTTGGGCATCATCTCTCTCTGAAAGCTTCATAATAATTCTTCTGTGAAAGAGGGAGAGGTGTTTGGTGCCATGCAGCTCACTGACAACTCACTTTGTGTGAATGGCCATCCAGAAGGGAGAAGGACACCATACTTGTATTTCTAAGGCTTCTGGAGTGGTCCCCATGCTGCTGAATTTGACACTGTTTCAGGATGGTTGCTGACAGCAGCCGATGAACATTTGGCACAGCTCAAGAACAGAAGTGCAAAGGTGACAATCTCCTTCCCCACCTGGGTGGGACCAGTCCATGTGCATCTCCTGCCAGCAGCCCCAGTGCTCCAGGACAGGCAGCCCCTCCTTATGTTTGGATTCATCTGGACTTGAAAGGTACCGAGAAGATTTGAATTCGACCTCGTACCTCATGCTAGGAGAAGGATTCAGCCTAGATCTGCTTCCACTTAGACTATCTTGCTGTAATAGCTTATAAAAGATCTTGTAGGGATGTGGTAAATATCTGCAGTGCCACACATTGCTCTGTTTTCTCCATCAAATCTCTCAGGGTCAGCCTTGTCACAGTAAGGTGTATTCCATATTTTTCCTTTCTGCTCTGGTGCATCACTGCTAACGGAGTATTCCCTTGCCAGAGAAACCAAGCACCTTATTTTGAAATCTTAAATTCTGGTTCCAGGTTAAAGCAAAGATTTTTGCAAGTACTGCCAACACTTTTGCTGACTGGCAGCTATGTCTCAGCTGCACATATGGAAAGATGGAGATTTTTAGTGAAGAGGCATAAAGTGCTTCTTGAAGCAGAGATGCGAGTTCATGTCAAATGAAATGTATGCAGGGGGTAAATTTTTTTGCATTGCATTATAGAAAAAGATAGATTATGAATCCTAATGATACGGACCACACTCTTGTGAATTCAGTTCCAACTGGAAATGCACTGAGCCACCCAAAATAATGCACCCCAGCCAGCTTCCTTAAGACTGTGGTTATCTTCTACATAAATGCATCTTTAACCAACAGCATATAAAAAGAGCAATGATGACATCCAGAGGACAGATAGTTTAATCATAGGTACTGTAGGTATCCTCAGTAAATTTCCTGGGGACATTTCCCTCACCTATTTTTTCTGTTTAAAGTCTCTTCCTATTAAATCAGTTATTGACAGCCTGCTGAGTTCCTTTAAATCATAGTTTTTATGAAACTGACCTTGTAAAGTTGAGCGTTTCACCCCCAGTGCAAAAATTACGTGTATATGATAAACTTTTGTTAGTTTCATCATTTTTGTGTGCATTATCATTCTGTGCTATCACTGAATCCAACTGAAATGTGAAGCACTGCTTTAAGCTACTGGAAAACTTCAGGTTAATAGCTGTCTGGCTTACTTCACCTGTGAGGGCTCCTACTGTGGAACCTCTCCCTATATGTAGGTTTTTATCTAATCTGTCTTAGTAACCTTCCATGCTCTGGCTTGGCAGGTTTGGTTTTTTTTGGTTTCGATTTTGTTTGCAACTGCAAGAATATTGGCCAGGTGCACCATATGTAGAAGCCACTACACAGAAAAGCTTCTGAATTCCACAGAAATATCTAGGGATGGGTGTCTATTTTACTGGCAAATTTGAAGGAGATACATTACCAATGATAGCCTAAGCACAGCTCCACAATCAGAATATAATTGAAGCATGTTACCTATAATAGGTTCAGATATTTGTGTTCTTCAGCATTTTATAAATTCAGAAACAGATGGGCTATGACCAGGAAGCAGAGGAGAACAGACTGGCGTAAAGCAGGTTGGCTCTCTGACAAGTGCAGGTACAGCTGTGGTATGTATTTTATTCAGCATGCCCACCTACTGTATCAGCAGCCTGCCCTACCAGCAATTCAACTACAACTGACTTAATGAAGAGTAGAAGTAAGCATGAATCCAGACTTTCCATGGATCATAATATCTGAGAACCCAGAAGAATCAACATGACGGAAATCATGCCAAGTAATTTTTTTTCCCTTGCATCTTTGCGTGCAAGAGATAACAAAAGCATTGGCATTTTGAAGAGGAAAGAAAAACCCCACAAAATGTAATCATTTAACAGTATATTCAAATGTTCCCCTTTTAGTTTTGTTTTCTTTTTTTAATTGAAGGAAGAAAATTTTAGGAAGTGTCTTAAATCACCACAATAGTGCCAAGGAACATGATGAAGTGCTGGCTAAAAAGGCTTCTGTTAGTAAAAGACAATTTATATGGGTGACATAAGGGTCAGTTCCTGAAGATTTTATGCAAGAAGTGTACAAAGGGTGTTTTTGCTCCCATTTGTGCCAATCCTTGCAAGTCTCATAGGGGCAAAAACTTCTGTAGCTGAAGAGGTCGTGGAAAAGGATCCTTGATCTGAACATTCCTTAACTGGTAATGTGGTATTTGCTATTTTATGCATTTTAAAAAGGTGCCTCTCCTTTTTTTCTTACATTCTTTATACATGTGGGTGAATAATCTCGTATTTAGGTTTATTGTACCTCTTTATCTCTGTTTCTATATCTATCTAACATCATATATTCTAACATGCAGTCACCTACAGTAACCCACAAAGGGAATTTGGAAAAACAACAACCCATAATTATTTTATATGGTGATTGTCTGACTTGAAATATTGAGGTAATTATCAGGTTAAATTCCTATGATCCCTGCAATTTCTATGAAACCTGGAGATGTCAGTACTTGAGTTCTGGCACATCTCTTAAAGTAAAATTATACCACCTCAACCTAAGGTCGTAATTAAAGATGTAACAAAGCTAAGTGAAAAAGGGCTATATGATTTGAATTAAAAGCAGAGCAATACCCATAACTGTAGAGGGTGGAAAGTTAAATGAGCTGGCCATAACCTGCACTCTTCAAGGGCCTCACGCAGTCTGTAGGTGGGCAAGATTCTGTTTGATGCAGCTGGACAAAGGCAAAGGGGAAGCCAGGTCCAGGAAAGAACTTGTAGGAGCACTTCCTTTGGAATGGGAATTTCTTCTTCCAGAATCCTTGGGAAAAGCCTAAATGAGAGGGAGTTTTATAAATATAGCTCTACTGTGACTTTTATTTGGGAGACTGGGAAGTACCACTTTGGTCTCCAAAATGTGATTGTAGAAAATGTTGGCACAAATTACCTTTATTTGTATCTGGATTTCTAAGAAAAACTTTAAAATGCAGCTAAAAAGGATTTTTAAGAGTTCTGATGAGCAGGAGAAAATTCAACCTCATCTATATGTGTATATCTATATCTGTATGTCTGTGTATACGCATATATGTGGACAGGGGCTTACCTCTGAAAATTAAATCCTGGAAGAGTGGTGGGATTTTAATGAGCATTCCACAGCCTTGTTTTAAGGGCTCTCCCTTTGTTGTAGTACAAGTGCTGTAGCAGTGGAAGCCATTGGGGTTCAAATCACAAAGACATGACTGGGAGTGCCACTTCAAGACAGCCAAACAAGGAGCAGCTGTTCGGGAATTCAGTTTCCAGTGCACTTGTGTTGGCTAAGCTGTACATGCCACATATCTTGCTTACATCTTGGACTCTCAAAGGTTTTCTTTTCTCTCGTTCTCTTGTCCAAGCTTCACATTTAACCTTTGAGGCAGTTTTGAATATATCCCTACATAAATCGTAGTCCAGTAGCACTAACCTCAGGCAGCTCTTTAGTGGTTTTGACTCCCTTCTCACACTGTTCCTCCTCAGGCTTCTGCTGGTCATTCTCATTTCTCTCCTGATGATTTTGTCACTTCTTTTCAATGTAAAACTCAGGGGATCTATGAGACTGCACACTGCAACTGTGTTTGTGATGTTGGGGCCTCTGCCTGATGCTACACTTCGCTTCATTTACCTTTCTCATTTCATTGCTTTCCCCATGTTCCAGCAGCACTGCCTGCCCCCTGTTACTACTATAGGGCTGACATACTGTCCATCAGATCTTGTCCCCTCCAGCTTCCACCAAAATATGTTACCTTTCATGTTGGTGACTCCCTCAAATGCACTAAATCCTCTGTGTCCTCTAGAATTTTTTCCGTTTGGTTTTAAATGTCCGCCAGCGGTTCTGAGGCTGAAAAAACACCTCTGGACCTACCGATCCTTCACAAGCTCTTTAAAACCCTTCTCTGGTATTTCTTCTGTCAGCATTTTTACAGCATTTCAAGACTAGTTGGTGTCACAAAAGTGAAGAATATTTCACAGTGAGGATAAAATACTACAGTCACTTCCATACAGGCTTAGTTCTGAAAAGTCACTTAAGTGAAGTGTGATGTTGAAGGAAGGGATAAGTGATAGCTCATGGAGATTTGTCCAGAAACAAAAATGTACCTAAGCTGTATTTCAATTTTTTTTTTCAGATGACTGGGGAAAAATAAGCTTTATGTAAACAAACAAACAGAAAAAAAAAAAAGTAAAAAAAAAAAAAAGAAAAAAAAAGGTTGTAGTCCTGTCAGCTCCTGAGGTAAAAAATGGTCCCATCCAAAACCTGCCAGAAGAGGCCCCTTGTCTCTTTTCTGAAGCTGTTTCCTTCTGCCAGCCAATGCCACAGCCCATCACACCAAATATCTGCTGTGCTAAAACTATTGTTTCTGAGTAGACGTCAATAAAATGGTTCAGGAAATCTTCTTGATTAAAGGGGTCTAAGCATAAGAACAGCATTATTTGAGTCCTGCATTATTGTCATAACTACAACAGGCACAGTTCTGCCTTCAGATCTCCATAGGTGTTTGCACAGAAAGCAAGTGGTAAGATGGGAAATTTGGCCGGGGAAAGCACTAAGGTACTCTATTGAAGAGAACAAAATAAAATATTTAATTAAGAGATGATTCTCTTCAGCATAAGTGTAGAGTAGATCAGGAGCATTTGTCAGGATCAGCATTGCACTCTCTGGTTCTGGGTGCAATATCCTCTCATCACAGGAGAAGGCTGTAGGATGTGCTCTCCATCCCACTCCCTCAGGTGGCTGCTCTTAATCCTAGCTGTCCAGAAACCTTAGTGAGAGCTGGGAAAACTCAGGGAGCAAGTGCTGCATCTGAAGTCAGTCTCCTCCACCTCCCCACCCATGTAAAAAGCTCCATGATTACTTTGAAGAGCGTTGAAGGGAGATAAAAAACTGAAGCTTTAAAGTAAGGTTCAGTGGGTTACACAATGAACCATTTCATCAGTTGTCAGGCAGTTGTGGTTCTGAATATGTTCCTCCTGTACAGGATCACTCCTCCTCTTGGAAAAGAGGCTGGAGTGCAGGGCTTTGCCCAGGTGAAGCTGAGGCAGGGAGCAGACATGTTACATATGGTAGGAATTCATGTTCCAGAGTACCTGGTGTCCTATGCTGAGCTCAGCAGCTGGGCTGCAGAGTGACACTGCAGGTTATTTCAATTCCTTGTGTGAGTAGTAAGTGGGAATATTTAGAGTGGCCTGTTAAGGACTGTCTCAAGTTCAGAGCAGAAAAAAGATGCCTGCTGATCTTTAGGAAGATTTTGATGCATGTAAGCAGAAGGCACAGGAGCAGAGAAGATAAGAGTGAAGCCACAGCAGGAGACAATGGGTTTTGTATGAACAGAATAAAAGGGATGGGTTCAAATTAAGCAGGGATGGGTTTTCATGGGGCAGTGTGGTTGTAGTGGGGAAGATAACATTGTAGGTGCTGTCATGGAGTGAACTGAAGAAGGATGTGAGCAAACAGATAATAAAGAAACTAGAACAGTAGTACTATTTCCTTATCCTCCTTTTGGCTTTGAGTTTTTGAATGAACAGGTTGAAAGCAAGAGTCAGAGAAAATTCTGTAGCACGTAAAGTGCTCTGCAACCTCCCTGCTAGACAGTGCCTACTCCTGCTGGAAAGGATGCTGGAGAAATAGCATCCTTTTTGGTAGTGACTCAGACCTGAACTTGAGAGTAATAGCTCTGACTCAATCACAGGCTGTTGTGGAGGGAGATTAATGCCAGGATTCATGGCCAATTCTCATTTTTTGTGTCAATCTACTTTCAAAATAAAGCATATGCCAGTTATTTCTCTTGGAAGGGAAAGAGAGAGAGCTGATATGAAACAGAGATAAAATCTGCACCATAATTAAACCGGCATTTTTCATATCTTTATCACTGTCTTCTTTCTCTTCCCTCTCATGCTTCTGTGTCTTGTTCTCTCTAAAGCTATTGCAAGAGGGATAGATGCTGAAGGAAAAGCAGCTGGGTTTGATGCCAAATAGGTACTCCATGTTTTATCTGATACATGCCAAGATGCATTCAGACATTTTTGTTGTGCATCTGGTTATAAAAGGGGTTTTGTGAGTAGTCCATCATAAAAAGACATTGTGTTACAGCAATTGTCACATCTTCACATCAATTTTCAATTCAGCTTCCTCATTTTCCTCACACTTCCAATGATAAATACTTAAAATAATTACAAGTAACAAAGCTGAGACACCAGTGGCTTTGTCTTGATGGCTTTGACTCGGCTTTGAATAAGGCTTTGAGAGTGATAAGCCTCCTTGCATACCCCTTGAGCTCCTGTAAAAGAGCACATATGCACTGTGTAAGTATATAGAACTAACTCTGGGAATATAAGGAGCTACACAAACAACTTCCAAATCTATCATTGCACGAGGCAATGGCAGCTTTACAGACCCCATCTGATGCAGAATCTCTTTGTCTTGACGTAGGTGCTCACCTGACTGTCCCTCCTGACTCTTTTAATTTTTTTGCTGTGCCACATAAATCCAGCCCCACCCCAGCCCCCACATCTTCTAAAAGGTTATACTCTCCTGCCACTGCAGCAGCAACAGAAATATCATCAGTGGCAATGACTGGAGTGAGTTCCTGGAGTATGGAGTGTGTAAAATAGAGCCACGAGTCTGCTCTGATGGAGAGCTTACTTCTGGAGAGCAGCATATTGATTTGTTTAAATGCTTGTGCTCTGGGTTCATGTGCTTCCTTTTGCCTTTGTGTTTGGGTTTGCCTTTCACCTTCACAGTGCTGTGCAATGAGTCCCATGGGGCTCTTTCCAGACTGTCACAGCCTTGGTGTCTGCTCTTGTCACAGATACACAGAACAGGAAATGCTTTTCTGCTCTCTTTCAGGTGGCCTTAGCAGTTACAGGGCTCCCTGCATGAGGCAGGGCAGACCAGGGCATGTGGGGCTAGGCTGGTCCCTTGTTGAAGCTCCTCCAGGGATTTTGGCACCCATCCTGGAGCTGATAACATTTGTCATGTGCTGCACAAGAGCTGAGCACAAAGGTTGCAGATGTAGTCTAGATGTTGTAGATGTGCATGTCATATGACTCCTCTGCCAAAGTGACTTGTACTTTGGGGAGTATTTCTATGGGTTACTGTGGTTCCCAGCCCTCTCCAGTAATATCAGAGGTGTGGTGAAGGTGAAGAAAGCACCAAAACGAAGCAGAAACTGAATTCTGTCACCTGCTATGATACAAGAAAAGGGACCACAGGACCAGAGATGCAAGTAAAGCTGGAAGGAGCTTCAGCAGTGAGACATATTTGGGGAAGAGGAGCAGCAGAAGGCTTGGGAGACAGAAGCAGCAAGAAGGAAGAGCAGAATGGTGTGGTGGAGAAATCTCGTGAAAATCTGTCTTCAGATGAATACAAAAAGCTGGGGAAAAGTTAGCTTGGTTATCAAAACAGCAAGGCTGAAACTATGTAGGCAAATAAACACACCTGATGTGATGGATGATCTTTGTGGAAAATATCATAAGGTACGATCTGGTTGACTACTAGTGTGGGCAGCCTTCCAAACTGCAGGTACATGGTGCATCAGGAGCCAACTGCATGTGCCGCTAAATTTTTGAAAAGCCAGGCTTCCCCCATGGAAACAGTGCTGTTCAAAGTTAGTTAGCCTTTCCAAGGCTCAAAGGAAAGCTTATAAGTAACAAGCTGTGATTAATTTTGTTTGTTTTGTACACACACAAGAAAATACTGGGATGTGTTGTTTGGTGATGAATCATCCTGTGTCTGAGCAGTCATCTCTCAAATGCCTGAAATAGGCATTTTGTATTTTGGGATCCACTTCCTCATTAGCAGAGCGAATATGTTAGATCTTACAAACCTTCTCAGAAACTAAAAAAACCTGAAAAAATCTGAATTTTTGGCCTCCAGTATTCCTAATACTGGGCAGCCATTTCAGAGCTTTTATCCATCTTATGGCAGCCAAACCCATTTTATTTCCAACCTTAGATTATTCCTTGCCAATTTATGTCATGTGAAGAAATGAATGAATTATCAAATATGCCAGATTGCAGAATAAACAAAAGTGGTGTCACTAAACACCATACCCAGGATTTAGGAAGCAGACCTAAAGTAGATTCAGAAAGGGAAAAAAAATCAATGCAGAAAGCCATATAGATAATTACCAAGTACAATAAATGACTACCATGAAAAATAGGCCATGTCGAGAATAATCTCTGTCAAATGTAGCTAAAGACTGTCCTCCTTAATCCGTTTAAGAATTGAGAGGGTATTAAAACCTGGAACATGTAAATCAGTTGTGAAAGTTTCCAATTCACTGCACCTCACATATCTCCAGGTTGATATGCGTGGAGGGAATTCCAGCATGTCACTTTAGGAAAACTTAAGATAGCCAAGACTAGCTGACGTGGAAGAAAACCTCTACCAGCAAGTCTCAGGTTGGCTGGCAAACCAGTGTTAAAAAGGGTGCTGTGTTTCACAGAAAAAGCATTCTGGTGATGGGGGTGCCGTGACATGATCCCTCCAAAAGGTGCAGGAGGTGAGATGAGCATCTGTCTCCATCCTTTACCCAACCCTTGGGTTTGACAGTAGTGAAACATATGCTGCCTGGCAGGTGAGCCCACATTTAATCTACGTAGCACTTTCTTTTAATGCCTACGGTCCTGGCAAGGGCTACACGGCAGTAGGGTGGCTTTTACTGAGTATAACAGGATTTTTGTGCCCAGACACATGATTTTGCTACAGAATAATCAGTGGGTTTAGAGATTCTGAGAGCTGCTGAAAGTCTAAAGGTTTGAAATAGTTATGGTCTGGTGTGATGGTCTTCAAACGCTCTTATCCATGGTGGTCGTGTTTCACAGTAACCAGAGTTAGGTGGCTGAGGATCCAGGAGTGTGAGCAAAATGTGAATTTATATTGTTTCCTCACTGGACTCAGTGACCACCACAGAAAACCTTTCTGACAGCACCATACCTGCACAGTTATTTGTCAATAATGAACAGATTTGCATGATCATGTTCTTGAGCAGAGGAGCATGTTAACAGACTCCTACATCCACCCCAAAAAAAGACACCAAGTCTTCAGAAACAGGGAAACTTTTAAATCAATGAATGAAGAAGAGAAAAGAATAATTTATATGACATGGTCAGATTCATAGATTACTTAACTTCTCTGATACTGTGCTGACTTATCAGTTATAAGGCAAAACCCCCAATTTCTCATCTAGTATCATGAAGCTATTTATTATAACTTACTTTTGTAACTATTTTTTTGTATGTTTATCTCTTACTGGTGATACCATGGAAAGAGCTGTCTATATTCCACCCTTTCTTCAAGATGAAGATTTTCTTAGTATTATTTTAGACTCCTTCAAGTTCTTAATATATTTCAGCTACATCAGCTTTTCAAGCCACCAGGAATTTTAGCACAATTATATTCAGTGCATATTAGATCATTTGGAAACAAGGTTAGTAATTAATATATCTAGTCTGGGGAGCAATGCAAAAAAATCTGAGTGTTTGTTGCTAGAATAACTCAGCTCTTTGTATGTTTAACTGGCTGCAAATAGGCATATTCCTTTCATATAATTCACAGCATAGATATAAAATTCCACTTGCACAGATGATACAGGAGGATCAGGGACATAAACAGCAGAACCATGTACAAAATCAAATGAACTCAGTATATTGCAGATACAAAGATATTAGTAACTGTTAGCCTGTCATAGTGTAAGTTTGTCTTAGTCTATAAAAATATCCATTCTATTATGTTGTTTATCTGAATTCTAGTAAATATAAAAGATATTATCACAAATAGTATAGTGTGTGTGACCTATCTCAATGGCCCTCATTAATCTGGATGCCCTTAAAATGTCTGTATTAGAAAATGATGCAGAGATTTAGTCATCAAAGTATTGCTTCATTCTAATAGATGCACAGCTCAGCTGGATCTCAATTAATAGCTAAGAAGGTAATGCCAAATTGGACTTTAGACAGAGTCCTGAGTAACTATAATAAGGTTACACATTAAATTACCTTCGAGAACAAAACTCGTAAGCCAGGACTAATAATTGCCAGTCGCAAGACAAAAAATTGTTATTTCAGATGAGCCAACTTTGAAGGGATTTGAAGGGAACACAGAAGAATGAGTTCATGTGCAGTTTTAGCAGATATCACTGATCACACAGTAATAAGATAGTGGACAGCCCAGATTGCAACTGTGAAATATAGACGAAGCAAACTTGCAAATAGAAGGAAATGGGATCGTATGGAACTGTGCCTAACAAAACTAAGGAAAAAGAAAACAGACATCTAATCCGGTAAAATGTAGAGCACAGACTACAGAATAAACTAGAAACACTCCTAAATTAATAAAAGAGAGGTAGAGTCCGGCAGCAAATTGAAATGCAGTTGGTTGAAAAGCACATATTATTGGTCTCCTTCCCTCTGATGCTGCTTTCTCTGCCTGGAGTAGCACTCCTCAGAGATTTTGTTTCTCACTGCCATGATTGCTCATTTTTTTCAGCAGAGATAATGAGATCGAGGCAGGGATAGCCTTCTTTCATTCTCTTATTCCATTTCATTTTTCTCCTTCAATTTGCACCACCACAATGGCAGCAGAAACATCAAGGAGACGAGTTGTGAATAGTTCATGGTCAGCAGTGAAGAGATGCTCTGCAGAGGGTCCTAGATGGAGATTCAGCTGGGGCTGGGACACATTTCTGTCCTGTCCTCCCCACTGAGCTGGGTGTCTCCATCTTCATATGATTCTGTGTGGTCCTGCCTGGGACCCAAGAGAAACTTGAGTCAGCAGAAGAACTCTTCTGAGTCAGCAGAGGAAGAAGAATACAGCCATGAGACTTCTTGGATGCTTGGCTGTGTTGTTTCATCCACCAGTGCACCACCCAGAAGCAGAGCTGTGAGGAAGGCTTTATTAGTAATAACCACCCCAAATTCTCTGTGGGATTGTTTTCATGATGGAGTGCTGGGACTCATTCAGGTGCTTACAGTCAGCACGCAAAATGGAGGCACTGCTCCTTTGCTGTTTCACAGGTATCACCTGGAGAGCACAGAACAGGAGGAAATGGTAAGGAAAGTGTGTGCCCTGCAGTGCACTTGTGCAACCGGAAGCCAAAATTAGCAGGGAGACCATCTAATTGTATTTGTTCTGCTTGCAAATAGATACCCCCCCTGCTAATTTCAGCTTCTGCTTACAAAAGTGCTCAGCAGTGTTCACTCCCCTGCCCTTCCTCCTGTTCTCCCCGTGATTTTTTTTTTCTTCACTCAGATGTGATTTCTTTACATTTCCAGCTCTATTTTCTCAGTCTTTTCATCAATATTTCATATGTGAGTGGAACAGTGGGCAGTTGCCTTCTTTTTCTTTTCCCTTTTTTCCCTCTAAAAGTGCTGGTGCTCAGCTCTGGCTGCAGGAGCACTCGGCTCCTGGGAGCACTCGCTCTTTGTGAGTACTGACTGCATTAAAGAGCCAAAGTCTAACCTGAGGCTGCCAGAGGGGGTTTAAAAAAGGCAATAACGACTAATTGACCTCTTTAATTAGCTTAGGAGTTATAAAGTAGATAATTGCAGTGCATATGACATATTTTATCTAGGTTTTCAGAAAATCGCTGATAAGGATCTACATGACAGGCTGCTTCTGAAGATGAACATAACAGGGGCTGAGCAGGACACGGCATAGAAATACAAGAAAGAAAATGAATTTTCTGTGCTGAGGGTTCCCCCCAAAAGGGAAGAGTTAAGTGTGATTAATACCTGGTTTCATAGTTTGATTTTAAATAAATTATCTAGCCAGAAAGGCCCACCATAATGCGCTCTATGTGCTGATGATACTAAATTGTGATGCATACTGAGCACAAAGTGAGTGGCAAGAAACATTCATCGTGCCTTAGAACAGCTCAGTAATTGAGCTGACACATGGCAAATTAAATTTATTACTGAGAAATGGGAAATAATGCACATTGTTCTTGATATAGGCATGACAAACATAAAGACCCTCTAGAATATTTTGACAAAAGAGTCTTTACTAGAAGATGGCTGTCCTAGGCAATGTACACACAGAGAGAAACACTGGAAAAGCCAAAAACAGAAGGGACCAACTTTGGCATTTAATTTGCCCTCTATTGTGGTGTATTTCTCCTGCCCACTCATTTACTTGTTTTTCCAGCTCAAGCCAAAGCTCCTCAGTTTCTCAGGTTTTCTGAAATCTCCTCTCCATACCTCAGGGGTTTGTTAGGATGAAAACCAAAGAAGTGAGCTGGATGCGTGAAGAAAAGTCCCTCCATCTTGGAGCTTAAAAAGTGCAGCAACTGAATTTTAAAATGTGCTGGAACAGCCACCCTGGTGACACCATCTATTTTATCCTTTTATAGATGCAGTAAAGAGAAATGGAAATAGATTTTTCATGGGACAGTGTAGCAAGTCTCAAGTGAAATGGGTGATGTGGGTTGGGTTATATATCTGGCTTTTCACAGTGTCCACACTCTGTGTTTTTAAAACAGTTTATGGCTAAGATTTGAGGCACACAACTGGATCTGGGGAGATCTGATGAACTAATTACTTAATCCAGATATAATAGCCCAGGGCCGTGTCATGTGATTTGTTTTGGTCCTCCAGAGTTAACACCAGCACTTCTCATTAGCCTCTTGTGTGGCTGCTGGGACTCCCAACTCGTTATTTTCACCTCCTTACAGTCGTGTGTCTTGGAATTCACTGGCTTAAGTCAAGCTGGAGTCTACTTTTTTATTTCAGCTTCTCAGTTTCCAGCTCATTTTGCCAGGTGCAGCGGGCAGTTTCTTGCTGAGAATTAGAAGCTGGTGCTTGGGAGAAGGCCATGGGAACCTGTGATGGAAGGAAGAGAAGGGGTAAGGGCATTCAGGCACAAACAGCCACCAGAAAAACACACAGACATTTGTAGGAGAGGTTACCAAGGAGATGATCAGGGCTGCCAAGTGACATAGGAGAAACAGAAAAAACAAGATTTTTTGGTTTGGGGTTTTTTTTAAGGAAGGGCTAAGTTGTGACATTTGAGTAGAAGTCTGGGGTGCTCAAATTCACAATAGCTGAGGGGGTGACACAGCCACAGGGGTAAGTCACAAGAGAGCAGTCCCTCTGAACGGCCCTGCTGACCACAGGATACCTGTAGAGCTTTGCTGACACCTTATCACAATTATAACACACTTAACTACGCAACTCATTACAATTAATATCATATTAAAATTAGTCATTTTAGTTGCTGCTGGTGGGCACAGGCCTATTTCTGTGGTGTGTGCTTCTCCTTCTGTTTTTTAGCCATCAGGGTGGTTTGAGTTGCAGCTCCCAGTGTTATGCTGATGATACATCTATGTGATTTTTTTTTTCTTGACTACTCAAAGCCATTTAATCTCTTTGAATTTACTTTGGATGTCAACATTTTGAAATGCCTCTATGAAAATCTGTCACTATCCTCCTAATGTTTTACTTCATTTCTTTTGCCATCTGAGCTGTGCTTCTTGAAGGCAAGGGATTGCCCCTTTTTCAGGATCATGTTACACATTCTGTTTACCAAGTCATCTTTTTATTACTTGGAAACATCTCACAAACCAAATGCACAAAGAGATTTCAAAGCTTGGCTTTGTAGCAGGTTTTACTTTCCTCTGGATTTACCCCTGACAGAATTCAATTGCAAAAAAAACTGCCTTTGATTCAACTCTTAAAATATATCTTATGAATAATGGGTTTCTAGCTCAAGAGCATAGGCCACATCCGTTCCTTCTTTTGCAATTATCAATGCAATTTGCTTATTATTTAATTTTAAATTGGACCTCTCCTGAACTTAGCAGGCTGATTTAAACTAAAAGCCTATTTTTCTGCATGTCTGAACACTCTTGGGGTCTCAATATTTGAGCAGTCTCCTTGAGAATCTTCAATAGTTTGCTTCCAAAGTTTTAAGTCATAAATTTTTTGGTCATACAATTTTAATTGGAAGTTAACATTGGTCTGAAAGAGATTGATAGCCTTTTACTTTGTGAAGAAGAAGAAGAATCTTGTCCACTGTTCTGTTAAAAATTCTTTGAATAAAAGATTTTTTTTAAGTGAAAGGAAATGTGGGGATAGGAAATTTAAAAAGGGTGGATAGATTATTACTAGAAACAATATCCTAAAGTGATGAGGTATAGCATTTTTTAAGATGGATAATATATGAACTAGATGTTGGGTATTTATGAATTTATCTCTCACATCCAGCTCTACAAAGACTCTGTCACGAGTCCTTTGGAGTAAGTGTTGTTCTGTATTAGGCATAGGAATTTTGTGGAGGACGATGTCTTTAAATGAAGTTTCAGATATTGTTACCTGCTGATACTTGCTTAGAGCAGTTGTGGTAATTCAGCCTCAAAGTTTTAGTCAAGGTACCACCTACTGCCTAATTTCCATTTTCTAAGAACTCTAATAAGCCAGAAATCAAACTTTTTATCCTGTACCACTATACTGAATTGGTCTGTTGGACCTATTGTAGGTTATGATGTGGAAAATGCCTTGTTATTTGGCAGAGGGGATGTCCCCAGCATTTGAAATTCAAAGAATGTTTGTGTGCAGTGCCCTGTGCTTCTCCATGCCATTTGATAATATTGATCACGGAAGCTTCTCTCTTGCCTCCAGGAAGCTTGAGGGGTAAACAGAAACACCCTTAAATGACTTAGACCCTTCATCTCAAATTAAAGCCAAAAATTTGACTGGGGCAAATGGTTTTCCATGTCAGCAGCCATCCCTTGAGAGCCTCTTCAACGGTTATTCCTCTTCTTCCCTTATAAAGCATCTATTCAATTCGACTGAAAATTGGTGCATATATATCCTGATGATTTTAAAAGAAACCATTTATAGGCAACAACTTTTTCTCATGGGTTCAGCATTTAAAATCCTGTCCATTTGGGGTTAATGAGGAAATAAGCTTTCCATATACATTCCTGCTGCCATCATGCAGAAAAAAATACTTCAGACAAAATCTCCTGAAAGGCTCACTCTGTAATCAGCTGTCCTCCTGGGTTATATTCCTCCATTGGATCTCCTCTGTGCCACAGAAGGTCCAGCCACCAGTGGTTATGTCAGTTGGTTTGTTATGTCCACCAGTGATGATGGGTTATGGGATCCTGGTTGTCTTCTCTTACCATATCTGTGCCTTTGCTCTCATACCCTGAAATGCTCCTTCTGAACTGGTAAACTGCAAGGCCACTACCTTTTTCTTATACAAACCACCATTTTATTTTTACCCCTTTTTTTTGTTTGTTTCTTTTTTCTTTTTTTTTCCTGCAATGCCCACAGGGAATCTCATTAAGTACTGGAACTGTCTTTCATAAAGCAGAGATTGCCATCAATTTCACCACAGGTCGGACCAGGCTGTAAACTTGCTCACTCCTTATCTACGTGAATTTCAAAAATATGTCCAATTGATTAAAAGTCAATGGGACCTGCTTTTCCAAGTTACCCCAGGACTTTTGAAAATTTCTCTTTGTGAGGGATGAAATGAGAAGTCAAATCTGCCTTCAACAAGTAACCACATCTCTCCTTGCTATGTCCTCTTTCATAACTTACTGGATTGCTATTGAGTCACAACTTACATTAACTCCTAAGGTCTGCAGGACAGACACTGCAATTTACCCACAATCTCTGATGGGTCTTTTTCTCCTCCTCTTCTTTCTCCTCCCCCATGCCATTCCGAGGACAGCAGTTGTCTTGCAGTCCTCCAGAGTTTTTGCTTTTGTAGAGTAAAAAATGACCCTATCCCTGTGCCTCCTGCAGACTGCTTGTTTGCATCAAGGCAAACATTTAAATGTCACCTAAACATAAAAATAGGTACGAGACACATTAAAGAAACTTCATCTCCACTTCACATCAACACTACTAAACACATTGTTACAAGAGTGACTAAAACTGTCTAATAATATCATCAGTGGCAACTGGTCAGTTAAAATGTTTTTTAATTGTGACTTGAATGTGTTTATCAACCTCTTTTTGTGACATTAAAAAGACAGCAAGAGAAACACATGGAGACATTGTCCTCGAGGGAAAGGATTAATCATCAGTGAGTGAGCAGGCCTAAGCAGATGGTCAGCTATGCTTTCCTGAAGTCATTTCTTCTATCCACCATTCAGTGTCACTGCCAGAAATGAGAAGAAGTGTTATCTTGACATTGAACATCTTTATAATAAAATCACTAATTGGCGTCTAATACCAAAGGCTTTATAGCTGTAAAATTGCAGCAGAGGTAGCTAAGTGGTTGACTGGGTTTCATTTTAATAAATTCTGTTTTCCAAATCCTTCCTTAGAGCTGTCCACACCGTGCTGTCACTGGGAGACCTCTCTGCAGTAAAGGTGTGTCTGTGTTAGCTCAGCTCCAAACACAGCAACCAGGAGGGTTTTACCAGCACAGCAGATAAACGTGACGCTGCCACTGTGCTGCTATTTTTCATGTATTTCATGTAGGGCTCATATTTTGCGGGAGACCTTCTTTAGGATTTTGTTCTCAGATTTTTCCTGTCTTTTTGGCAGCCAGAAAGAGTCTGTCATAATAAATTATCGCTTTTGGTCTTGGAAATATATTTTTATGAAAGCTGAAAATGTTTCAGCATTGGACATTCGTGAAATTCTCATGGTTTTTTAAGGATTTCTTTTTCTTTTATCCTTCTTGTTTTAGCCAGGAGCATTTAGAGAAAAATATTTTTTTCCTTAATAACCATCCACTTTTTATTTAAGGTACAATCAATTCTGGGATGGAAAGAGTTACATATTACAGCAGTTATGTGAATATAGTTGTTGTTTTTAATACAATTTCAGTGTGTGGGTCTTGTTTCCTTCATCTTTTGTTTTTTTCATTTAGCAAAGCTTTCATCACATGAACAGTGAGAGCCAGATTCTGGCCTCTGCACACCAAAACCAGTCTGGAGTAATTCAGACACTCTGGGCTGTGTTTTGGTGTGGTTGAGGCCATCTGTGGCTCAGCAGTCGCTCTCTTGAGAGCACCTTTAGTGGTGCTTGACCCCAAGGTATCCAGTGTGAGGCTGCTGTGCTGCAAACTGGGCCTGATCCCAGGTTCATTTAAAGCAACAGAAAGAATCTTGTAAGCAGTAATAGGCTCTCAAAGCGAGTTTTCAGTTCTTCCACAGTAAAATTTGGAATTTGCAGAGAGGGTTAATTATATAAAAAATTATATTAATATGTTATGTCATAATATTATACGTCCCAAAATATTGGTAAAGGGTGTTTTTCCCAGAGATTAGAGCATTAGTGAAAAAATAATGATTAACCTTTAAAATCAGATTGGCATTTCTTTTTTCTCCAAATGTAGAATTAATACGCATTTTTTAATCATTAGTGTAATTTTCAGGATGATACTTTTGTTCTTTTGGCTGTTGAACTGTTACGGCTGCTAGTAACCCTTCAAATTGTTTGCTTCATTCAAGCATTCTTTTTTGAATAATTCATTAGGCATTATTATCCAAGCGTAGAACACCTCATTTAGCACTGGTGATCTTTTCCTTATGTGTAGCTGACAGGCAATCAAAGTTTTTATCAGTGCAGAAAATTTGCAATTCAGAAATGTAGTTGCAGCAATTAGTAGCTATCAGGTAGCATAGGAAGGACAGCTTCATAAAAAGAGAGAGTTGAATGAGCTCAACTGATGTTAGCACAAAAGTAATGGATAAAACTAACCAGCTGTTTCCAAATTTACCAAATGGAACATTCCTTTTTCTCAGAATACAGGATTTAATTAACTTTGTGTTATGTGTGGCTTCAGGAAAGGAGAAGTGAATAGGTGACAGAATATCCCTCTTTCCATGCCCTTCACCTAATTTTGTAACTGTATTGAGGCATCCTGTCGATTTTCAACTCCCTCCCTGCCCCACTGCAGGACAAACCTCCAGGTTTTTCATTGCTCACCTTAGCCCTACTGGAGAGCAATAAGCTTCCTTTAATGTATGGCAGATTTCTCTCTCTCTCCCTCTCTCTCTCTCTCTCTCACTGGCACACACATAGTGATGTTTTTATGCTGCTGCAAGAGGCTTGCTGAAGTTTGGGTAGCAGAGGTGTTTTGTCAAGCACTCCCAGTGAACTCCCAGTGCGGCTCCTGCAGTGACCCTCAGTCACAGAACACAAACAAGTAGTTCTAGGAAACAAGGTGGGATGAGAGGACGTGGAAGCAGGAGGAAGGAATGAACTCATAATTTCGTATTTTATCAGTTATTCTGGTTCATCCCCATCTTGCGGATCAGGTGATGTTTATGCTGGATTTTGCCCAAAGATTCATATTCTGGAAAGCAGAAAAAGAAGAAGAAAGCCTTTGTGGCACTTACCATCTGCAGTGCTCACTGGGGTCCTGGAGGAGTCTTCTTGGTCTTCTTCCTGGGATGACTTACCTGCTTTGCAATGGATTTTTTTCAGGATTTAACTTCAAAGACATTGGGTCTGCTAAGGGGATCCCAGACCCTGACATTCTGTGGAGTGCTCCAACTGGCTTAAGAGTGAATAACTGGCACAGCTCCATCACCTCCTCCCATCATTTTTGGAGGTAAGATTGCTCCCTGACCTCCCTTATGGCTCTTATTTGAAGGAGAAGTTTCCTGGCACCAGAAAAGAGCTCAGCTGCCCAGCCAGAGTACCAGGTGGGAGAGGAAAGCCCTTTCCCTGGGCTCTGCCTCCACACATGGCCACAAGGCAGGGAGCAGGGAAGGCTGGATCCCCTTCTGAGGTTCCTCACTCTCACCAAGCACTGGAGACAGAGGCTGCTGAGGACGTTTACTGGAGCCAGATCTCCTGAAAGCAGCCATGGCAAAGCTTGTGGCTCCACTCCTGTCCTCTCTCATGGCCTTTCACAGGTGAAGTTCCAACAATGCTCTTTTGGTCTTTAACAGGTCTTTCAGCATCCAAGTGGAAGGACAATGCCCAAAGTGCAGAACAGCCCAGCTGATTCAGGAAACAAGGAGTTACATGGAGCAAGGCACTACATCAACTACTTACGAGTCACAGTGATGGAGACTGCAAAAGCTGATAGCAAACACAGGGAATTCGTTGCAGGGTAATTTAGAAGCATTTAGCAACTCTTCTCTGTGTGCTTATTGTGAGTCCACAGTATTTGAATAATGCTTTTAGGCACCACTATTGAGCCACACACGGGGACTGGAACATTATTTTATACATCGTGTTATCTGCTTCCTTTCAGTGAGATGAAACGATGCCATGTTTCACACACTGTTCCTTCCCCTGACAGCAGCCACAGGGCTCAGGAAACTGCTCAGAGCAGCGTGGGCCATCTCCAGCAAACGCTCCCATCTGGGGAGGCACTTGGGAAGCTGCAGAGGAGGCAGGTGTGCAGCTGCCAGCCCCCATTCCCCACAGGGAAAACTCCGCATTCCCAGCAAAAGGAACCTCCTGGCGCGCTCTCCCGTCTCGGGGGTCTGCCTGGCCTTTTGCTGACAGCATAATTTCCTTAGGAGCTCCAGAGTCTGACATCTCTGTTCATGACCCTTTTTTTCTGAGCAACATTAATGTCTGCTGCAGGTCTGGCAGGTGCAACGTCCGCTAATTGTGTCTGCATCGCCAGCCCTGATTCAAACCCTCCTCCAAAGTCTGAATTTCTACCTGAGCAATGCACAGGCCACCATTTCTCCTGGAAAGAGTGCACAGACCCCCTTTTCTCCTGGAAAGAGTGCACAGACCCCCTTTTCTCCTGGAAAGATTGCACTGCCCACCTCGTGAACTCTTGGCCAATGATCTCCCGGCAAGAAGAAACCTATAGTTGGGAAATTTGCCTGAGCCATCCTTGTGAGAGCTCATCAGCACGCCTGATGGAGCTGAATAGCATTTGCCAGTCTGAATTATGGCTGGTGTCACAGGCACAACCAAAGCTCTTTTGTAAGATGAGCAAGGAGACACCTACCTCAAAAAGCCAAAAATAGTTGATATAAGCTTGACTGAAGTGGCCTACTGAGGTGGTGAAAAGCAGCACAGTGGGAATCCACAGTGACCAGACCCTGTGCCAGGCAGAGGGTAAGTCTGGGCTGATGAGCTGCTATGGCAGAGAGCTTCCCATCCCTTGCAGGCCAGTGAAGCATGCCTAACCTGGCACTGATTATTCATCCCTGGCACTCGTTCCTCTGCCCCAATTCATTTCTCAGAATGAAGTAAGGTTTTGAGAACATGCTTTATGCAAAATAAAGAAATAAGCATATGATCTCCCTGTGATCTCTGCCCCAACTAGCCACTTAATTAAGTTGAAATTTTAAATATAAATAGTATATTAAAATAACAGTTAATCAGCACTACATTTTTGTCCCAGCTGGTCCTCTCTACCAGCAAATGAAACCCCTCATTTTTGGTGGTGTCACAAATACATGCGTATTGATTTTAATGTTGGGAGAAGCTAAAGAATTTTAGGGAAGATAAACAGAGAAAGCTCAGAATTGAAAATCCTGAGGTTTTTTCCCCCCAAGACTTAAAATTCTCATAATTTCTGATTAAACAAGCCAGTATAGCTCATTTGGATTGTGAACTAACAGCTGCTTCTAAGACCGAAAGAAATTGTCTTCTACACACCCTGGCTTTGCTGGAGAGTGGAATTAGATCCAAAGTATAGTTCCCAATGTTTCTTCATATTTTGTGGGTTTGTCATTTTTGAAAGGGGGATTGTTTTTAATGGAACCAACTTGATGTTGTAGCAAAATTAGGCTTCAATAGTGAAACACAAGCATGAATGAGAACCTTTATCTGTAGAGCCCTACCATGCTTCCCTTCCAAATCTGTTTCAGTTGCTACCCGAGTTCCCAGGTTAGGCACTAATACTTCAATGATATTTTTCAGAACCAGGTTTTAGGGCTGGTTCCAATTTTAGATGGCTGTTGCAACAATATGTTGGATCCAGTCATTCCTTATGTTTAAACTCAGGTTAAACAGCCTTTTGGACAGTGGCAGTCACACAGCTCAACAGCCTTATGCCCTCACTACTGCTGCCCCAAATCCTACAGGAAAGGTTACAAGGGTTTTGAGGTCTGTTGCAAGGTGTGTAGTACTAAATCTATGGCACTGAAGTGTGAAGCCCCTAGTGCAAAGTGCTAATGGATGGCATTGGGTTGCTTTTGTTTTCTGAAAATCTCCCCTTTGCTTCCTCCTTCATCAGCAGAGGAAGTGGCTGAGCATAAGCATTTATTCAACACATCTCTTGCTGTTGTTGTTATTATTTTGGCAGAGGTTGGTCTGTATTCACTCCCACCTGGGTGTGGAGATGCCAGCATGATGATTTGTCCTCTGAAACTGAACCAAACCCTCTGATAAATACTCGAGTTATGGGGAAGGACTTCCCTGGCCAGTCACAATTTTAGAGGAGCTTAATTCAGGTGAACCTATTGGCCAGGAAGGGCAGATTTCCCTAACAAATTCCTTTCCTAAACTCTTCTGATAATTTAGAAGGGACACTGGTCACAGAGGTTATGACAGAGCAAGCAGAGCAGGGGAGCAAAATCCCCCAGTGGCTGTTTCCCAAAAACTACTGTGTAGCCATTCCCACGCCCAAGACATACCGTTCCATCTGGTCTCATGGTTGTTCCTAAGGGCGGTTTCTTTCTTCTCTAATTATTTTTTCACAAATCAAATGAAGTCATTACACAGTCATAGAGCATTAATCACCTTATGTAACTTCATAGTAGTGACACACAAAAAATAAAAGTAATAAAAATAATAAGTGAGGATGATGCGTATGTGGAAGGAACTGCAAGGCAAAGAAATTGCTCTGGATGTGTCACCACTTTCTCAGGTATATCACAGAAGTAAAAGGAAAGTCATTTCACCCTGAGGTTGTCTAAAACACCTGAGATGTAATCCATCTAAAATCCAGCAGAAAAGCCATTTATGTGTTATTAGGAATTAATTACTTTGTAGGTATAGATTTCAGAGAAAACTGAAGCACTAAAGACTAGGAAATATATTTTTGAAAAGAGATGGACAGCTAAGCACATGTTTCTTGCCAACATGAAGCCAACATGGCTTTCCTGCCAACAGGACTTTTCCTGTGACTGCACTGGAATATAAGAACAACCGCAAGGGCTCAGAGGAAGGCACATCCCAGCACCTTGTCTGCAGCAGTGGCCACAGCCAGTGCCTGGGGTAGAATGGGAACAAGGAATGCATCTATGATATTTACATACTCTCCTAGGCACAGACTGGGTTTGATTCAAGAGCCTGCCTGAGTCTAATGCAATTTGTCTGTTTTAGTGCCCTCAGTAAATCTCTTTCAAGTGCTTGTCCAGTCTCCCCTTTCCAAATCCACATCATCTGCTGGCAAGGAGATCATAGGTTGAGGAGCAGATTACAAGATTCTGCATCTTCCTTCCTTTCGGAAAAAAAATAAAAACACTTCTAGAGACCCACTGTGGTTAGCTGTCTGGAGACTTTCTTTGGTAATTTCTGAATGGAAAATTCTCTTGAACTGCTTTGATAAAATGCTTCCTAGATGACAGGAGATATTTAAAAAAATCACGTAAGATTTCTGTTGCTCATTTTATTTCAGCATTGGTGTATCACCAAATATGTGTCTTTAGGTTTTACCCGTGTCTCACACAAGAAATGTCAGTGGATACCAGGCGTGGCAGTAGCTCACAAAATGTTGGTAGCACCATAATAAAACTCAGATTGCCCGGTGGTCTATGTGCTTTAAACGACCTCCATCCTATCCCATTTGGAATTGCCTGGCATTTGTATACACAGATACCACATTTTCACAAGTATGCAAAGAAGAAAAAATAAAACCAAAACACTGTTTCTGTTCTGTAATCTGAATTCTTTGGTGGTTTTTAGTGTAGCCTGACAGTGTTATGGGTTGTCCCTGTAGTGAGGGACTCAGCACAAGGTTCAGGTTTGGAGCTAAACTTCCACCTGTCTATGATTGTTATGGTCCATTCTTTTTGTGTAGGTCCTTCCCCAGAGATAGACAGGATTTCAACAGGCCACTCTTAACATGGTTAAGGATGCATAACTGAGTAACCCTGTGACTCCCAAGCACTTTAGACCAAAACTCCTCTAGCTCCACAGCCAAAGTCTGCTAGGAGATGCAGACAATTGGGTTGGTACCTCAGAGTGATGACAGAAAATAAGATTATTGAGTTGGTAGTCTGTGAAAAAGGAATAAAGTACAATTTGGTCCAGAAGCTAGAAAAACACATACATAAAACATTTTAGGTGCTGCTAGAAAATATAGCTATCTCTGTATCTATTTTTATATATGTGAAATGAACCATAGGCCTTTCTTATGTGGTTATACTTACCTGTGTTCCTTCCTATTTGAGGGGCATTCCACAGTGACTAAGGAGCACAATCATGGTTTATTGAGACAAGAGCAAGTGTCTTGTCAATTAACAACCTAACTCTTGTCTTGAGATTCAGAAAAATGTCTGAGTGTCAGAAAAATCCCACATGTTAATTAATAATCCCACAAATTAATACTGGATTATAAAACTTTCTGCTGTGGCTGTAACACTCCCCTCTGAGTGCTACCAACAGCCCTTTCTTTGCTGAGTTATTCAATGCCTTGCTTAGAGCAGAGCACATGCTCTGGGGAGTTTCCTGTTTCTCTGCTCCTGTTGGGGTTCCTGTGGAATGGCTCCTAATCCTAAAAAGAGAGCATAACTCTGAACCACAGGCATGCAGGAACAGCAAAAGGTGTTGCCAGCTATGGGAAAGAAAAAAAGAAAGACAGCCTGTTTTCAAATCCCTGCGAATGGGTTAATGCTGTTGCTAGGAAGAGATTTGCCCTTTTACAGATCTGAAGGGAGGTAATGTTGACAGTAAGGAGTAGAGGCCCAGCAAGGTTTTAAGTTTTTGTGTGACTTTTATTGCAGGAAAGAAAGGGCATTGACAACAACAGCTGCCTGTAGCACAGCTTCCCCTCCTTTTTTTTTTTTTNACTTCTAATATGGATTCCAGGCATGATTCAGCAAACAGAAGGAAGAAGATTTTTACAGACTTAGACTGGCAGTATTAGGGAAAAAAAAAAATTATGCAAAAAATCCAACCCTGGAATAACATAATGGGCTTTCTTTGATACATCTAAAATTTTGATCTTAACAATTTCACATAAACCTTAATTTGTAAGAATTTTTTGGGTCTCTTGCTTTTACTGCAGAGTCGTTTGCTGGAAATGCAGGATTGGTCTAATGGGGCTCATTGGTGTGGTTCAGAGAAGGTCTCAGCTCACCTCAAGCCTCAAAATGAAAATCATAAAACCACTAAATTGCATTATCTGGAGATTCATTTTGTTCTTATTTAAGGACATGGCAAGTAGACAGAGAATGATTTTGTGATCCAGAAATGCCTGAAATGGTGCTGACAGCTGCGGTACTTCATTCCTCCTTCTTAAGTAAGTGCTCCCTTTCCAAATCTGGGACAACATTTTTAAGCTTGAGGAACATATTTTTAAAGACAACAGTAAACCTCAGGAGCCCTTCCAGCCTATCCTCATGCCCCAAGAGAAGAGCAGTTGTTTCTAAACCATATCTACTGGATGAAACAGGTCTACACACAAGCTGGTCACCTTAAGTAGGCAGCTATGAGGAATAAGGGTTGGCTGCATATTAAGTTGAAATCACACTGGGCACACATAAGTACAGGAAAAGAAGAGAAAAAATACTTCAGAGACAGGCAGCAACTTGATCAGTGTGGGAGTGATTGATTTTTTTCTGATGGTTGTGAGGGTAGGTAGTTATTGTATTTTAGCATGTGATTAGAACAGCTAACGTTTGGGTATTGTTGAAATCTAATGGACAGTGGATAATCTTCAGCAATTTAAGTGTGAATTAAAATGATGAATGTCTTCTTTTGTCAAAATGGTGGCAGAGTCAGGTGGGGTCCCTGGTGGCTGAAAAAGGGAAACTTTGCACCCATTTTTTAAAAAGGAGGACCCTGGGAGCAACTGACCTGTCAGCCTCACCTCTGTCTGGGGTGCTCATGGAACAGATCCTTCCAGAAGCTCTGCTGAGGCACATGGACAACACAGAAGGGATTCAGGACAGTCAGCATGGCAGGTCTGCCTAACCAACCTGGTGGCTTTCTACGATGGAGTTACTACATTTGTGACCAAGGGAAAAGCTACAAATGTCACCTATCTTGACTTCTCTAAGGCCTTTGGCATGGTGCCCCAAAATCCTTCTTGCTCAGTTGGGGAGAGATGGATTTGGAGAAGAGAAGGCTCTGGGGACACCATATTGTGGCCCTTCAAGGCTTATAAGAAAGAAAGGAAAAAAGTTTTAAGCCAGTCTTGATGGGTTAGAACAAGGGATAATTGTTTAAACCAAAAAAGGATAGATATAGCTAGCTAGCAGGAAGATATTTTGTACAGTGAGGGTGGTGAAACACTGGTACTGATTACCCAGAGAGGTGATACTTGCCCCATCCCTGGCAACATTCGAGGGCAGGTTGGATGGGGCTCTGAGTAGCCTGATGTAGTTGAAGGTGCCTGCCTATGGAAGGGGGGTTGAACTAGATGACCTTAAATGTCCCTTCCCACCCAAACAGTTCTCTGATTCTATATCACTGGTAGAAATAATTTATGCAGCTGAAAAGAACAATACTGTATTGACAGCAACGTNCTTGCCCCATCCCTGGCAACATTCGAGGGCAGGTTGGATGGGGCTCTGAGTAGCCTGATGTAGTTGAAGGTGTTCCTGCCTATGGAAGGGGGGTTGAACTAGATGACCTTAAATGTCCCTTCCCACCCAAACAGTTCTCTGATTCTATATCACTGGTAGAAATAATTTATGCAGCTGAAAAGAACAATACTGTATTGACAGCAACGTTAGAAGGAAGTCTGTAAATTATGGATGGCACCACAGGCTGTCATAAAGCACTTTACAACTTTAAATCCCCAGAAGCTTGTACTGATGGTGTCCATATCTCCTTCTCTTCAGTGATTAAACACTACTCTATTAGAAAAAAAAATTTCTATTTCAACTGGCAAGGTCAGTCCCAATATTTTTTGTTACCATGTGTGTCCTCTCTTTGGGAAATCTCAAATCCACACACTTTGTTGGTTCTGGGACTGGCAAAGGAACAGTAGAGGAGTGACTGGTGGGGACTGCAGAGTGCTGGTGTGTGCACAGGGCTGTGAACGTAGCTACCATTTCCACACTAAAGTTTTAATAATGCTTTCATTTTCTCTTAAGATTTTCAGAAATTGAGACTCATCCCTTGTGATCCTCATGTTAATTGTGGCTATTTATGATAATAACTTTCTTGATTATTTTGGATGATTTGAGTTCTGAGACTTTTCTCATATATATGAGTGCATCTGCATGTTTTAAGATATGAAAATTGCTCTGGTGTATTCCTGTTAAATTGCATGGTAATAACTATAACAATATCCCCCATAAATTATGACTGTGGAGACTTACCTACTTGTCCTTGCCTCAGCTAATTATATTTCACCCCTATCCACTTTTTTCATGCTGTCACTTCAAATGTACATTTTTTGGTTCTCCAGCTCTGCGGTAGTTCTGGTGCACTCCCTGACAGCAGGGTGGGTTACAGTTACAGTGGGGACACTTGCTGGACTAAATGAACTGAAATGAAAGATATTTTAGTCTCTATACTGTCACACAGTAAAGGTATGGAAAGAGCTCATATTTTTCATGAAAGAGTATTTCTGACACAGAATTCAAATGCCCAAAATTAGGCACATCTGAGGACAGACACCACCTTTTTTTTAGGGCTGGGCTATTGGTGTGAAGCTCAGCATGGGGTCCAGGCTCTCTGGATTATGTGCAGGGAGGAGTGGGTTGCCCAGAAGGGCAATCCCAAACATCTTGCCCCTCCTGAGGCATTAAACAGCTGGGAACCTGAAGGGTGGGATTGTACTTCAATCTCTGCCTGTTGTTCTCCAAAGCTCAGCTGCCCAGACCTGCATTTCCAACATGCATTGGCTTATGCTTTATGTTAAAGACCCTCAACATGAGGGCACTTGCCCCAGAAGTCCTTCCCCAGCCTAAAGAGATCCAAATTGTTATCCCCCAGGAGAACAACTGAACCCAGGGAGCACCCAAACTGCAGCCAGCCTTCCAGTTAAATTCCTATTTATTTTTAAAAGCTATTTATGCTTGAAAAGACCATTCTTCTAGAAAGCATTTGGCTCCTGGATTTGTTTGGAGTGGGTGGATGTGTTCAGAGAGAAGCTTTGCCTGGTAGCAATGCCTAAAGAGACTGCCTGGAATAGAGACTAGCCAATGTTAAAAGAGTAAAGTAGGTATTTATTGAGAAGGCTTTCAAAGGATACACCCTGGGCAGTACAAGAGCCTGGCCCTGGATCCCCCCAAGATGTACCACAAGTCACGAGTTTTCACACTTTTGCAAGTTTTGGTCCATTTACAAATTGGGGTTAATTGTCCAGCTACAGCTTCAGGTTATGAAGTCCCATCCTCCCAGTTTGCTCTCCTCAGTTCACTGTTGTTTGCACTTTTTGGGCCTGAAGCTGCAATGGTGTCCTTGGATCTCGGGCTGGAAAAGGATTGTTTTGTCTGTCTGAAGTGTGAGGAGAACTTGCTAACACTTTATATTACGTTCAGAGTTATATACCAATGCAGTACAGAATCTGGAAAATATGAAAGTTAAACTTAAGGCATCAGTAGAGCAGCATTTTGTTGAAAGGGCAGATCTGGCTGTGTGTCTTCTGGGACTCCAGAGGAGCTAAGGACACAGTGTCTCCTACCCCCTGCCCTCTGCTGCACTGTCCCAGAGGAGCAGTGCTGTGATTCAGAGACCCCTTTATTTCAGAGGGATGTTATCAATGGGGGTTTCAACACTTGAGTAAATGCCAGAGTACCAATGTGACATAAGTTACGTAGCAAGGGAGGGAAGGTGTGTTCCCTCACCATGAATGCCTCAGCTCACCACCTACACTGCTGCCATTTACACTTTTTCCTTCCTAAGGCATTTATAACTCTCTGAAACACCCCATTTTCGCTTTCCATGTCCTTCTTGCAGAAAAAAACAATTAAAAAATCAAAACTTCTCAAGGGGAGGATGATTTTTTTGTTGTTGTTGAAACACTTCTCTGCTTGATAAACAATGAGGTGTTTGAGTCAGATTTAAACACACAATTTCCAAAAAATTTACAGGTTATTCTGGTGACATTGTTGCTGTATTAGCCTTTCTGTTCTCTCTCTGCCTTCTTATACTGTCAGATACGATCAGAGTACCTAAGCACCTCACGCATAAAATCAATAGCAAAAGTAAAATCTCTACAGGGGTTCATTCTCTCTGGCAATGCTCCCTTCTCACTGGTAAAAAAATTTTCTTGAGTCAGGGCTTTTCTCTGGATTTTGAAGAGAGAAGAGGAAAATGTTGAACAGTATTTGTGATATTTGTATCTTGTGAGCTGCACCTGCAAAAAAAGGGCCCTGAGAGGTACGAGCAGCACCTCCTGAAGGCTGCCCAGTGAGGTGGGCATCCATGTGCCCACCCAGCCCCACTGCCTGAAGCAACAGAGGCTGAGGACACGGACAAGGCTGACCACAGGCTCTGCCCCAGCACAGGTGGGATCACTGCCTGCAGCCAGGGTGGGTGGCCTTTGCACCACAAGGTCCCTGACAGCCCCCAGGCTGCTGTCCAAAAAGGGGTGAACCCCATCTGACATCCACAACTTCCCTGAAAAGTCACATTTCTGTTAAATTCAGCACTTTTTGCTTCTTAAGCCCTCACTCTCATGTGTCTGTCTAAAGCACTTCACAGGCTGATTTGCCTCCTCCACACCTTTTTGCCATGTTTCTCTCCCTCAGGAGTCTCTTTTTCAGGATAAATAGATGCTATTTAGTTTCTCCTCATATGGAAGCTGTTCCATACTTTGTTACATTCTTATGTCTCTTGTATAAAACTTATCACTCTCCTCTTTTTTACAGTGAGAGATCAGGAGGGCAAAGAATTATCCCAGGTATAGATGCACCAAGGGTTTGAGCAAAGGCATAATGATATCTGCTGTTTCTGCTATCTTTGTTTTCATCTTTCTGTCCACAGGGACACTGATTAAACCCCTCTTAATAATGCCACCAATGTCATTGTAGAGTTTTCTTTTGTATTGTCACTTGTGTTGCATTTTAGAAAGGGAGAAGTATTTTTAGTAACACATGAAGCATAAAAGCAGGTGCTGCATCTTTCAGTTTCACAATTTAACCCAAATGGCTTTCTGTGTCATTAGCTTCATGCAGCCCTGCTGAAAAGAACTATCAACTACAATCTAGGCTAGTTTTTTTCCACATAAAATTTCCAGCAGCAGCATATGTGCTTGTCATGTAGCTGGGGCTGGTCCAAGGCATGCAGAAGTGCAGTGGATGGGATCGTGCCCAAGTTCCCCCACAGTGATCATGGGAGCTGCCCAAGGGCTCCCAGGCTTTTTTTTCAGCAGATCAAACATTGGTAGGCAGACCCACACATTCAATGGGTCCAGGCTAAAGGAATTTGGTGCCAGAGTAATTTAGCTCTCACCACCAACCACCTCCCACCCATGATGGATTTTTCCTCTGAGGGGCCCGTGCAGAGCTCATGCTCAGGTTGCTCACGGTGATGGCCTCTGCAAAGGTGTGAGCTGACACCAGCACCCATTTCACAGGCAGCTCCTCTTAACTCAGCCCCCCTTTGTGCCACCCACCCTGTACCAGCCCACATAAAATAAAACTGTAGATGTAGTTTCCAGTTGTGATGCTGATATGGGTTAACCCAAATTTGGAGAATGCAAGCTAAAAGGCAACTGATCCTTCAAAAACTGCAGGCTGTCCACCCCTGGGAAACAAGTGTTACCATGGATTTCCCTCAGTTATGCTGGGGGCAACAACCTCTTTGGCTAGGAAAGCAGCTACTTGTTCTTTTATTGCTAGTCCTGGAGCAAGCCTATTTCAGCCAGATTAGAAAATCTGAGACATCAATTTGTCCTGCTGATTGGCAGCTTTTGCTTCTGCAGTAGGTGCAGGATGCTTTGCAAGCAGTCACCTCTGAGTGTTCAGCAGAACAGACCACAGTCTCACACGTGACCCTTTCTCAACCTGCTGCAAGCCTGAGAAACTTCTCTCACTACAGTCCACAAAAATTCATATGCTATCCCAACCCACAGCCCATGTCTCAGTGTATTCTGTGCTGCAGGACCAGTAGCCTGGACTATGTTGTATTCCAGGAAAGGTGTGAGCACTACTGAGCCTTTATGAGTTGCTCTTTGTCTTTGCCACAGCCATGGTGAAACACACGTGGTGAATCCATTCAGTGATCTATTTCTTTGCTTTTCCACCAGCTCCCACCAGAAAAGTGGAGCCTGTTGTGATGCTACAAGGTTTGAACTTGGGATCATTTACAATAGCGATGTTCATTCACTATTATTCTGTTGAAGCAATGTAAAGAGACAAGGCCTAATTTGTGAAATGGACCATCTGTTCCCATACAAACTGCATAATAGAATGCACAACTATTTCAATTAATACAGTAAACCATCTTTAAGCAATGCAGATGATTTTGTATAAATTTTTGACTGCAGAAGATACCATCATCCTTTGCTCTAATTGTTCTTGATTTTACCTTCTTATCTTTTTATTTAAAGGGAAGGAATGACAACTTGTCTCACTGGGAGAGAAGTTTGCTCATAGATGGATCAGGATTAGACCGAATGGTACTGCAAACTCCAGCAGACAAGGTATCTCCATTACAGAGAGTAATGTTGTCATTTCTTTGACCATCCTCCCATCAATCCATCCATCAACAAATTAAAGCCGGCTAAAGAACCACTTATCTTGAGTGCTTTTTATCCCAATTGCTGTCAATCCAGGAAAATAAACATTTTCCCTAGGCAGAGTTTACATATTTAACCATGTTTCAGGAGACAGTCCCTTTGCTACTCACACATCCAGCAAACCACACATTTATTGCTGTGTTTCCTGACTCACCTCACCCACATATTGCAACTCCATTGGAAAAACCCTGCTCCCTCTGCCTCCCTTTGGTTTGTCTTTGAAGATGGAATGACTGGGAAAAAAAGTTGCAGTAAAACTTGCAGACTGAGAAATGTCTGGAAATTAATTTTGTTCCCTTTTATATCCTTGGAAAAGTCTGGTGTCCTGTGCAGGATGCACACCAATAATGAAAAAAGGGCATGAAAGAAAAATTAAAAAGCAGAGCTTTATCAGTCAGGCTGCCTTGAGGAATGTGGCAATGCCACTGCATCTGTCTTCCATCGTTTAAACCATGACACCACAGATTACTTTAGGACTTCATGATGCACATAAACATGATATAAGCAGCATTTTATTTGCTAACTAATAAATATGTATGTGCCAGTGAATGCACTGTTGAAGATATTACTTTCTTCCTATTATTTATTCTTCACTTAATTGATACACAGTGTGGTTCACACTCTGCCTGCTGCCCATCAGGCAGGGGCAAGGGAACAATGGTCTCAGTGATTGGTGTTAATGTGTGCCTGGTGCAGTGGCAGTGGCAACATGCACATTGGATAATGCTGCAGTGATATTGATGCCCAAAAAGGCATCAATGTCAGTGGAAAGCAGTGGTTTAATGAAGACAAGGATGGCTCTTCTGACAAGTTAGAGTCACAAACAAGCACTATGGCACTGCCACTGATCCCCTCCCAAGGCCAATGTAAACAGCATCTCCAGTCTTTTTCCTCCAGTGTAGTTGGCACTGAACACCTCACTGGCCCCAGGCTTCTCTCTTTGATGCAGTTAAGGCAGAAGCAAAGGAAGGTTTCACCGTCCATACCCGGCGTGTTCCAAGTGCAGAAACATCTCCTGAGACAACGACTCTGGAACAGCCATTCCAGAGTCTGGTGCATCCCTGCTGCCCAACTGCTCCCTGTGCCCCGTGTGTGCCCTCTCATCGTGGAGTGGCCTCTCTTTGCTGAAGAGGCTGTACACCCCCTGACAGTCTGTCAAAGGCAGGAGATGGCTCAGCAATGCTCTGAAAGTCATCACAGCTGATGCCTTGGGAGGAGAACTCGGTGAGAACACCTTCCCCATGGACTGCAACAGAGCAGACATGGTAAGTAAGTGGCATAACCTTTCCTTACAACCATTTGTCTCCCTACTGCCTGTTCTCAGGTGCTCAAGGCAAGAGTTTGCTGTAACATGGTGAAAAAAGATGCAGCTTTTTCACTCTTTTAATAGACATTAAGCAATAGGTGTTTTCCTTTCCTCTGCCAAAACAACTCAATTCTTCTGTCTAGACAAACAAGGGCAAACAGACAATGGATTTATATTCCTAATAATTTAATCAAACTCTACCTCAGATTTTGTTCCTCATAAAACTGGTGTCAATCTGTTTTTGCTGAGCTCAGTAGTTGAGCCTCAAGGTTCCCTACCACCCCAGGAGCATCCATGCCTGCCCTGCCCTACGCCTCCACCTGTGACAGGTCCTTGCACCATGTCCTAAGAGGCTGTGCACCTGTAAAATGGCATTTTTACCATAAATATGTTCATAGGCACAGGAGAGGGGGTCAGATGTGCAGAAGCAAAGCAGTGGTTTACAGATTTGGGAGTGAGTGGGCCTGCACAGAGCTGAAGCAGTTTGGTTTCCCCCTCTCAGCACTCACAGGGGACAGTGACAAATGTTCCCACTGTAGCCAGCCATCCTGGGGATGCTCTCTGGCATCTGCTGCCCTCATCCTGGAGCACAGTCGGTGCCTCACTTTGCCCAGGGGAAAACAATTCCCATCCTGAGGATCTCCACAAGATACTTGAGGTGGCTCATCACATTCCCTGCCTTTCACCCACGGTGAGGTGCCATGGTGCTCACACTGCCTGCCCGCTCATTAAATCTCTGCCACATCCCCAGCACTGATATTCTGATCAAGCTCTTCCCATTCCAGCATGGATGGCTCCTTGCTTGCTGCCAAAGGTGGGTAAGATGGCTGATCCAATGAGGCAGGAGTGGCCTCCATCTCTTAGCGCTTGATTTCCTCATCTTAACTCTGCATAAACACCACTTCTTTGCATTTATTTATACTCAAGTTTAAGTGCCTGTGCAAATTATAGCACAGACAGCCAGAACAGAAATGAGGCATTTAAATGGTAAATAAACACTGCCTGTGCATGGTGGTGCTTTTATAAATAATATCCCCTTTTAAGCTTTATTCTCATCCATAGAGGAACATCACTTTTCTGAACATCTGAACCTGCAAACATCACACATCAATCACTTTATATGCTTATTTAAAGAGCATATCAAACTATTTCTGCAAGCAAAAGGACTAAATTATCCATGAATTCCAGATAACCATCCTTAACCCAGAAAATGTCAACAGTTTTCTGTAATAATAGTCCCAAACATGGCAGCTGTCGTGGTTGGAATGCTCCCCTTTAGTAGTGAGAAAACCATGTATTTCTGGGAACAGGCTCACCACTGAACATGTTCTGATCTATTAGCACCCTATATTCTGTTTATAAATTTGGTCCTGTAGCAATTCCTGGATAGCTTTAGCTGTTGCCCACAAAAATGCAAAGTACTAGAAAACCTCACAGTTTGCTTTATTCTTTAACTCCTGACCATCTTTGAATGATCTCTGGATTGAAAGCCACCTTCCTGATGGTTCCTACTGCAATGTTTACAATGTAGTCCTATGAGCATCTACTAAATAAGCTTCCACTTTTTAGGCTTGCAATGATTACTGCCCAAAACTACCTAATAAGCAGACATCCAGATTTGTACCTGAAACATTTTAGTGAGGATGCAGGTGGTTCATATACACAGTCTTGAGCTGGGTGCTCTTTCAAACAGCAAACATCCATGGTTAAATTCTGAATGATAGGAAGCATTGACCATAGAGAAATGTGTTTCTGAGCCCCAGATTTTGGGAATGGCAATAACACCATGCCATCTGTAGAGCTACATTTGCTCTGAACTATCTGCAGCTCCTTCACCGCAGGTAGCAGGGAAGGGGGTCTGTTTATGGTAGGTGTGCAAGTGGGAATCAAAAAATAGTCAATATTTTCTAACAACTGTCCAGAGGCTACCAGCTGCCAACCAGCCATGTAGCATAGTCATTCCCAGCCTTTGCTTTCAAGGAGTGAGTGGAATGTGGGCACAGAAAGTGGTATTTGCTGTTTCCTTAGCTCCCAAAGTGCATAGCCTGACGAGGACCAGCTCAGACCAGCTTTGATTCCCTGCCACCCCCATACTCCACGTTTAGTAAAAATATGGGGGATGACTTCCCCATGGCAAGATGATGCAGGTGTTGTAATACTATCAAATAAGTAGTCAGGAATGAATTTGTCCAAATTGCTCATGAAGTTGATAAGACACCGGAGAGCTACTTTGCTTTCCAGCCAGCAGGTCCCTGTGGTTAGGGCAGTGATGGTGAGGGTGTCTGTGTTGTGGTACAGCAGTTTCTGGCTCCAGGGCAGACCCAGCCACCTATGACATGTCCCACAAAGCTGTCCACTGTTCTGGGCAGGCCAGGCACAGATGGGAATGGACAAACACTCACTGGCCCTGCTGAGCAATGTGCCCAAGCTGTCCCCAGATATGTTTGCAAGCTGCCATGTAGAACTGGTGTTGCTCAGTCCTGTGGCTGCAGACCAGGTGTCATTGGCCAAAACTGTCACCCTGCCAAGCACTGCCTTTGTCTACAGTTTTAATGAATATGATGAAAATGCCAGTTGCAAGTTCATTTCAACATGACTGCGTTTGGTCTTTTTTTGTCCCATAATCAGAATATGGTGGTGGAATTTGTTGTAGGTGCAATTTTACCATTGTGCTGGAAGATGCAGAACTGAGAAAAAACTGAATACTGTGAGAAAAAGTCCGAGGCAAAACACAGGACTGTTATACAGGCTCCTCCTAATGTGGTCTCTCAGAGTGGATAATAATATAAACATTCATCCATTAGAAAAAAACTACCCTTTACTGCCCCCCATTAAATACATTGGCAGTCCTATTAAAATACAAGTCAGATTTGTGTTTAATGATCTTGAAAGGAAAGTAATTGCTTGAGTATTACCATTCAAATGTTCTTACAGCAGCATATAATATTTACAGTCTAAGTGCCACTTCTGAGTGCTGTGTGGCACTGGAGATTGCCCAGCCTCTTCAGAGAGAGAGCCTGTATGCCTGAGAACCAGGGCACAAAGCTGAGACACCTTCTGAGCACCAAAGAACCTGTGAGAAACAGCCAAGCAATGGGCTGCATCATTTTTCAATTCTAATAGCCTCTTGAAAGGGAAAAAAAAATCTTACAAAACCACTCCAACCCTGCAAAGGCAGTGCTTGAACACCACAAATGCTTGCTCAGGTGAGGAGCTGTGCTGTTACTCAAATGATCCAAGTTCCTTGCTCTGTAAGCACCATGTGCCAGCAGCAGGACAAAATCATGCTGAGATCTGTCATATTCTGCTCTACATTTTTGACCCTTGACAGTGTCTTAGTCAACATCATAGATTATATTGTATTCAATTCTTACATATATTTTTGTGGGAATATCCTCAAACAGAAGTTCCTTCTGATGAAGAAATGTGAATGTGAACGTAAATGGGAAAGATGAATATAAAGAGGAAGCAAAAGTATTTTTATTATTTTTATTTTTACAAGTCAATACAGGAGAATATTTCCTAAAGCACACAGCAAGAGCATCACAAAGAATATCAGAACTTTCCCAGTGGGAAAAAGTGATGTCCAAGTCCTTTTTACCTTCTCTCACCTGTCTTGCCTATCAAGGTCTTGGTCCCTCAGGGGTCAAGGGAAGTGGTGAAGGACTGGGCTCAGTGTCTGTGTCTCACCAGCCACTCACAACCACAGGCCCTGGAGGGAAAAATTCCTTGGCAGTGTCTGCCCCTTGCTCTATGCTTGTACAGGATCAGCTGAGGAGGCCACAGCCATCACTGAGACCCCTGCACCCCCCTACAAGCAAGATTAATTAAAAACCCCTAAGGAACTCAAAACACCTCGAGCATTGCCTTTTGTTGGGCATGCTGGTTCTGAGAATGACAATCCTGCCAGACTGAATCAGCTTTTACAGCCCCAGGTGCCACTGTCAGATGCCATCCCATGCAAGGAGTACAGTGAGGATGTGATGTGAAGGGAGGAGGATGAGGGGCAGTCAAGCCCCAACACATACCAGTCAAACTGGTACCATGGGCCAGATATTAATGTTAGAATTTGGGGAGGGTGTCTATAATCACTTTATCAGGTGTAATGGCTAATGTTTCTGTAGAGGAGCAAGTCATATAGTTTATCCCCAGCACCTGGCTGAAAAACTGCTGCCTCTCTCAGGAGGTGTTATTCCCTGCAGAGTATGGACTTGGATGGAACCCTTTCTCCATCTCAGATACTCGCAAAGTGGTGGTTGAAACAGTCCAGGCATAGTGATTCCTTTTTGCACTGAGGCCTTTTTTAAGATCACTCTCAGCACAGAAAAGACCTGTAAGGAGGTACAAAAGTAGTTCAGCTCATGTTCCTGCTGAATCCCTGGGTGATGCCAGGAGCCTTGGTAGAAGTGGGAATGAAACTTGAAATCTCTGCTAGTGTTGTGAAATTCCTGTACACTCTTTATGAGCAAACATGAGGGAAAAGGAAGGCGGAGAACCAGGAAAAGGGAAAATATTTGCAGTTTATGCAGACTCTAACAGCAAAGAAGAGTGGATACACCCTTCAAGTAACCATGTGTCCACACCTCTCTTTGAAGACAGGACCATCTTTGCAGATACGTGTGTGAACCTAGACTTCATGCATGTTCATGGCAGTTTAGCTGTGTGCCAGGCAGGAACAAGTTTACTGGCCAGGCAAGCCAGTTTACTGACCTAAGAACTGGAAGTCAGCCCCACATCCCTCTGCAGATTAGTACATCTTTGCATCAGGATGCTCAAGGAGTCCAAAATACTAATAGTGTTTTCTCTGGATTCTCCTGAGCCTTTCACCAGTGAACTGAAAAATATGACTGTGCTGAGTGATCTGGGATTTAGCTGAGCTCCTCATTATAGGTTTCTGATTCCCTCATTAGTGAGCTTTAAATTTCAAGCTGGAACAGATCAGGTACAATCAACAAACCGAGAAAAAAAATGCACTGCTGCAATTTTAACATGACTTGCCTCAGCTTCAGACCAACCAAGCAATACATCTGGATGGCACCACTTGTTGCTCTTGAGAACCTGAACAAAGCTCTTGTGCTGTTTTTGCAGCTGAGACTGGGTGTTATTCAGGGCTGGTGACCAACTGGTGGTGCTAATGCTTCATTGGATGGGAGGTGAAGAAGGGTTCATCACCTCTCACTAAATATGTACATTCATTACATAAACTCCCTCTGCAAATTACAAAGCAGGTCTCACCAGTCTTGCAATTAAAAGATCCAGCTTGAGTCCCGAAAGACATTTGTAGAAAACAGTTACACATGTGTATTCCCAAATTTCGTATGGCAGCGCTTGGATCATGAGATCTTCAAGGAGCAGTCTCTTGCTTAGGTCACCCAACAGTCCTTAGTCCCTGTAATACACTTCTGTGTGGGTTTTGTGTCTGCAAAATGCTTATTGCCTGGGTGAGTGATTAGAAACTAACTTGTTTGCACAGAACTATGAAACAATAAAGCACCAAGTAAGACAAGCCTGGGTTTGAGGGAGAGTTGGCCACAGTCAGAGCCAACAAGCCTGGCTGATAAGGCATAGTCTGAGCCTTGGTGGGTGTAGAAGGCTCTGGAGCCAAGTGTCACTCCGTGTTGCAGCACAGTCACTGACTGCAACAGAAATAGACTCCACGAGCTGCAGGAGTGCTAAAATAAAAAGAGATTCCTGTTACTTTCATGTATTCAAGAAAGTGATACTCCTTCTAAAAAAGGCAAGGTGCCATTATTCATATTTAGGCTCTTAGAGGTTTGCATTTGGTGGCATTTCACAGCACTGTCCCCTGGGTGCTGTACTGAAAGTCACCTGTTACAAGCTGGTCAGTGACAAGCTGTATGAAGGATAGTCCTGAAAGGAGAAGAGAGGAACTGAGTCCTTTCCTTTTGCAGCAGGCAGACTGTGAGAGGAAAACCCCTTTTCACACCAGCTCTGACCTGTGAGGACACTCTCTTGGAGAGTCTGAACACGAGCTTCTCAGGGAAGCAGAGAGGAGTGGAAGGGGGGAACTGCAGTGTGATAAGGTGACAGACGACTGCACCAGGTGATTACAGAGAAGAGAGTGTGGCTCTCTCCCCACTTTGTTTACTCACCCCCTGAAATCATCTTCCTCTGAGAGCTCCTGGAACTTGGGAGGAGTGAGGTACCCCTGGGACCAGCAGGAGGGGCAGGCAAAGGGATGCCCACCCTGCACACTCCCAGCACCACGCTCCCGTCCCACCCACAGTATTTGGTGTCTGGAGGATATTCACACCTGGCATTTCCAGGGAAATAGCTAGACATTATTGTGACTAGTAAGGAGCTGGCTTTTTTTCACATTTTCTCCAGTAATCACAGTTTTAGTACGATGAAACAACATATTGGGAAACAAACCTATACTTTGGCCATTAATGCCAAATATCTCCCTGATAAGCGTTATCTTATCTTTTGGTAGTGGTTAAATTGATAACCATTTTTTGGAGTTCAGGGGAGTACTAGTGCACTCTGTGAAGCCTTATCTCATAAAATGCAGACATATAAATTCTTCCTCTCCTCTTGAGTAAAATGTCTGCAGGTACTGTGCAGTTCCTCTAAAGCCAGGCTCAGGCAGGTCTCCTCCTCCCCATAGGAAGAGGCAGTACAGGGCCCAGGGGATGCTGTCCCACCAGCAAAGGCAGCCAAAGCAAAGAGGGCCCTGAACTTCACCTGCTGATGCTCTCTGGGTATCAAATTAAGCTGGCAATGGCAATTGTGAGCCTTTCTCCTGTCTGTCCTCCTGAAGGGAGTCTAGTTACATCCAATAGCCATCAGCCCCAGTTTCGCCCTTTTTTTCCCCCTTCCATTCCAAACAACCTGTTTTTTCTACTCCAAATCCTTTCCTAGTGATTTTCTAAATTTCTTCTTTATGGATAGTGCCCCTTCTTCTCCCCACTCCCTATGCATCCTTCTCTCTGAAGGAGCAGCCCTGACAGCAGCTCTCCACTTGGGATAATCACCCAGCAATGTTTGCCTCCTTTCTGGCTCATCCTGTTTGTTTCCCATACCCAGGCATATTAATATTCCAGCTCTGATTGTCATTTATCTTTCATTGCAGAACATTTGCTTTCAGTCTCATTCAGAAAAATAAGTTAAATCAGTGCCAGATTTTTAAAAAATTATAGTTTCTCTATTTTTGTAGCAGGCACTTAAAATCTTGGCTGCTTTGGATAGCAGAGTGTGCAACCCTAAGAGGCCCACACATGTTGGGTGTTCAGGTCAGATAATTGCATGCACAAGGGTCCAGTTCAATGCGTGTCTGGTGATATGCATTCCTAAATGCATTAATGCTGGATGCCATCACGTCAGAGCAGGGCTGTGGCTCAGGAATGGTGTGATGGGAATGCTGGGGACGCAGGACAGAGAGGACAGGGTGTGCTGGCAAGTGTGGCTGCATTTCTGCATGCAGTCCTCATCTTCTGACATTTGAAAATGTGTTCCTTAATCTCTGCGGTGCAGGATTTGCTGTCAAGAAACATTGTCTGGGATGAGCTGTTGGGATTCAGACTATCAACCAAACATTAATTATTCTTCCAACTAAACCCTCAACAGCTAGATAATACAAATGTAAAAAAAGAAATGAGGATGAATCATGTTCAGCACTTGAAATCTAGAATGCACCGTGCTGTAGGAACAAAATCAAATGCTGTATGCATATGAGTGTTGAGACATAGCAGAGCCAGGCCCTCAGCTGGGGCTGGAATGTGCAGTGTTGATGCATCACAAGATGCTTTCCCCACTTGAAGATCTGGAGCAGTTTTGTTTATCCTGAGCATTTCCAGATAATGACAAGATTTGTCAGGTTGTGCTGAGAAAAGCTGAAGCCAAGAGAAGAAATAAGATCTGTTAATCTTTTGTGATAGAAAACATTTTTTTTTAGTCATGCTTATGCAAGAAGCTACTCAGACAGACAGAAGTAGTATAGGCCCTTGGAGAAGCTGCCACAGGTGCCTCCCTTTTCACCAGGCAAAGTATCAGTGCCAAAGCATCAGAGCTTTTGGAAAGAAAGCTCTGTGTGCTGTAGTGACTACGCAAGAGGCCTTCAGATCATGTAACCTGTGGCATCTCAGGCTTACTTCAGTTCAGCTTTATATTTATAGCCCTATGTTCCATATATGGTTGAAGTGCTTCGTATCATCATGGTGTTGTCCTTGTATTCAACTAGGCTAGAGATTAAGTATTTACATTTCAGCATACACAACTAAATGCTTTTAAAAGCAAGTAAGGGGTTTAAAACCTTAGAATAGAGACATAAAGAGCTAACGAGAGGAATAAAAATCAGGTAGATAAAAAATGATGTAAGGTAGAGTCTTAATTTTTTATTATTAAATTCACAGCACATTAAATATTAAGTGTTCATAAACTTTGTTTTGTGCAATGATAAATTAATAATATCTACATAGACATGTTCTTTTACAACAGGGAAGCTAAGAAACATAGTACCAGAGGGCCTTGTGTTGACAACCAAAGCTATTAAAATAGACTCCTTAATCTTCAATCATAAAAAGTAGATAATGTTATTTCTTATTACTATTAAATGCAAAGTGCCTTACTAGGAAACATATATGCCATTACTAAAAATAACTACCAGGGAATGTTTTGAGCAAGGAAGAAAAAGATGCTAGCAAATTATACCTTGAGATAAATTCAGTGAAATGTTCCCTGCTAATCTCTGCCATATAAAAATTGTTGTTCAAATTATTCTTCTGATAGCTCATAACAGGTTAGATAAGGTTTATATCTGAGCACCAAAACAGTCAAGGTTTAACCTGGCATGTTGTACTTCAGGTAATAGTCCCCAGTGTCCCCAACCTGCAGGCTGATAGAATACTTTCTACGTTACTGAAAAACCTCTGCTGGCCTCCTCTTGGGCAGAGGATGGTGAACTTTGTGTCTTCCATCTCATCTACAAGCAGTGAGCAACGCTTCCTTGATTAAAGCTAGGGGACTTCTGCAACTTTTGTCTGGGATTTAGCAACATTATTCATTCAGACGTTTCCTGTGGTTCATAAATATGTGAGGAGGAGGCGTCATCCAGGCCAGTCCCCTCAAAGCCTAACTCCTTGACTGCAGACCAGGCCATGGAGAAGGACTTCCAAATGAAATGTAGCCCAAAATGAAGGAATTAGGGCTTTGTAATATATTTACACATGGCCTAGACAGCAAACCCCTCCACTGGTTACTGCTGTAGCTTCCTGTACATGGAAGTAGATGGGCTTTGAAGACCCTTCACCAGGACAGCAGCACAGCTGGTAAAGAGCAGTTACAAGCACCTAAAACCCTCTTCCAGTAAGGGTAGGACAAAATGCTGATTTGCATGACCACACACAAATTTTTGAGACTTGATACTTCAATTATTTTTTTTTCCAAACTAGAAGTGAACAGAGACTCGTTTGAGATTGCTGTCAACAATTTTGAATGGATAAACCTAAACAAGCTACCCTTGGACACATATTTGCCTTCCAAACCCTATGCAGTGTCCTCTGCCTTTGGTTCCCCTGCATATTGCTTGCCCTGGGCTGCTGCCAGCTCCTCTGCCCTGCCACCTCCAGCCCAGCAGCACACCACGAGTCTCAGCCAGCTCCTGCCCCAGTTTTGTTTCTCATGATGCTGAACGAGCCCGGCTTGGGTAAGGACGGGCTGGAGCAACACGTGCTCCCCTTGTCTGTCTGTAACGGGCGGCCCCGGCCAGCTGATGGGAACTAGGACATGCCAGGGACTGCGTCCTCCTCTTTCAGCTGCTGCAACGGCCTTGGAGCCAGCTGGAGCATTAAGGAGCCGAGCAGATCCTGCCAGCCCGGCTCCCAGGCCAGCTTCAGGCAGTTGCCTGGAGAGGCAGGCTGGTGGAAGCAGTGACAGCACAGCCCTGGGGTGCAGCAGCAGCTGCTGCTCACTGACAGGCTTCCCCAAGCCCCCCACTCCCTGTGGCACAGCCTCTTCCCATCTTTCTTCCCCATTGTGGGGGCTCTGGCTGCTTGCCTGCAGCCCTGCCCTTGCTTTGCATCTCGCTCTGTGCTGGCCTCGCCACGAGGAGATTGTCTTGTGCCCTCCCTTGGAGTCAAGGCAGGGGCCATCAGTGGCCCACGGGCACCCATCTTTGGTGTCAGGCTTCCTCCTCATGCAAAAGAGACTTCTGTCTCCCAGAAGCATCCCCAAACCTGTGCTCTGAACACGGGGTACACCTCACTGTGCTGCATTAGCTGCAAAACCTAAAACTTGAGAGACAGCAATGCACTGGGGAGGAAGGCTGGGTGGGCTCTCTTTCCTGTCTTTCCAACCCTTCCTATTTCAAGAAGTCCTTCCAGAGGCACTGCATCTGCTCTTGTGTTGGGAGGATGTTCACTGCAGGGAGCTCATCCCCACTTGTGCAGCCAGGCCAGGCTCTGTGGGTGCTGCTTTGGAAAGGTGAACATGGAGAGGTTGGCATATCCCATTGCCACCCTCAGCCCCTCCTGCCCTGAACCATTGCACAGATAACTTCTGCTGAGAGCTGCCCACAGGAGACTGCAGTGTGTCGATCCCTCTCTTATGTGCTTCCTATCCTGCTCTGGCTAACACAAATGAACAGCAGTGAGGGGACGGTGCCTGCTCTGTGTACCAGCCCAGAGATACTGGGGTTTTTTGGTTGTTGTTGGGTTTTTTTGTTTGTTTTTGCCTTTTTTTTCTTTTTTTTTTTTTTCCCATGATAAAAAACAGGGAGANTTTCCCCCGTGATAAAGAACAGGGAGAAGACATCCCTGAATCAAATACACCAATGTTCTGGACTTTCATGTGGAAATCACTGACATGTCAAAATGGCAACCAGGGCTGCTGGGGTTCTGCAGGCACAACCCAGTGATTGAGCAGCCTGGTGCCAGCTGTCCAGCAACCTGAAGCACAACTTCAAAACGAGATGAGCCTGACCATGCAGATCCCCCAGCTGCTAGGCTGGACATTGGCTACAGGAAAGTAGTATTGTCAGAAAGCACCTTCAAAAAATGCTGTCATTTCTGGGACACCTAGAGAAAGCACACAAAAAGGTCTCAAATTGATAGACATTAACGACAGGGAGGGCTTATCCAAGCTGCTAATGGGGTTTAAGTGGGATAAGCCCAGGCTGACGGTGGCAGATACCATCGGTCAAACACCTGGACAGAAATACCTGCACTACACAGCGCTGGTGTTATGGGCTCAGCACGAACCACAAGAGGCACGATGCAGTCCAGCAGGATTAGTGGAAACTTCCACCTGGGAGAATTTAGGGTAAGCTCCTCAGTATTTAGTCCCAGGGTAGTTTAAATAGCTTTCTGCTTAAGGAATTGGCTCCGAAAATCCCCTTGTTAAGCACTTAAGTACAGGTCGGCTCTTTGGCACAGCCTCCTGCGGGAAGAGCATCCCCGAGGGCGCTGGCTTGGCGAGGAGAGGAGCCTCCCCGGTGTGTGCTACCTGCAGGAGAGGGCTGCCCATCGCTGCTACCAGGCCTCCTCAGGATCAGGGCTGGCTGTAGCATCAGGATCAGTGCTGGCTGGAGCCCTTGTGCCCCCCCCCCGGGGCACAGACAGACCAGCGGGCATCGCACTCAGCGCCGCAGAGGGGCTGCGGGGCGGCAGCCAAGGAGCCTGCTCCCCTGCACTGCCTCCCAGAAGGGCTACTGCTCAGTTATACCCTCCCTCTGTGGCTTTTTTAAATTCCCGTTTCATATGCTTTTTTTCAGCCGCTCCACCTTTCTGCGATGCACTTACCAGATATGGTGTTACTTTGTCATTATAATATACTTATTTTCATCGTGGACCTACTCTAGCTGGACCTTTCCAAAGGATCCAAACTATAGGCCATGAGCTCTTCATTTGTATACTTGGGAGTCATTTGGTCAAGTAAAGCTGCTGTATGTAAACGTCACATCCACTGCATAACAATTGGAGTGGAGTTTTTATGCACAGGGCTTTTTATTTTCCAATCAGCAGCCCTGAGTTGGGACTTTTGGGGTAAACTGGTAGCTCTGGGCAGCTTTGAAGCATCACAAGTGGAGGGTTTTTGTCTCCAGAAGATTTACTAGCAGCGATCTTTTCTTCCACCGTTTTATTAGCCTCCTTTTACATATGTATAGCAGTGAGGGGGTAAAACCTGTTGTTGGTGAAGTATAGAGCCTATTTCCCCTGTGGTATTCAAACAAATTTAAAAAAAAAAAAAATTGTGGGAAAAATTGTTGCCCAGAGCCTCCCCAAGTCTTGAAATTTAGCTTAGCACCATGAGGTGCTAATTTTCAAACCCTTCCAGCCTCCTCCACCCCCAACCCCCTCTTTTAAAGGTTGAAGCTGGGGTAACAAATTCAGCAGTGAGAATGGATGCCCTGCCCTTGGCTTCCTGGAGCTGCCAGAATAAATCTGGACCCCCTGGCCGAAATGCTGAAAAGTTTTCACCCACTTAACATGGGTTTTATAATTTTAAATTGCAAGTTCTTGTTGAATTGAGCCCTGTTGCGTGGACAAATTGAACAAGAAAAGTTTAAATGTTACCACTTTGGCTTCTCCTCAAGTGGTGCTGAGCACAGATGTTTGAAGGGGCCATCATGTCCCTGTAAGAATGGGGGCTTTGTGTGCATAACCTTACAAAGGGCAGAATAGCCCTGCTTTGCTGCCAGCCACAGGATCATCCTATCTTTATGTGTTGATTTATTAGGCCAGGGATGAATGAAACTGTAATTAATATTACTGAAGCATTAGAGTCTATTTAATTTAAATGCCGCTGAATATTTCACTTTCAGTTGGGAGTGACAATGTGTTCGGGACTGTTGGTGAAAGCCTCAGCCATCTGTTACCCCTACTAAGAAGGGAAGACAAGAGAGACACAGGGCGACAGAGAGCATTGAGCTTTGTGGCTTTTCCAAGCCTCCAGGATCATCATTCAACTCAAGGGCAGCCAAGAAACATTCCTGCACACTGGACCCTCAGTGTGTAGGGGAAAGGCCTGTGAGGGTTGAGGGGCAGCACATCTCCCTGAAGGATGGAGAGGGGGGCAGACAGCGACAAAGGTGGAGATTTACAGTAAGTACACATGTAAATACACACCTAAAATATGTTTGAGCACGTGCAACGAGGCACCGTGGCAGTAGAAGGAGGGTAGAGCAGGAAACTGATCAACCTATAGATGGTGTAAAAATATTTTTAAAGGGGGGGAAGGAAAGAGTCAAGGCAAGGTCTGACTACTGGTTTTAATCAGCCTGAGCAGTGAGGTTCCAGTCCAGCTGCACTGTAGCAAACATCCAGGCTCTGACTTGATGGGTATCACAATGTTGGGAGCATGAGACGCTCCCCATGAGCTGCTGCTGCAAAGTGATCTCCACCAACCCAAACAAAAAACAAACAAAAAAACAAACAAACAAACAAACAAAAAAAAAACAAACAAAAAAAATCATGGAGGGAGAAATAAAAAGGGCAGCAGTGAAGGCAGCAGGCTTAGTCCCCGAGAAATGTTGTGGGGCATGAAATGAGCAGCCGGTGAAGCATCACCTTTGCTCCTGCAGTGGCAGAGGAGGGTCCCGGGCAGAGCCAGAGGCTGGGAGCAGGAATGGGAGGAGTGTGCCAGAGCTGGGCTCCTGCTCGGGGAATGCCGGGGCGGGCGGCTGGGCAAGGACGCGGGTGGAAGGCTCCGTAGTCCGTGGGATGGTAATTAGCACAGTGGGTTTTCTTATAATTGGGATCATTTGTTCTCCCAGTTTTTCTCCTACGAACTGATTTCATGCCAGAGGGAAGCCGTGTGACTCACACCTTGCCATGCCAATTAGCTGATAAACATCAAATGTAAACAAAGATGGCCTAATTAAGACTAGTCGCCCAACCTCTACATGCATCTTGTCAAAATCCCACCAGCCTTTCACATCCAGAGCTATTTTCTTGTTTGCTGGGACTAAATTAACGGCTTTGCACAAGAGCCTCTTATCTTTGAGAGAATCTCAGGGCAGGTAATGAGGAAAATTGGGAGCTGGCCACAGGAGCTGTGTCACCCCCTCCATCTCCGAAGGTGCCTCATGCCAAGGCTGAGGGTAGGGATTTGTCTGCCATTGGGTAATGCTGGAGGCTGACCCAGCAGCCACATCCTGAGGTATTCACTCAATTTGTCTTCCTGAGTGCTACTATCTGTACATGAAATCTGTAATGTGTGCGTCTCCTGCTGCTCTCACCTGCTGTGAAAATTCATCAATCAGAGTCCCCGGCTCACCACGGACCCGGCCCCCGGCTCGCAGCCCGGGGAGTTATTTGCACTTTGGAGCAGAGGTGTGCAACAGCCACACATCCCAGCAGCAGCATTTCACATCCACTTCACGCCAGAACACGGTGTCACACAGGTGAACTATGGCAGAGGAACAAGCCCAGGGGGAGATTCTTATTCCAGGAGGTATCCTAATGAAATCCAGAGGATTGTTTTGTGGCATTATATAATTTTTTTTAAAGGGCCATAAATATCAGTGAATCATCTGGACCATCCCTCTGCATCAAGACAAGATCCCCTGGGTCCCTGAGGCTGCCACGGCCCATCCCAGCAGCCTGTCCTGGCTACTCATTGGCCTTGCTGTCAAGGAAGACACGCCTCGGGTTTGAACCAAATCCCTTTGCCACACACTGAGCCCATTTGCTACTGTCCTACCCAGGAGGAACACAGACAGCAAGTCTTCCCCTTTGTCATGATCCTTAGTGAACTTGAAGGTTGTTAAAACCCCTTCCTCCTCAGGACCTGCTCCTCTTTAAGCTCAGCAGCTCCAGGACACTGATCTGTTCCATGTAAATCCTGTTTTCCAAGCCTTTCGTAATTTTCAGTGCTCAACTCTGAAGGCTCATCAAGGCTCTCTGTTGCTCCTAAAGCAAAACATCCAAATGGGAGTGTGGCACTCACCTGGCTGCGCTTCACCCCATCCCTGGTTTCATCACACTTGTCCCTCCTACATTGTACCTTCTTTTGGGCTCCTTCCAGCCCAAAATGGTCATCCTGAATACCATCCCACCTCCCTGCATGCCACTGGTCTTCTCTGCTTTGGGTCATGTAAGACTGGAATTGGGTAATACCAGTTCCACTCTCCAGGCCAGGAATGACAATTTGGCAGGGGCTGGTTGCAGGGCTGACCATCCCCGAGCCCAAGCCATTGCTAGTTCAAACTAGCACTGAGTGCACTGCTACTTGTCCCATTGTCACCAGGGGTGTGCAGGATCTCTTCATCCAATCCACATTGCCCAGCCTTGATCAAGAAAGCTTCCTGGGAAGACCTGCCTTCCTGAAGTGAGAGAAAACTGGAGGCAGGGGTACATCCACTGCTTCTCTCCACATGGCAGGACTTCCCCTGTCATAGAAAATAACTGGAGTGATTTAACGTATTTTGTTCTTGACAAATCCCTATTGGTAGCTCTCCCCCCATCATGTGTCTACAAATAATAGTGTGATTATTTGTTCCAGCACTTTCCTGGGGTGAAAACCGGGTTGCCTTGCCTAAAACTCACCAGTGCCCCTTTTCCCAGTGTAAAGGTCCTCAACAAGCTTGTGAGAAAGCTGCTAATGGCTCTGAGCCCACTTCAGGCCCTTTGCTAACCATCCCAGGCAGCTGGGGAATAACCTCTCACACCGTGTCCATGAGAGCAATAAAACACTGCTGATACTTCCCTGCTTCCCACTAGAGATTACAGGATATAACTGAGGGAAATTATCTGTTCCTGTTTAGTCTGGTTGAACTGGTGGCTCATTTGTCCCCACATGAGAGAGGGATCTGCTCCTTGGAGAGGAGCAATCAGCTGTGCCTCATGCTCACCTGTGTTCACCCATCTTTTCCATGGCCAGTTACACAGCTTGTGTCAGCATCCCTGGGAGTGACCAGGTTCAATGGAAGGAAAGATGGAGGAATGCAGGAAAGACAGACATAATGCAGTTGTAAAGGATGGGCAGTCACAGCCTGTCAGCAGCATTTCCTTCCCAATCCCCTGCTTGGAGGTGCTCCAGAAAGGAGCATGGACTCTCCCCACTAGTCTGACCAGGCTGGGAAGTAGGACTGGGTGGATCAACTCTTTGTAAGGGAGGAATGGGATATACACATTTCCAACAACAACAATTAAAAGTAATTCTGACGTCATTTATTTGAAGAACATTATGGCCAAAACTTCAAATCTTTGAAAGTTATGTGCCTCACAAATTATACAAATGCTGGACACTGCTTCCCAGAGTAGCCAAGAAGGATGTGCTGGTACCTGGCTGGAGGAGTGAATGAAGAAGCTTCACACAAAACTGCTGGTGTCCCAATCGGTGCAAACACACAGAAAATCAACCAGAGAAATCCAGATTGCTCTACCAGCATGGGTGTACTCACAGCTCACATCAGCTTACACCACAGAAGTGAAGGTGTGAACATACCTCAGTTGTTTTAACGGGTAAGTCACCTAATACATACAAAAAAAAAAAAAATTCAAGGCTGTTCAACAGTCTGATGAGGTTCTGGGGAAGACACTTTTCAAAAATGTGTAAAGCAGGCCTTTGTTGGTGGTGTCAGCAGGAAGTTTTTATATTCCATGAACTTACTATTGTCTAAAAGCATTTTGAAAAGAGTTTACCAGCTAATCAGAAAAGTAACATAATTATGCCAGATGACAAAACGTTTCGCGTGTTTGAGTTTCTCCGCTGGCAGGGCTCAAAACAACATGTAGCCTCACAACTTTTTAAATTCCAGTCAGATCCCGCATGCTCTCCCCACTGGCCTCCAGCTGACTCATCCTTTTTAGAATATTTCTTTTCATCACTGTGTCTGTAGGCTGCACATCCCAGAGCTGGAGCCAGATCAAGCTGGTGCTAGCCAGTGTGGTGAACCAGCATTTCTCCACGGTGGTCTCAGCAGCTTCTACTGAATTTCAGCTTTTACTGAAAAGGAAAGGGAAAAAACAATCAAGCTCTCTGAGGAGGAGGAGCAAGCTTTGTGACTGTGGCCCCATGGAGGGCTGCTTAGGGGACATGGTAGGGAAAGAGAAGCAGTGGGAAAGTGTGATTGAACCACAGAGGGGACCTGTAGCAGTTCCCAATGGCAGCATCACCTGTGGGAGCTGTGGGTGTCTCTCTGTCCCCACCTGCATACCCAGGGCAGATGGCACGGGCCCACTGGAGGGGAGATGGCCTGCACAAGTTTACAAATGAGGCTGCTGCAAGGGTGAAGCAACCCTGAGCAAACCCCATCCTGGTGTCCCTTCCCTGAGGTCCCACAGCAGTGGAACCCCTCAAGCACTTTAGCGTCCATCTCCTGAGGCTGCAGTCCCTGTGCCTGCCCTGCCTGGCACAGCTACCAAGTGGCCCTTTCTCTGTGTGAGAACCAAAGGGAAAAGCATGCTCATCAACCACAAAAGCACCATGTAAGTAGAAATGGAAGATTTCCAGTTCCTAAAGAGCTACCAGTTAGCATTTCCAAAGTGGCGTTAAAGAGCATTTGAAGTACAGCCCGTGAGTTAAAAAAAAATGCATTTGGGGGATAAATCCATGTCCCATTCCAAAGAAACAAACTAAGCTGCATTTTACTAAATATAGGCAGGTAAGGCACAGGAAAATTCATCAAAACTCTCAATCATATCTCCCAAAGAGATGTGTTGTGACAGGAGACCAGCAACACCATGAAAATAAGGGCTGGGTATTCCAGTACTTACACGCACGAGTTACCTCTGTCATGTAAGCAAAGCCACAGGATCAAACACTTGCAGGATTACACCCCTCACAGCTCACACCAGGCCCCTTGGCAGGATCTTTCCTACCAGAGGGTGTCTCATGCTCCGACCAGGCTCCCAGCACTTCCACTGTGCCTGTGGTGAGTCTCCAGAGCTCAGCTTTTCCGTCATCAGGGATCAAGCAGAAAAGTAATGTTAAAAAAAAAAAAAAAAAAAAAAAAGAAAAAGCTTTATTGATTAGGTTGTACGAAATGATCCCCCTTGCAGCATAGTTTACACTAAGCCTCCAAATCTGACATCACTTTGAAAGCTCTCTTAATATATCCAATTATAGATTTTCAGCAACTTTGTGGAATGTCGGCTTTCCCAGCGACTGACCCCGGAAAACACCATTGAAATCAGGAGGGATTTTGCTATTGAGCTCAGTGGGGGAGGATCAGGTCCTACATAATTTTATTGTCAGCAATGATGACCTCTCTTCACAAATGAAGAATGCCCATCCTGAACCATGGCCTTCAGAACGTAAACCATTTATTTTTATCGCTGGATCCTTCCCCAAGTGGGATATTTTGTGCATGGTTAACTTATCCCAGGGCTTTAAATGCTTGCCAAGTGGCTTTAATAGCAGGATGTTGTTTAAAAAGATTGGGAAGGATTGTGGGCAGTAATAGAGATAATTGCCAAGGAGAGATAAATGAATCTTCAATCTCAAACCAACTTGGCTTTATCACTGGGTCAGGAGGGAAGATTCAGAAAAATCCCCTGTCTAAGACTAAATGTGTAATGATAGTTTGGGATTTAGGGAAGTTGGCAGCCATCGAGATTTTTTGATCAAAACATCTTTGGAGGCTTAATACAGGTTTGCAATTCCATATAAAGGCATGAAATACCCTTTCCACTCTGGGGATTTGGCATTGTGAAATAAAAAAGCAGGAGGTGAATTTCTGGGAGAGGAGCAGACAGTGACATCCCGAAAGAAGAGCTTGGCAGGTGGCACCAGGGTGGAGAACGGCATCTGAAGGGGCTGAGCATAGATCCAAGCAGGTCAGGAGTGTTTTGTAGGACACAGACCACCTGCAAGGGGGACAGGTGTCCCCAGGATGCCCCTCAGTGCCTCTCAACAGCCCCAAAACCATCCCTCAGCTGCCCCTTAGCCCCTGGAGCAGCCCCTGGGAGAGGACAATGCATGCCAGACCCCGAGCTTCCCTCTCTGCTTTGGAAATAGCAGAGAAAGCATATCCAGGACATATTTAAGGGTATTTATTTATTTATTCATTCACCAGGGAGGGGAGGAGGTTGGAAGCCAACCATTTTAATGAGGAATTATCTTACCTTACCATGCAGAATAAGGTACTGCATGACACAGCAAATTTCAGGTCAACCTTTTCAAAACTGAGTTGCCAAATAAAGAGTGTTGAACAGGGGAAACAAAAAAAAAGGACTGACTTCAGACAGGTCTCTCCTGCTAGGATTTGTGGGGTTTGAGTGGAGTGTCAGCTTTTCTCCCTCTGTGACATCCTCTCTTTCCTTGCCTGCTGCCAGACAGTGCCCCAGGCTGCGGGACCCTTGCTGCTCCCTGTGGTCCAGGCGACCCAACGTGACTCCTACAAACACTCACGAGGCTTTTAAAAGAATGGGAAAAAGCATTTTAGAGAGAGATTACTTATATTTTCAGCAAAGGCCTTACCCAAGCTGGAAGCAGGGGGGACTTCTGGGATGTAATCAGTCAATGTGGAGCACACATGGGACTTCCATGAGAGTGGAAAAGGCCTTTTAGTGAATTATAACTTATTTTTCAGCAAAGATCTTTTCCAGCTCAGGGTAGGGCTTTTCCCAGTTATCCTCTTACCAGCCTACTTTTCTCCTTTCCAAGGCCTGTATTCCCAGCTACGGGAAATAACATGGAGGAAACCCAGAAGGATTCTACAAGGAGAAGCCTGACAAAATGATTCCTCTCATTATGATCTGAACAGGAAACTGTGACCCGATTTTTTCCAATAGCAATATTTAAAAAGGCAGAGCAATGTGACAGGACCAATACAAAACAAGACATCTTTGGATTAAAGAGTCACTGTCTCAAACCACCCAGATACTTCCCACGTTTGCAATTGCCCCTAAGAGTTGCATAAAAGCAGTGGAAGAGGTGGATGGTTTGTTGCGACAAATTTTTCTGTGCAAGTAAAGTCCAGGAGGAGTGTTGTTCTTGTGA
>VXBB01010402.1:0-58934 GCA_013399915.1 Illadopsis cleaveri
TTTTTTTTTTTTCCCCCCCTGAAGTTTTCTGCTAGGAATAAGATGGTCTCCTACTGGGATGATTAAAACCAGTTGGCTGCCTCTGAAGTGGGCACACCATATAGTGTAGCACAAGACATGAGATGGTCTGAGAAACCTTGTGTTCATCTATCTGCTCTGCTGCTGCACCAATTAAAAAGCAAACAATCAAAAAAAAAAAAAAAAGAGCTGCAGCACCTCCTCCCCAGCCACGTTTACCTAGAGAAAGCCATGCTGAACATTGAAACTCTTGAATTTTTTAGACATCAATCTTAAAGCTGAGCAGTGGTCATTTTGGCTCGGCTTCTGTTAATTGTGCTTAAAGAATTTTATTTTTTTTGCTATTAAGGCTTAAAAATCTAAAGCAAAACACAGAGATTGCTGAGAGAGGATGGATTTTGGTCCAAGCAGACTAGAATGGTGACTGTACCAGAGAAGTACAAGATTTTATATTTATTTATTTACTTTAGAAAAATTCCTTGTTTTGGGGCTATGCAAATGCAGTGCTGCACAAATCCATGAAGGATTCTACTTGGAGTAATAACTGCCTATTAAAAATAAGCAGACTGTGGATTCTCTCCTTCCAGAGCTGTATTCTGGCACCTTTAATATGAAATGGAGTGAAAATCACAGCCAGCTATTCAACACTAGGAATGCAAGGAGGTGAGGTGCCAAAACAGAAGTTAAGGCCACATGATTTGTGTAAATACTTAAAATAAGTTGTCCAATGAGTTCTTCTGAGAAACCTCACAAAATATGACCTGTCTGCATGAGGGGGATCAGCCAAGTGGCTTGTGGCACACCTGACTGTCAGGGGCAACAAATTATTTCCAGTTTGGTGCACAAGGCAGAAATTATTGATGCTTGCTTGAGCAAGTGATATTTAGTGATATAGATTATCTTATGGAAGATACCTGGAGACTTAAAGAGTACCCAGGCCATTTTCATAGCAGAAATTGCTAATGCCAGTATGAATTGCTCAGCTGTGTCTTGCTGAAAGACACAGGCTTTCATGTCTGGGTGATGAACCAGAGAGAAACAGTTTAGATCTTAAATGTGAGCCTAAGGGATTTAAAATACCTCTCTCTGGGGGCTGATCATGATGTAGTCAGGGCACAGGGGGACACAGGGCATTGGAAGCCCCACAGACTGGCTTTAGAGGGGTCAGGTCAAAGTTCCAGTGAGTTCTGGCCTGCATTGAACTCTGTGCTACTCAAATATCTGTACCTGAGAAAATCTGCTTGTGTTCTGAACCAGCACAACCTGCAGCTGCACCTGTTTATTGGTTGGTTTGAGAGTAAAACTTGACCTTTTAATTTCGCTTGGGATGGACTCTGGTCAGAATTCAGAGATTGTTTTCTCCTCTCCCAGTCTCTGAATGCTGTTAAAATGCATAATGCTGTGCATAATATAATGTTATGAGCATGATGATAAAATTTAGTGTGAGGCCATTGTCAGACATCTGAAGAGAGACAGCAGTGTAACTTTCCCATTTCAAAGGTATTTGGAATTTTCTGTGGATTAGCTTTGGTCCCAAAACTCTCTCTTTAAAAGACCAGTATGGTTTCTTCTCTGTGCTTCATAGCATGACACTGGCTCATAACACAATATATTTTAACCATGAGAGGAAAAAAAAAGACCACTTTTGCTAAGCCACAAGCATTTTGTACAGAGATATGTTTTGATTCAGCTTCCTTCATCCACCCCAGACTCTAATTTGCTTTGCTGCAAGCTCTGTAGGGCTATGCACAACATGTGTATATCTTTGGATAGTTATTTCAAAACAATCTTTCAAGCTTACAGGGGGCAACTTTGAATTTTAGTGGGGGAGATAAAAGGAGACAGTGATTTGGAAATAATCACAGTACATGCCCAGTTAATGCTTTTGCTCAGGATATTTGAGATGGCTCTGGAGACCCATATGGACTTGGGCTATGTCACTTTTTCTCAGAATGCTTGACATTAAAAAGGACCCCTGAATGTCACCTTGTTTAACCTTCCTGCTCCTACAGCATCACCTGGACTTGACTGCTCAGGACTCTGTCCAGTGAACTTTTGAATATCTCCAAGTTGAAAACCTCCACAACCTCTCTGAGTTTCTCAGACTGGAAGGAAACTGGCCAAGGTCTTTTTCCAAAGTTTGAGAGGGTTTTTTTTATTTATTTATTTTAAAATGCATTCTTCTGTTAGGCCCCCAAGCACTTCCTTGGTTTTAAGTAATCTGTCAGAGATGCCTGTTGTGAGGCACACAGGCCATATCCAGAAGTAGCATCAGCAGTTCAGGTCTATGTGAAATATTTTGGCTGCTTGCCTTTTTTTTTTTTTTTTTTTTTTTTTTTTTTTTTTTTTTTTTTTTTTTTTTTTTTTAAATGTCCTGGCTTTCTGGCTTAGCAGAGAGACCTTGCAAATGGGGGCTGAAGAGCTCTGTGTGCATGCTCAGGGGTGATAGGCACAAATTAGGAGCAGTGTGGGAAAGAAGGCCCCCGAGGAACAGCTGCTGTGCCATGTGCATGACTGGGTTGGGAAGGGGGAAGGCAGGTGGTTTTCTGATCAATAAAAGTTGTTCTGGCCAGAGCCATCTTGTGGATGCAGTTATGGATTATGTCCCTTTCACATAATGTGAATTTATGCCTCTATCCCCATAGGAGGCTCGGGCTGCAGTGAATTATGCTTGCATAGCTACAGTGTGGTTCAAATTATCTGAGTAGACAAGACTTATTTCCAGTTTTTAATGAAACAATAGGGACAGATCCAAACCCTGCCAAAATTAACGATGGGAATCCTGTGGGCTCCTTTCCATTTACTCAAGAGCCACCTAAGAAGGCACTGTACCCTCTAGAAAGAATTTTAAATATAATTCTCTATGACTTGTGGGTTTATTTTCCTTCCAAGGTCAGTGGAGAGGACCCCTGTTATTACTTTTGGGAGGTGGTTCAGATGTTAGCACTGGATGTGAATTATTTGAGAATGTAATTAGGAAATACATCACTTCAGCATTTTTTTATTGTGAACATACATCACTGTAATGGGGCACTGTTATTAAAAAAACCCCCAATATTCTGGAAATATGGAATAATCCCATTTGTTTTAAGAACAGAAGGCAGGCTACTTTTCTTTAGGATCACAGAAATATGCTGAAAGCACACTTTGCATTAAATTCTGAAGTCAGTGGGTGTAGGCCCACGGACATGTGGCCGAGGGTGTAGCTGTTGGATGTGTAGCCTGTGGAGATGGCAGCAATTCTGGGAGGCTGATTAATGAAGACAGGCACCTTGAGAAGTAAAACCATCCTTTTCCCTCACAGTCTGGTAGATTTTTTAATAAGACATCTGTACAACTTGCCTGTGTGGAGTGTTTTGTATTGTATGGGCCTTCAGAAAAACCTGTCCTGGTTGTCTGCCTGGGGACATGAGGATGTGATAATGTTGCAGATGCATTATTTGCTCTCCATAATCTGGTTTGCTGTTTCAAACCCTTCCAGGGCAGAAGAAATCACTGCCCAAGTCAGAAATCAATGGCTTTTTTGCATAAAGTCTTAATTATCCAACACCCTGAATCCTTTCCTGAGTTAAAAGTTTAATTATTTGCTTGACCCAAGACACAGACTACTTGAATCTGAGTGTTTGTAGCAGATTTCTTTGACCTAGTGTTTCCTCTTTCACTATTTGTCACCTTTGATTTTCTGCTTTGGGCTTATTTCAGTGCTGGGCACCAATGTAGCAATTATTTTTGGGCAGTGGGTCCTATGAATACAGTCCTGCCTTACACCAGCACAGCTGGTGACTGACCCTCTCCTAAAAAATGGTCATTTGTCAAAATAAATGCACTTAGCAGAGATAATTTTCAGACCTTGTTGGGGGTTGTATAGCATTTTTTGACTAAAATACTCTATTTGTTTGCCCAAAATACAGATCCACAATTTCTTCTTTATTTTTTTTCCTGCCCTTTGTTAACCTATCTCTAATTGAAAAAGTAGCCACAATTCAGCAGAAGTGGGCCTTGTTTGACCCAAATTGATGTGTAATTTGGGGCCAGATTAATTATTTTCAGGATTTCCTTTTTATGAAAAAATTGGATTTCTTTCACTCTGAGCCCACACTAATTGATGGCCAGTGTCAGAATGGCTGAGCTGACATGCATGCCAGCTTCTGGGTGCTTTTCCCTGAAAGCCATTTGTCTGGTGCCATGGTGATTTACCGAGGCAACAACCTGGCCTGGGATCCTGCAGAACCCAACAAATGGTCCTCTCCACATGCAGGTGCTGCCATGACAACTGATGGCTCCAGAAGCTTTGGGAAAGAACACTCAAAAGAGGTGCTCCTGTCCACCCTGGAGCACAGGTGAACTCAAGGATGAGCATGATCCTGGAGAAAGGTGTTGGTTCAGGCTGCCCTACAAAACCTGCCGTAGCACCTTGCCTGGTGGAGAAGGCTGTGTTGAGAAGTTGTGAGACCCAGCTACAAGAGCCATGTGATGTCCTGTGGCAAAGCTACAGCCAGGACACAATTTTCTGCTGAGAAATTGCAGATTGTGGCAAAAAACCCCAGAGCTATCCAGTGGTGTGGCCTCAGTTCCTGCATGGTGTCTGAACACCAGCATCTCTGGTTTGACTCTGGGACTGCCTCCATTACTCCCTCTGTGTTTTGTCTTGAGGAGCAGGATGAAGCACAAAAATGAGCCAAGAAGGCAAATTTATTGCTGATTTAATGTAACTCTAGACACAGTCCACTGGGGAGGGGCACACAGGGTGGTAGTGGCCTTTGGCCAGGAAAAGGGTTTTTCCTTTTCCCACAGCCTTTCCCATGCACTTTAAAATCCCATTTGAAGTGAGGGTTATCCCCAAGAGTGTTAGGAACTCACAAGTCCATGTGCCACCCTGGGAATCAGAACCAAGCTCAGCAGACACCTCCTCCTTGCTGTGCAAACGTGGGAGGATGGCAGGGAAGTGAAACAACACCTAAATGTCCAAAATGTTTCTTCCTCTGAGGGGGTCATGTGTTGAGGAAAGGTGCCACAGTGAGATTTCCAGAGAGCAGTATGGAGAAAACCACATTAAAAAATGCACCTCTGAAGTGACAGATCAGAAATGAGTTGTGCTATAAAGCAACTGCACAGGCACCTTAAAATGGTGTTTGGTTATAGCAGGAGTGGTTTATTTTTACATCAGTCAGTCTCTCACTTGTTCTATGTGGCTTCTCATTAGCTTGGCTTTTATGGGGAAAAAAACCCCAAACGACTAGTGTATGGTTGATACTTTCTAATTAATTTTTGGTTATGATTTTCATATTGATTTTATCAGTTGGCAGTTAAGGTCCTTTAAGTGTAGGCTTGGAGTCTTTGCTTTTTGTTGTTGTTTTCTTAGCAACTGAATTTATTACAATAGTCCTTAGGGAATGGGATATTTATCTTTCAAATTTACAAGCAAAAAACTCTTGGGATCCCAAGGAAGTTCTTTCCTGGAATATGTGGTTAACATGCATTCTTTTCTTCCCAAGGCTTGTGCTTTAGGGTGGGAGAAAAACCTGTGTTAAGACTACATATTATTTTATTATTTCACACATGCCATACATGCACCTTTACTGCATATAGCACTGACAACTTGTCAGGCGAGTCTGACCTTTTGTGGTCTTAAATCTCAGAAAGAGAGCATGCAACAAATTAAACACTGGAGTCCCAGGTTCCTGCTGCCACCTGTTATGGACCTGAAATTCCTCAGGACAACTACTTGGTGTTTAACAACAACAACAACAAATGTAATTCAGCCTGACAGCCAAGCACCTGCAGTTAAAAATCCTGTTCAATGTCTTGTCTTTACCATGGAAGCACCTGAGTCCTCTCCCCAGTCAGAAATGAACCAGATGAGCTCTGTTAGTCAATTTAAACTCAATACAGTCAATAAAGTCCTGTTACCATCTCTTTCTTTAGAAAAGTTGCTGAGGTATTTACTTACCTGGTTGCTTGTTTTTTTAAGATGTGACCGTGTGTCTGTACAGACCCACCACAGTGTCAGTGCCTTAGGGTTGTTGTCAGCATGGATTCAGCTGTCCCTGAATGGCATGGAATGGAATTTTGTCCTGAATATTTCAAAAATGCAGCACCTCTGTTCAAGTGCTGTCAGTGCCAAATAGAGATTCTGATAATAAATGAGAACACAGTGGAAAAACCTGAGTGCATAGGTGGACCCAGACCTAACCTTGAAGGCTGTCATGGAAGGAAAGACTTAAAACTTCAGGATTCTTGGACAAGCAACTGCAGACAATCCTAGGTATTTTCCAGTTTGTTTTGAGGTTACTTACTTCTCATCCTGCTAAATTCCACATCTGTAATCTCGTATGGAAAGACAAGAGCTGGTGTAATTGGAGTCAGATCAGTGCTGGTGAGGAGCTGATGGACTCCCTGACCTCCCATGGTCTCTTATGGGCAGTGCTGTCTGTCAGAGAGGAATGCAGGGTCCTGAGCTTGTGGTCTGTCCTTCAGGATCTCTTGGTGCACACCCTCAACCACTTCACACAGCTCTGCAGCAACTGCTTCCCAGAAAGGATATTGCTCTTCTCCTGCAAACATAACTCTTTCTGCTTGGGTTTGATTCTGGCCAACTGTTTCTGTTCAGTGTGATGATCTCAACCTGGCACCTGTGGGTAATGGGGATTAAATTCTGAGCCAAGTTACTGCAGAATTCCAGAAGCATCCTTGAATCACTGCTCTTCTCCCAATTCCCCTGAAACAGAGCAGTGAAGTGTTTGAGGAAACCAAGAAAGGCTTGAGATCTCATTCCCTGGAACTTGTGAACCTGAACCAGAGTAAACTGAACACGCAATGATCTCCTCCTCCTCCTGCTGAGGGAGCAACATTGTGCAATGCTCAGCCATCCTCTGTGCTGCAGCTGTTGTGTAGGGATACCAGAGCAGCCCTTAATTGCTCTGTTGGCTGCCCAAATTCTAGTATAAATTTGGATTTCAACCCTGCTACTGCAGGGATTAACCCAGCCCTAGGAGCCAGCCTTTGCCACCTTCACTCATGTTGCCTCATGTTTTGGAATATATGGGAACTGCTCAGGATAAGGAAATTCTACAGAAACAGGCCTAGCTGGGTAGTCACAGTAATTTACATAGGAGAGTTGGCTTTAGGCATTCCCTGTATCCTGGAAATGTGAAGAAAATACATACTTTCCTTTAAATGAAAAGCATGTTTATCAATTACCGCAGTTTAAAGCGAGTCCTTAACTTTCCCTGGGATCACAGAGGACCAGCTGCTTGTTTTTAGACTGATTTGATGAGAATTCTGAAAATTGTAGCTGCAGAGCAGGAAGCAAAAGGCAGGAGGTGGTTCTGCTTTTACTGGGTTAGCTCCTGCTTGCTGGTTTTATGTTGATATCCTTGAGGACATTGCTTGTTATTCAGGGATGTGTAAAATATTAATAAATTGCAGTAAAATATTCATATTTCAATGATAATGCTTCTCTTGTAAGTAATGAGATTCCTGGGCTGAAGCACCTGGTACAACTCACAAGATTTGTTTAATAGAGCCCCTTTTTTCTTTCTTTTTAAAATTTTTTACAGGCAACTAGTCCTTGGTAGGTTCATCAAAGAATTACTTCCCTTTTCTTCCCTGATCCACTGTCACCACACAGAAAGATGGTTCAGGGGACTGATAGTGCCATCTTGAACAAACTAGCAATCTTTCCCTAGCCTGTATGTAGAGACTACACTGGTATTAGTGCCAAAAACTGCTTTGTCTATATCTAAAATTTAATGTTTTTTGGCAAACCAAACATCCATCTGAAAGAACTGCAGAATTTTTCTGTGTCTCAGCTCCACTGCATAAGTGAAAAAGACTTTTGCAATGATTCTTTGTTGTTTTGTTTTGGTTTTTTTCAATGAGCTAGGATAACTAAGTTAAATACTTTTGGGGGAATATTTATTAATATTGGAAAGAGTGCCTGGAAGTCCTCAGGATATAGTATCCACTTGCATTTTGGTAACAGGTTCTTCCTTAGCTGCATTGAAATAGTGTTCACTAAAAAGGGTGATTCTGAGTTTGAGGCTAGTAAAGCTCATTCCACCAATTCAAGAGAAGAATGGATTTTACTGGAAACCATTCATATTATTCCAGGCCACAAATCTAACAAATTAATATAGGATTTACAAGGTCACATGAAATTTGGGGTTTTCAGGGAAGAAAGGCTTACTTTTTGGTATTATAAAGCAAAGAATTTACTCTCACTTTAATATTCTGTAAAACTAACCTCAAGATTTACAGTGGACTGAAAGTTAAATATTGCCTTGGTTTATAAAATATATATAAATATGTATATACAAAGGAAATGGAGAAATTGATGTTTGGAGGTTTTTAATCAATGAATGCGTGTTTAAAGGTCTGTGTGGGATGGGTATGCATTGTGTGCATATGTATTTTGACATGTATTTTAAAAATATATTATCCCCAAAAGCATTTTTGAATCACATTGATATGCTACCAACTGATTTTCTGACTTCAGGATTAGTTTTGATTGCTGAGACTTACAGAGGCCAGAAGTCATAGGCAGCTAAAAAAAATATGAGGAATTAATAGCTCTATAATGCCACAAAATTACAAATACAAGAAGCTGAGAGTGAGACCAATTGTGTAATGTGTAGTATTACTGTATACAAAGAACTTACAATAATCTGATTTGCCATAATTTGATGTATTGTTTCTTGACAAATGGGAACCCTGTAGTTTTTTATTCACCCAAACTTTACACACACATTTCTTTTAATTGTCTTTCTTTCAATAAATCTCTCCTCTAGAATATTTTGAGACAAACAGTCATACATGAGTTGCTCTCAGTTTAGATGAACTATTAATACATATTCAGTCAATTTAGGCATTTTAGGAAATTTGGGTTAGGTACCCTCACAGGGTTTGAATTTTTTAAACTTTTTTCTTCAAACAGGAGGCCAACACCATGCAGTGAGGGTCTTGGGTGACTTTTTCAGTAGACAAGAGTTCTCTTGAGTGCAGGAGCTCCTCCATAGCAGCTCTTACCTTCTTGCCAGAGCTGGACACCAGCAGTGAAATTCCCCAGTAGTGCGGTGCAGTGAATGGCTGCTGTGAATTTGAATGGTTCTAGGAATAAAGATTTTTGATTTGTTTTGGGGTTTGCCCATGCAATGGAAGTATTTTGCAGACCCCAGCAATTATTCCCTCATCCTTAATCTACAGGGATTTACCCTTCATTTGTCCTTTATGCTTATGTCCTCTTCAATCACCTACTTTAAAAAGTTCTGTAGGTCCAGTGACACTTTTTAGTTAGAATTATTCAAACCAGAAAACAAATAAGAATAAGAATATGGAGTGGCTCCTTTTGTGCTTGTGAGGATTTGGGACTCATATCCATGGATACTTGACCGACTCAGAATAGGTCATTTTGAGTTACCAAATGTGTTAAAACAACAATCTCAAAGATGTTTATTTAACAATCAAAGTTAGTTCATCATTTTGGGTTTACTTTAGTGAGTCTTTAAGTAGTCTTTGCTTTTAGTAAGTCTTTAAGCAAGCCAGGCTGCTTATTTTGACTCAAGTATCCAACTTTCACCTCTCCTTGTGAGAGAATGGAGGGTAATCACGCTGCAGCAATGCCAAGCAAGGTCACAATATGCCTTGAGAAGGATTTTGTTATTTAGAATATTTGGGAATAGGGTCTGAGCCAATGTTTAGTTTTGCTTTTAAAGTGCCTGTCCTCAAACACCAGATACTTATACAGATGATTATAAATACAGGAAAAATATAAATAATGGCAAAGCCTTTCAGATTATGCCAGATTCCCAAACATAAATAACCAGCAAGAAGACAAATCTCTTCTAGCAGTTTTATGATTCACCTTGTTTCCCCACACTTTCCTCTTACCGAGAGTTTTAGCAGGTAAAGGTAAAATTGTTTTGCAGGATTCCTTGAAAATTAATGGATTTTGGTGAAGACCTGAGATGGCTGAGGAGGGGATGAGTGACCCAGCATGGAAACATCACCCCTGCCATTGTCCTCTCTGCAGCAGGGACCCCAATAACATTGGTAGTCCTGCCTGTTTGGGCTGTAGCAGTAACTCCAAGATAATTTCACAGGTTGCTGAGCTTCAGACCACAGCAAAACTGTCAAATCACACGTTCAGAGCATGATTCTGTCCCCTAGAATTCCTTCCTGTGTCAACCCTGCCTTCCTGCCTGTTCAGGAGAGAGCAGAGTCCTCCAGATGTGGCTTGAAGCATGTGTACTGGGAGGTTTAACTCTTGCTGTTGTCACAGGGGAGAGCCTGTGCCCAGGTAACACAGTCAGAAAATGCAACAGCTCCAGTGTAAAGCCCCAACACCAGCGTGAGCTACCTGATCCAATCCATGTGAAATATGTCCTTCAGCACTGAGTTTTCCTCCTGGTTTCCATGGAGAGGGATGAGCTATCTCCTTATTTTTAACTGCAGCTCTTCTGAAGAGGGGGGAACACAAATGAAAATGAATGCACAATAATGTTGACTATATTTTTCACTTAATTAAAAAGATATGCCCTGTTCTTGAGACAAACTCAAGGGATCACACTGCTGATAAGCAAATTCTGGCAGGGGTTGTTTTCTTAATTCTAAGTGTACAGCAAAGGGCTAACTTTGTGTGTTTTTCCTCTAGTGAAATAGTCACAAATTGTGTTTGGACCCACTGAAGCCAATGGCATTGCCCACGGTGGCGTGGACCAGCTCCACTGACACCACAGCAATTGGGTTTTGCCCAAACTGCAGCTCAAGGGATTTCTCACAGTGAACCTGAGGATGAAAATAAACATCTCCCAGGTGTGTCTTATACTTCAAGCAAACCTCTTTGAGGTGGATAAGCTGTGACTGGGCTGTGTAAGCCACCTCAATTGCTGAAGCACTGAAATGAAAAAGAAAAATCACAATGACTTCCTCAGTAGTGGACTTGCCACATATTAGTGCATGTGTCATCACTTTTCAGTAGTAAGGCACAGCAAAAATACACTTTGATTGTCAGCTAAATGAAGTTGTGCTTTAAAGTCTTTTTTTTCTGGGTTTCTTGTCCTTTCTGAACCAGGAAAGTCATGAAGGGTTTTTATGATTTTGGACAGCAATGTGTGCGTAGTACAAGTTTTCTCATACAATTACCACTAAGTAATAGTGTCTTGCAGCCTTAGTATTTCATTTCACTTGTAAGAATAAAAATGTGTTTGTAAAGGTCAGAGATTTTAAGATGTAGGTCATTGGATTGTTTGTCTGAGAATGATGAGAACCTTTGTTAAAATTGTCAGTTTTCTGATGAGTGTCCCTCGTCATGGAATACAAGAATTAGACATGCAGAATATAGATTGACATGCTGAATTCAGGCAGAAATTTTATGAAAAACAAATCTTTAAAATTTCCTTCTTTTTTTTTTTCCCCTAATTTTCTAAAATATGAATGCAAACTTGGGACAAAATGTGCATTTAATTTTTGCCAACGTGGCAAAATGACAAACTAGGCAGTTTAACTTGTGAAATCTGCAGGAAAAACAAGGCTCTGCAACCTTTTTACCTGCTACTTCAGCCCCACCAAAATATCACCTACAGCAATGTGGCATGTTCATGCCTGCAAAGCTGGCAGGGAGGTTGTCTATATTTACAGTTCTGTAATATCGACTTAAAGATAAGAATCTTCATTGATTTTTGGGATTTTTTGGTAGTTGTTCATTCTGTGCATGAGTGTGCGTGACTGTTTCTTGAGTTGGAGGAAAGGAGATTGAAATGAGAAAGGCAAAGGTGTTTTTGACTGCAGTAGAAAGATTATTTGGAAGAGGGGAAAAAAAAACCTCATTCTCCTGGGACAGGGATAGAAAGATCTGGTTTGCCAACCAGTGAGAGTATTTGCCTGTTGTGACCCAGTACATCCTTGGAGTCATGCACCTTGCTCTGTTTCCATGAGGTCCAAGTGAATTAAAGGAAACCTAATTGCATAGTTAAATTTCACTACACCTGACATGCTGTTCCTGTGTTATGTGAAATGAAAATTCTTCGGCTGGGACAAGGCAGGAGTTCAGCATTCAGTAGTAGGTACCTGCCAAATCTGAAGCCTTAGAAACAGAGAGAGAGGAGAGAAGGGGAGATGATTTATTCCATCTCAATAAAGAATTTAACCACATGTAACAGCTGGACTACCTATGATTTTTTATACGTGGATGTCTTCAGATGTGGCCAGAAATAATAATGCACTTTGGGCGTTCAGTGAGTATGAAAAACTTTTGCCCAAAACAGTAAAGAGAGAGGGGAAGCTACAAGTCTCAAAGTGAGGTTTTGCATGAAAATACTATCCCAAATATCTACTGCATGGTAGCAGTGATAAACTAATCCTAGGGGACAGCCATTATGAGCATCACAATAACTTCTGACAGGCGTCAAACGAAATCTCTAAATCAGCCTCTGCTTTCAGATCTTCTTTCAAAACTTATGTATATTGGAGCACAGCTGATGGGCAAAGGTTAATTTTTTTTTTTCCTCTTGTTTCCCAGGCTAATGCCCTATTTTACTGACCAGATACTGGCAATCTGGCACCCAGGATTGTAGCCATGCACTAATTTATTTTTCTTTATTTTTCTAGATATGAAAACGTGGTTCTATTAAGAGTATTGAAACAAAGTAGTTTTGGAAAGGTGGGGATGGCTGTTCCTATTTGGGGGAATATGCCTGGAGAAGGCGTGGCAAGGATGGGAATGACAGTCATTAGTAAGCAAGAAGTCCTCTGGGCACAATTTGGAGCAGCTTTGACATGGTTCTAACCTGTAGAATGGAAAGGTAAAATGTCATCCAGCTGCCTGCTGGATCTGGAAACAAGAAATTTCAGCAGCCTTCCCCTGTGAGGCCCTGCAAGAAACTATGTGCAGTAGCAGAGAGAGCTGCTTAAAGGAAGAAAATATGGAAGTTTTAAGACAAGTTTCAGAAATGAATTGCTTTGGGTTCTGAGGTTCAGAAGAAAGCAAGGGATGGAAACTCTTTGGGGGAGAAAAAAAAAATTAAAAAGGATCGTGTGAGCCTCAGTTAACTTTCCAAAATTACAGAGCCTGCCAGGGAGGTCTATGCAGGATTGCAGACCCAAGGGAGCAACAAACCCAGTTGGATTGAACTGGCTTTCCTGCCAGCTCACTAAGACAAGTGGGAAGTCCGAGATTTGTAACCTCCTTTTAAGTTTTCTCTGGACTTAAGTTGCTTGGAGCTTGTTTACTTGTTCCCTGCCCCCCACCTTCCTGCCATTTAATAGGAAAACGAAGGATAAAACGTGGAGTCTCTCCTCTCTTATGAAAATACCCCAGAAGAAGCAGGGAACAGAGCAGAGAGAAACAACCCCAGTGACCACTGGCCAAAACTCACAAGTAGTGTGTGCATATCTGAAATAGTTGGTGCGCTCGCGTAGGAAATCGCTGGATATTTTACACCTCTCGCAGCGGTTTAGTAACTGGCTGTGGAAGCTCATTCCCCACTTGAGAAAGTCATGAATTATACAGTTTTTACATCTGTTGAGCATGTTGTGCTTCTCAATCATCCAGCCATACTGAGCCCTAAGTTTTCAGCCTTCACAATGAGATCACTGTTTTCAAGCACGTTCTGGTGGCATTTTGTCAAGCCATGTGTGTTTTCACGATGGGGGCAGGGAGGGAGGAACAAAAGTATGCTGCTGTTTCACAGGATTACAATCTACTTTTCAGCCTACATACAACCGTGGCTGACCCATCAGCAAGAAATATTCTTTGTTTACTACTTATTCTCCCGCTTGAAATGGTCTGAATTTTGCTAGGAAGAAGAGCATGAAAGGGAGGAATATGTTTTTCACTTTTGGTTTCAATACCAGAATATCTTAGAAAAACCCCAACCAAATAAAACAATCACCAATCAAAAAACAAACAAATAAACCAAAGCCACACACACTCCACCACCCTAAATCTTCTGAAATGCATTTGTTTCTCTGTGGAGATTCATTTTTGCTTCAGCTGTGAGTTGTTATGAGTTAAACTCTGCTATTGAATGAGAGCTGACCACGCTATCGCTGAGAATGAGGGAGATATAGCATTTTAATTTTGTTTAGGTATAAGGAAACCACATACAATAATTAGCAGGTGCTAAATCAAACTGCTCCAGGTTCACAGTAGCAGGAGGTCGTTTCCATACACCTAAGAATAAACAGCTTGGGAAGGGCCAAGGAGGGAAAGCCTTTGCAGAAATTACCCACAGATAATCTTTCCAGTAGAGGCAAACAGAGAAATTAATACATATATCTTCAGCCACCCAGGACTCATTGAGACCCTTCCAGGCTGAGCAATTCACAGGCAGGTAATAATTCCTTGCTCTGAATGCATTTGATCATTGCTATTGTGGCTGATTTTTTAAAAGTTTTTTTTTCCTGGAGATGGTCACTCCTCATTTAAAAATTTGTCAGCCATGGTAACACTTCTCCTGGCTAAAATTCAGGTGCAAATAACACAAAACCAATAGGTGTAATGAAGGTTGACTGCTCGGTGCATAGGAGTAGCTCAAGATTTATGCATCTTTTGTATCAGCTTTTTGGATTTGGACTAAAATCCACTTGCTTGTATAGCTTTTACATTGTTTAAAAAAGACAAACAGGCATTCCTATCTGAGTAGATAACAACCATTTGTAGAAAGGCACTGAAAATTGTAGCCGCATGTAAAATAAGCTGGACTAGCAGTTGGATCAAAAATGTTCTTGCTGAGAAATAACAGGCAGAGAAAACCATTCTGAAGGCAAAACTCCTCTAAAGCACTTAGCCCCTCAGTGCTTAATTCAGGTAGTCTAAGTGACTGTAATTCATCTGTTTTCCCAGTCTTGTGAGCGTGCAGGGCCAGCTGGGCCCAGCTGGGCTGTGGGAGCAGGAGGAAGGAAAAGCTCTACTGCTCCCTGCTGTGTCCTGGGACAGATGTCAGACCTGCCTGTGGCTGATGCTGTCCCCCCTGCCCAGGGCTGTGCAGAGGAATGGGCAGGGAAGAAATTGGGTTAAATAGGAGCCAAGGACACTGCTCTGCAACCCCTACTTACCCCCTCAGCCCTAGTGCTCACTGCTTCTCCCTGAGCGTGCCCTAGGCCCCGTCCTGAAGTGCCCAGGTCAGCTGCTGCTCTGGGGCTGTGTTGACATGCCCAGGGAAGTGTCTTGGCTGTGGGACTAATCTTGACAGAGAGATCTAGCTTAAGTTTGGCTGAGCAGCCACACCCCCCAGCTAAACCTGACCCATTCCATCAGTTTTCTCCATTAAACTCAGGATAATCCTCACTCTGCACGGACTGGAAAAACTACACTGCCATCTCTTAGCCCATGTATGGAATACACTTAATTTTCTCTTCTTTTTCATCTCATTAGTATGTTTTGGCTAAGGTCAGCAGCATCTCTGAAATTTTTAGGAGGATCAAAGATGAATTATCTGTACCCTGCTCAGGGATGTGATTATGTGACCCTGAGATTGGCTTAGCCGGTTGAAGCATGGTATTAATAGCACCAGGACTGGGGGTTCAATCCCTGTATGGGCCATTCAGTTATGAGCGGCACTTGATGATCCTTGAGGGTCCCTTCCAGCTCTGATACACAGAAGGTCCTGGTAAACTATATTATTGATCCTTGGCCTACAGAGAGAGACCCCACTCCAGCAGTTTCCACAGATGCCCTAAAGAATGGTGACTTGTTATCACCCAATACTGTCACTGGTGAAGAGTTAGGATAAGGCACAGGGAAAAAAAACAAAAAAAACCCTCTTTGGGTACAATACGGCTGTGGTTGATGTTCCTAAAAATGCTTGCCCACCTGCAGCTAAATGCAGTCTGCATCTTGTTTATATTCTAATTAAATAAGCAAATCCCTTTCCATACAGAACATAACGAGCCTGAGGTCTGCTACACCTAAGTGTCCTCATGTTGGATTTAAGTTTTAGCTACATAAGCTCTCTAAGAAACTCTGACTAAACTTATTTAACATCTGTGGTGCCTCTGTTCCTTCTATTTAGATCACAGCATTCACTGTTTCCATTATGTGATGGTCAATACCCTGACCCTTGTATGATTTCTTTACCCTATTGCAAAACATTCTATGTAGCCCATTTTGCCAGGATGCAGAAATACTATTAAAAGAAGGGAAAAATAACCTGTGACTGGAATTCTACTCGGCACATATCAGTTGAATGTAAATGGATGTGCAAAAATCAAAGCTGTCTGGGGAAAAAAAAAAATCTGAAAGNAGAAACTCTGAATAAACTTTAACATCTGTAGTGCCTCTGTTCCTTCTATTTAGATCACAGTATTCAGTGTTTCCATTATGTGATGGTCAATACCCTGACCCTTGTATGATTTCTTTACCCTATTGCAAAACATTCTATGCAGCCCATTTTGCCAGGATGCAGAAATACTATTAAAAGAAGGGAAAAATAACCTGTGACTGGAATTCTACTCGGCACATATCAGTTGAATGTAAATGGATGTGCAAAAATCAAAGCTGTCTGGGGAAAAAAAAAAATCTGAAAGGGGATGAAGCTCACCGAAGAGAATTACTCACTATAAATTACTAAACTGTATTTTAATTTTATGGTGAGCTCAGTCACCACAGAAGTGAAGAGGAGGGGTGAGGAGGAGGGAGGGCAGCCTATGGGTTAATATTAGCTGCACTGTTTGCTTCAGGACCCTGCCGCAGAGAGAGGATGAGAAGCTGAGGCATCTCTGGTATCACCACTTGCATGTTAAATGGGATTCCCCCCTTGAAGATATTTTTTGCACTGTCAGAAGGAGGAAGCAGCAGCTGCGAAGCCGGGCTCGCCTCATGCCGGCCGCAGAGCCCGCCCCACCCCCCTGGAAATCTATGCCAGATGCAGGAAAGAACGAGCGAGGTTTTCAAAGTGGACACTCAGCACATGGGAGGGAACGTTTTACCAGCTAGAAAAGCCTCGGGTAATTTCAACAGCTCTCGGGACTTGAAGCTGTTCCTCAAGACAATGCAGCCCGAGTCCCTCAGTTGTGTAAAATAAAGCACTGAGTATCTTCTTGCCATCTGTGTGGAAACCAGTTTAAGAGCAGGCTGCTGAAAAACTCTTTTGATACGCTGTCTGCATGCTTGTTCTGAAGCAGAGCTAGTAAGAGTCCTGGCTTTGGAGGAGCAGCAAGCTTAGGCAAAGAGGGATCTATGGGAAAGCAAAATTATGTCCCAGCCTCTGAGACAATTCGGCCTTTTTGGGCTCTCTGTCTCCAGAAGGTACCTTAATTCCTCAGTCCAAAGACATGGCTGTTAGAACTGGGATTGATTAGGAAAACAGGAAGAAAATGCAACAGAAAAACTTAAGAAATGCTTTGTCTGCAAATATCAACAGAAAGGTTCGGCTAGAACAGCTAAGCACTGAGAAGTCCAGCTTTATTTTCTAATTATTTTAAGTGTCTCCATAAAATCTTGTCTTTTAGGAACTCAGTTGAAATATCTTGGGCTCCTTTACCTATATACAAAAGAGAAAAACCAGAACAAAAAACGTCTCCAAAAGGATTCATTCCAGGAGAGGCTTTTTACTTCTTTTGCAGAAAAGTGCTTTGGTTGAAAAAGTGTGACTGCCTGCATTATTGCACTGAGTATAGAAAGTTAACAAAGGACATCTTGGCTCTGCCACAAGCACTCTTAGTGAAAGGACTCACTCCATCCTTCCATTTTGGACCAAACCAACCCACTGAACTCAGCCTTTGGTGTGTTCCACAGCCAGTAGTGGATACAAGCTGAAGACAAAAAAAAGTGAAACAGGTGTATAAGGAGGCAAAGAATAAGGGCAGGAACTGGGACAAGGTTATAGATCTGCTGAGAAAGAAGATGATTCTTCAGCTGGAAAGTAAATTGCGAGTTGAAAGGAGAGAGAGAAAGCAATTATAGGAAAATGTATCTTTTCTGGTTCCTTCCTGGGTTTCAGTAATACACTTAGGTTCTCTGGTCCTCCACCACAGCCATGTTTTTTAGTGCTCTAATTTCTTGACTCACTAACTGACAAACAATTTAAATGACATAATACCAGGGATGTTTTCTGAAGAGCTTTTCATATTTTCTATCTTGCAGTGTTGTAGCAAATTGCAGTTTTTTAGACACAGCTGCTGCCTTCTCCAAGCGTGTTTGTAGTGTCAAGGTAGGCCGGATGTTCAAATCTGAAGGTTGGGTCAGAGGACTCCTGCCAAGTAATGCACTTGTTTTTCTCTTGTACAATGTGTACTTCATGAACAATGGGTTGAAGCTATACCCTTATTCCAATTCACGTCAGCACTGGATGTAAGTGGAAATATTATATATATCATTGTGGGTTGAGACATTCATTCTTATATTTGGTCATCTGTCTGTCATGGATATATTTCATATCTGAGCTGAACATAATATAGGAAATTATGTTAGGAATATCTCTTTTCTTGGGTTTCCCAGGTGGACACCATCAATCTTTTCCTATAAGCCATGCCCAGGGGATCCTGGGCACTCAGAATTAATAGGGTGCTGCAGCCCTCTGGTTGCAAAATTGGTCTGCATAGGAAAATTCTCCTTTGTCTTTCACAGTCAACAAGGTCATGGACTGCTTTTCTGAAAATTTCCCAGGCTAAAATGTGTATTAAAAACTCTTGCCCACATAGTTCCTAACAGAGTTCAAACACAGTGCTCAGCAAACACTGGCTTTAGTGCTGTGGTCTGCTGGCTGAGAATTGCACTCCCAACAAGCATTTAAACAGAAGCTTAAACAGAGGCATTCCCTTAGCCCAACAAGAAGACACCCAATTATCATAATGACAAAAAATGGTGTGCAGTCTGGGGAAAACAGCTATGATCATATGTTTTGAATAGATTAGTGAGCATTAAGCATTTAACTGCTCTGCCAAGTCCTCTCCTTCTCTTTGTTGCCATGGCCATTTCTAATTTGGGTTGTACTCGGTACAAAACTTTTCAGTACCTTCTTGTGGATCTGTGGGTTTTGTGGATTTTGTGGATCATGGTTGGTCTTCCTTTGGGAAAACTTAATTCTGTAATGTCAGGCTGTGGGAAAAACAGTAATACCAGTAACTAATCTGTAAACAGTGTATTTCTAAAAGGCAGAAACTTACATGCAGAATTCTGCTTTTATTTGATCCATGCCTTTTTTTTTTAAGTCGTGTTTCTTCCATGCCTCTTGAAACTCCCACTTTGTTGCCACAAGACTGAATTAAGGGATGCAAAGGAATATTTTTTTCCTGAGGAATTTTCAATCTGCAAGATTTAGATTCTGGAAGTAAGCAAAAATCTCTGTGAAACCAGCACAGTAGCATAACACTATGTTTTGTCATGTCTAATATTGTATTTATCTGAGTCTTGCTTATTTGACGTTCAGATATAGAGGACAAGGCACTTAAAATTAAAGTGATGTAAGATCTAGCTATAAAGACTGTGTTTGGACAAATAGCATCTAAATATAGAATGATTCTAGTAAAAAAGGAGAGAAATATCCCAGAGAAAGAGCTGTTTCCCTTTATTTTTAATTCCTTGAGTTTTCTCTTTTTTTTTTCTCTTAGCAGTTTTAAGTTCAAAAACTTAATACCTTTAGCAGAAAAAAAAATCCACAATATTACAATACCAAAAACACCATGTTCTTTATAATGGAACACCTATTCAGGATATCAGTAAGTTAGATGAGCCTTTCATAAAAGCATAACAAAAAAAAGAGGGAGAGGAGGTGTGCTTATCATCGATAGGAACACCTCCCAGACAAATTACAAATAAGGGCAGCTCTGATACTGCATTCCATTTTGCTGGCTTCTACAAATATATAGAAAAGAGTGTTGAGCATGCTTATGATCTGGATTAAATCAGGAAGGTCATCTAAAGGCAGATTTAGATCTAAGAAGAACTAGAACTTGGAAAATTCCCTTTAATCTGTCCTGTGGTGCTGTAACAGCTTTATAAAGAACATAATCTGAGTGACTTCTGAATGCTGCTGATCAGAAATAAAAGTTCCTTGGGGTTCTTTAATTCTGCTAAGAGGAGTGCCTCCTTCTTTTTATTAGGTGGTTTAAAAGAAAAATTGTTTTGCAAACCTCAGCCTGTAGGTGATAGAATATTTCCATGAGAACTATTCATGGAAAAAACTATGATTTCCATATTCTTCCTTCATTCTCTTCTGCCTTTAAGAGAAAAGGAAAATCCCACTGACATTTTCTGATTTCAATAATTCTCTTGGAAAAAAACCAGATTCTGCATGAAATGTGGCCTTGCATTAATTTTAATATAAAAATTGCCTCAAATTGTGACAGGGATGAAGTAGAGACAGTGAATTCAGAAGATGTCACACTTTTCTTGGACTGAAGTGATATTTGCCATAAAATGGAAGGGTTGGACATTCTTGTGTGTGGTACAGAAAACCTTGAAGATAACATATTCAAGTAAAAAGAAATCAGAACCAAAACCCAGAGCCCAAAACAAGCTGGAAGGGTTCTTTCAGTCATCAGCTGGAAGAAAGATGATCATTGTAACCTGGTTTGGGTTTTTACCCAACTGGTATGTAATTAATCGTCTCTGCACCTCCTTCCAAGTCTGTCCTTTCGGGATACTTGAAGAACATGACAAATCAGGCCAGGTGGAAAGCAGACCCCTTCCTCACACGCTGCATACAGAGTTACTCCTATGTGTAACTCCCTGATGTGTTACTAAATTAACCTTCAGATGGGGAGCTGAACTTGCTCCATAGCCCTTTGTGACACTGGAATGGTTCAGATGGAGCTGTGCAGGGCCCAAGATCTTGGTATCACCTAGTTCCTCTTAACTTCAAAATGCTTTTGAGCATTCCCACTTTTGTGTCTTAATCCAAATTATCAAATTAATCAAAATAATCAAAAATCAAATTAATGCCCTGGGATTCACTTCTGGGTGAAGCCTCGTGCCCAAATCTCCTTTGCTGTGGGATCTGCTCCTCAGCACGTTGGCTTCAGTGTGAAATAAGCACAAACTAAAGAGCTGCTATGGATGGGCCCTGTTAGAGTAGGGGCCTTCCCTGAACATTCAGAGCAGCCTTTCTAGCTGGCCCCTGTGATTATTCTCTGAGCACGAAGAGCTGGCCTTATAAAATTGCCAAAATCCTGGATAGCATGGGTTTTTCCTCACGTACTGTTAAATCAGTCATGCAAACAAAACTGAAGTTCTGCATCCAGATCCACAGGAAGTCTGAAGCACAAACTGGGTGAACCCTACTTGGATTTGGGTTTTCTTTTCTTCCTGTTCTTTTGGGCTCACACGTGTTCTCACATATGCCATAAGAGTATGGTAAAGCAGAGCCAAAATTTAAAGTAGTAGTTAGTGTGCCATTTTTTTTTTCTGCCAAAATTAAAATTATTTGGCCCTACACATGCTTACACAAGATGTTACTGCTTTTAGTTTAGGCCCTCGTTGTAGTAATAATTTATCTCTGATAGATAATTCATTTCTGAGGGTATTGAAACCAGGAGTTCACAGAGAAATGGTCTCAATCAGAGGAAAGTTAAAGGGTTGATTTAGGAATTAGGTAATGCAAACCTGTATCCTCTGTGAGCCTGTGATGAGTGTGAGATGTTCCATGATGTGTTTTCTCATGGAAGCAGCAGCGAATCTACGCAAGCAAACTCATTTGCACATTTTATACGTCTCAGTCTCTGTTTTTTTTCCTGCCTAACTAACTGCTAACTTTCTGTTGTTAGAAATGAAACTGCTTGGTCAATCTGCTGGCAAACTCTGCTGCCACATTTTGGTTGTGCTTGCAGTGGTAGCTCTCCTGAGGAATGCCCCTCCAGTGAGAACAAGGGAACCTCAATACCTCACAGGGTATTCTCACACCCTCTCTGTTTAAGTTGTAAGTGATAATCACCTGGAAGAGCATCAAGTGCTCCACTAATAACATTGAATCAACTCCATAAATCTACCCATTTCTCAAAACCTTTGAGGCTACCTGAGGGTTTTCACAAGCTTCACCAGGCTCCAGATCCTGCCTGAGCAGGTTTTGTCCTCAAAAAGGAGTGATGCCAGTCAAAACCACTGTCTCACCCAGCTACCCTTCAGGGATCCATCCAGTATCCTTGTCAGATGAGCATTGGTGGGCAAGGAGAGGGACAGAAAACCTGTCTGCTTCTTGGGCCAGCTGAAAGCTGTAATTAGATAAATTTCTGAATTATACTGGAAAGATGTGCTTCGTAACACCCTTGGTGATTACACTATAATCAGTGTGTTTTAATTAGGCATCAAATAAGTTGCTGTCTTCTACCAGCTATTCATCTCTCAACAATATCTCCCCAGCAGCAGCTGCATCAAACAAGTTTTATTTTCACAGCAAAGGAATATTAAAAAGGAGGAAAAAGATCCCACCCCACAAAAGGGTACTAACTTTAGCTAAGATTGGCCTGGCTGAGGGGTGAAACTTGATGATCAATGACAACAGAAAACACTGGGTGGGGGGAAAAGCATGATACATATCCCAAGAGGAATAAGAAAGTATGTCCTGCTTATATGGTTAATCTTCTCTGTAGGCTTGCCCTGCAAATTTAAGGAAGATTAAATTTCAGATATGCTGTTTCTTGTTTTTTCTGGCAACAATAAACTTCAATTTGAGGGAGGTGGGGGAGGGAGAGGCTGAGTGGGGAGAAAGAGCCACAGTGAAGTGTCTGCTGTCCATGTAGTTTTGCCAGACTGCTGTCTCAATTGAGGGCTGTGATCGAGATTTATTGGGCTTAAAATATGAAACAGACCTTTCATGTTGGAATTCTAAATATCTTCTTAAGCAGTAGTGAGTACCACCAAATGCTCAAAGGCAGCACACTAGAGTTCAAACCCACACAATAGTTTCTTCTCTCTTGCGAGCCAGCAGATTGCAGGAATCTTGCTCCATCTTCTTGTGTTTGAACTGGGGAAAGAGCATGCTGAATGTTATTATCATTGTCTGAAAATCACTTTGTCTTTTTATATTAGATTTTGGCTCAGATGGTGGAGGTTGCTTGTATTTGAACATGTGCATTGAATGGGCAGGTTTATCACTTAAGTTAATAAAGAAAATGCTTGAATGCATGCAAGATGTTTGCATCTTGGTAGCACGTTTTATTAAACTCTTAGTGATGCAGTAGGAGCAGAAACAGCTTGGAAAAGATCTGGGCTGTTTTTCATGCCATTGTGCCAGCCTCCTGTTCCTCTGTTATGCCAACAGCAATGTTCTACAGGAAAAATAAAGCTGCCTGCTGGAGAAATAAATCCAGAGCCAAAGTTTTCCTCTGTGGACCTCAAGGCTTTGAGAGCAAAATGCAGAAACTGCCTTCTTTCACTATCATTATAAGTATATTCAGGAGAACTCATCTTCTCCTTTATTTAGGAGGTTTATTTAGTAGGTGCAACAGTGAGAACATATTAGGATTGTTAGGCTGTACAGCATTGTTTATGCTGAGATCTGATTAGGTTGCAGGTCAGGTAGAAGTTACACTGAACTTTCAGTATCAAATATTTGATTACTTCATATTTAATAATTAAATGGGAGTTCCAATCAGCAATTAAAGCCCGGATAACAGTTTTTAATAACTAGTAAGAAATGGGTCTTCAGTAGCAGTTCTATCAATGGCCTGTGGACCAAGTGACCTGTTGAGTGTCCACTGCACCTGTGCTCAAGTGCTTTGCTTTCACTATCTGTCCCAGTGGCACAGGGTAAGAGAGAAAAGATAGGAGAGCAAGTACTACAAGCCACAGGAAAAAAGAAAGAGTAGAAATATCTATACTTTTTTTTCATAATGAAGAATATCACTCAGAAGGAATGAAAAAGACAGAAATGGGTAGAAAGGTCCCTTTTTCTTCTGACTGGTAGATACACAACACCTGATCCACAGGGTTTGTCACCTGAATTGAGCTTCTCCTTTGAAGTTGCTGTATTTCAGCTATGCTCAAAAGATTGTTACATCCCTTTTTATCAGCAGGTACACCCTTTCAGAAATGAGGCTGTCTCTCACTTGATTAGTCCATGTTAGTCTTCCATAGTAGACTAACATGAATGCAGGGTCCCAGAGGCTTTGTTCCGAGCAATTCAGTTGTTAACTCCTGAAATAAACAATATTGACATGACTCCTTGGGTTGAAAGGGCCACCAGTAAGATCTTGGAGGTGTTATCCAGACCATGTCTAGCTGGAGATTTGATGGTGCCTGTGGTGCAAGGACATTTCACAAGTGCTCTATTCCCCATGCTTTAGAATTCTGCACCAAGAACGTTGCACACAGGGGCTCTGTAGTTTACCCTTCCTGGGGAAAAACTGCTGGGCTGAATTTAGATTTGCTTAAAGTAGCTTGAGATATTTTGAGCTGACGGGTGATGACACTTTTGAAGCTGACTGAAATCCTGTGAAGGATCCTTCACTCTGTAGTTCACTTGCCACCACTGCTCCAGGGCCCAGGTTTGCTGACATTCCTGGCGTGCTGCAGGGCTCATAATTCACACGGTGTTTCAACTTGGAGTGGGTTGAAGAGTGATGAAGATAGAATGGATTCAGTATAACTGTTGCTTATTTTAATTAGTTATACATCTCTTCTAGTTTGGATAGCCTTCATCGGGCAGGTCATTGATGGTTTTGCATTGTGAGCTTTATTTCTTTTCTTTACTTGTGTTTTTTGGGCCAGATTTAGAGCAAAAACCCCTGTCCTCGTTAATTGGAGAAAATGTCCTTGCAGGATGAACTTCAGTTTTGTCTGTCACTGTCAGTGGTATTTCAAGCCATGATAAAATTAGTGGTTTCTCCAAAATGAGTGTATGGTTTTCTTTATGCCATACTTTATATGCTGTTTCTTTCAGGATACCAAAAGTACTGCTTAACAGTTAGCAAATTTCATGTGGATATAAAAACTATTGAAATCCAAAGCCCCTATGAATGCTATGGGAATGGAGAAATATGAGTTTTCTGTGCATAATAAGCACTGTGGATGTGCTGCATTATTCATTCATCATCACTGGAGGAAGGCTTAAGCTTTGCTGCAGAGTAAATAATAAATAAATTGCAAGGAAAAGGGGAAAAAATGTAGAGAGAACTCTATATGTGTTGGATTTATTCTCTGATTTGATATGCGCAACTGAGTAGCTGGTGGTCCAATTATTGGTCCAAAATGTTAGGTCTGGGATAATGAACATACTTTGGACTGGTTGCATTCCCTATGCAATGACCCTGATCCACTTCTCATTTCTTGTGTGATGTATGCTACGTGGCACTATAGCTCCACAGTGGTCTGACATTTGCATTGGCAGCAGTAGGATTCCTGGATATAGGAAGAATGACAATAGCCAATGTGGAAAGGAATGGGTGACAGTCAGGACACCAAACAGATGTAAAATATCTTGTCATTCCTCTTAACAGCTGTCAATCACAGGCCCTCACTAAATCAGACACCCCTGAGGGTGAGAGACTCTGTTGCCTTCTTATTTTCACTGAAGCTTCCCAGCAGGAAGCATGGTGGGACAGCTTACCTGGGAAACCCAGGCTCCTGCAACCTAACAAGTCTAAAAACAAACAAGCATGGAAAGTGGGAGCTCCTTTCCCTTTGGGAAGGCCTCGTGGCCTCACTGGAGGACGGGACACAATGGAACGATCATCCAATTTGTATCAATTCCCATTAGGGTCAGATCAGCTCATGTTATCCTATTAGCCTGCAGCAGCTAGAGAAACACACAGAGGGGTCTGTGTTCTGAAGAGCAGGACAAAGCCTTGTTATCCTTTTTTTTCCCCCCTCTTCCTTCCAATGGGATTACAATGGTGCCTGTTGTCTCCCTTTGTTTCAGAGCTCCTTGATTGACAATAATACCCTGGGAGATGTCACTGTCCTTGCTCCGTGCATTGTCACAGCCTGGAGTGCCAAGGGTGCTTTAGGACCATTGTCCCCTCCCTTTCTTCAGGTGTTGTAAACATCTGTCACTGCTCCACAAAGACGACCTCTTGTTGAGCTTACACGTCTGATGCTCTATCACTCAGTGTCTGAGGAAGATGCAAGAGAAAACTTTAGGTGGTGACATGAATAGAGGGCAAAGAAATAGGGCAACTTTATTATGGACTATCATCTCAAAGTAGCATGTGTGGAATGTCAATTTAATAATAGAATTGACAGCTTTTCTCTGGTTTCCCCAATGCCACAAGTGTTTCTTTGACAGTTTAAAAAATAGGCCCTTTGTGGCAGGCAGTGAGTGGCACTACATACATTTGTGAATGCCCTGCATAACTGAGATTCCCCCAAATGCCACTGTCCTAAGACCAGCCCCAAGAATCCTTCTGCATTGACTCGGGGAAGTGGTGCATGGAGATCTGGTGGACCTAAGCCATGTAAAATATGGTGTACAGTAGCTGGGAGGATTCGGGTCACCTAAAGAGATGCTGAGTTACCATTCTGTCAGGAGGGGGTTTCTAAAGCAAAGAGGATGCATGTGCCATGCCAAACATTGCTAAATAGCTGGCAATAAATTTTCAGATGACTGGTGACTTTTTTTTCCCCCCATTTTTCATTCAATGAGCATTCACAGAAAGCTTCCACTTGTTCACCACAGAAAAATACTGGTGACAAAACTAGAGGTTCATGACTTTTTTCCCATTTTTTAACCAAAAGGTGAAAGAAATAAAAAGGCAGAAATTTACATGATTTTTCTCTGGTTTGTTTTTTATCTGGGGAAGAAATTCCAACTAGTTCCTCTGGTTTTGTGTTCATGAGTACAGCTGTTCTAGAAAGCAAGGGACATAGTCTGGGGAATAATATTGCTCCTCTACAGGCTGCAAACACAAGAATAAATAAGAGATCTCTCTTTTATTAATGTGTTCTTTTCAGTGCTGAATCTGACATGATTAGCAGTGAGCAAAGCATATTTCATAACCTGTCTGCAGTTCTAAACTCATGAACTTAAAGATTTTTTTTTAAATTACAGCTCTGAAATGACAAGCAGGTACCACACCTTTGTTTTGGTGTCTGCTGAGGAATTTTTCTTCCTCTTTGGAGTAACAGAATCATTCTAATAAAGAAAAGGTAACGGAGCAGAGTGAAAAATAGAATAAAATTAAAACAGTAATGTCTGTATTTTGAAAGTGAAGCCTCATAACATAATTTACCCTTCTCGGTGGGCATGGACTTTATAATTCATTTTGGCTTCTAAGTTTGGACAGTTTGTAAAACTAAGGAGAGAGCCATCCAACTAACTTTTACTTATTTTCATGTAACTGTTCTCCAACATGTACTGGCAAATACATGGGAAACTTATAACTACATGAAAAAGAAAAACCCCGTTTCCTTACCTTTTAGTGCTTGTAAAATTGGTCTCTTTCAATTTACAATTTACAGTGACTGGTTGAAATTGAAAAGGAGCTAAGTCAAGGGAAACACATCAAAACTGAGAACCCTTACACCTCCACACAGCAAAGCAAACAATCTCAGTTTATCTCCCTGTGATGTGTTGGGAGAAAGCAATAATTGTGTCTGAATGAAAATTCATTTGTTCAAATGATCTGCAAAATAGCCTTAAGTTTTCCTCCTCTGGCAATTTCGTGAGGAAAGCAATTACTTGTGCCTGTTGTGAGATTTGTCTCATTTCTCAAATGCCAGACACACATACTCTAAGTCAGACTATTTGGTAACTTTTAAAATTTTGAATTGAATAGCATTTGGACTTATGACAGAAAGACAGCTTAAGGATGTGTTCATTCTTCTGGAAGAAAGGGATCTTTTAAGGCTCTTGTGGTGTCAAAATTTACTAATAGGAGTATTTTCTTTTCTTTTTTTTGTGTGAAAGTTTATACATTATGAAAGAGAAATCTTCCTTTACCTGGTTCTCAGAGGTTGTTAACATGAATGTTCCTTCTCTGATTCTTTTGTTTATTATAGTTTAGAATTAGATCATTAGTGAACTTGTAAAATATAATTTACATTGTTTGTTTCCCTTTTAAATAGTCAACATCTTTGAAGTGAAAGCTTAAGTCAGACAAGCTTAGCTCAAAAAAAAAAAAAAAAAAAAAAAAAGGCATAGCTTTACAGTGCTGTCACTACAAGGAGCTGAACCACAGCCAGTTTAGGCAGTATTATATCATTGGAATTAAACTGGTTTCCTGTCCTCTTGAGAGAAAGTCTTTAAAAAAGAGAGGGAAGAAGAAAACAATATTCTTCTTGTTTGAGTTTTCAGCTTTATGGCCCTGTGCAGCCCCCTTGTCACTTCCATTATCCAAAGAAGTATGTTTCTTTGTTTGGGCATCCAGGGCTTCTAACTGGATGTTGTCTCTGTTGAGATCTTTATGGCTACATTACATGAGGTGATTGTGTTGTGTCTAGCAAGAAACCCATCCCCACGGTAGCTGCAGAAGAGGTTCTGTCACTGGTGGAACCAAACTCCCTCAGAACAGATTTTTTCCAAATTTTCTTTTTTGTCAAAGGCTGTGGTGAGAATTTTTTAAATTTGAATTTTTAAAATTTACAGACCTTTCAGGGCTATGCCCAAGACACCACCAGGAACAGGGAGACCCTGACAGTCTTTTTCCTGGGCCATAAAAGTTGGTACAGACTGTGCCTCTAAGCCAAACTTGCTTGGAGTGCAATCTAATCCTGCCAAGGGGTTAAGATCAAAATGCCCTGTACTGTCTGGATGGATATAAATGCTCTACAAATACCTATATTTTTAATTTTTTTTTTTTAGTCTAGAAAGACAGAGAAGGCACGAATTGACTTTTGGATCTGATCATGTCTTGGAGGGCTGACAGGAAAAAGAAAACCAGACAGTCTAGCCCTTCCTCATGCCTCTCTGGTCACAAAAAAAAACATTGGTTCAAGGAACAACTAAGAACACATTTCTGCAAGTTTTAGTCTGCTTCCTGTGTGTAAACAGAAGAAAAAGGAGACTTTATCAGAAATGTTGCTCAAAAGCCAGTTTGTCTATATCTAATTCAGAGACAGGGTTTCAGTCAGCTTGACCTCACAGTTAAATAAGGCTGGTGGTCTCAATCTGACACCTAATTAGTATTTCCCCACCTTGCCATTATCCTGTCTGCACTTTGGCATGATCTGTGATTTCTCCTCAGGAGACCCCAAGTTGTGCAACACTGAGGCTCCTTTGGGTTGGGAGAGGAAGCTCAGCTTAGCTCCAAAGGGAAGTTCACAGGGACTCTGTCCACACTCAGCCACCACCATCAGCCTCATGTTCTCACCATTAAACTGGAGAATAACTAGTGAAAACCTGGAGACTGCAGTTTAGCTCCAGTGAGAGGGAACGTAGCTCACAACAGTTGTGGAGACTGAACTCCCAGTGAACTGTGAGGAGCTTCCAGGGTACTTCCAGCTGTTCCCCCACCACCCATTTGCTCCGTGCCTGGAAGGTTGCTGGACTCCTCACAACTGCTAATTGGTAATGATAGCGCAGCAAACGGAGCAGAGAGGCTGTGCAGTTGTAAAGCTCTCCACAAGTGCCAGTAAAGCCACTCCGGGTTTAAAGTGCTTGACATCCCAATTCACAGAATTAATTTTACATATTTTATCTGTGGGGAGAAAGCAAAGATTTTCAGACCAAAAATAGTGTTCATGTCCTTGTTCTTTAGTTTTTGTGGCCATTTATTTCTTTTGATTTCATTTTAACCTCATGACTTTGCTTTACCTGAGTAAAATCGGAGCTTTTGCTGAAGCGTAAAAAAATCTTTTTAAATGCTTAGAAGTTGTATGTGGGCAAAATGTTAGCACTTGTCACTTCGTGACATAAATTTGATATATTGAATGAAAGGAAAAAAAAATCCCTTTCAAACACAGAAATTCCTGTAATCTACCACTTAGGACTTGTATAGTGCATGCTTCAGGCACAGGGTGAGGTGATGATGATTGAAAGTTATTGGAAAATTAGAGAAAAGCTCACCTGAACTAGCACAGTGAATGAAATACTCCATCAAAGGAATGCAGTTCTAGTCACTGACTACTGGAAAAGGTACTGCCATTTATTCATCCAGTCTTAGTCCTTGCTCCCTGACAGGAAGGCCTAGGAATCACTCCTGTTGGCTGGACTCAAACAGTGATCACTTTGTTTTAGAGATGATAAAAATTTAGGTCTTTTTTACCCTGAAGGAAACCTTCCCTGTCTTATCTTGCATTCCCTCTGCTGTGAGGAAAGCCGTGCTCAATTCTTCCTTTATCTCCTAGGCCTACATGGATTCAATTCTTTCTAACCTTGCAAAATACACCCTTTCTGTGCAAATTCTGCCATTATATCACTTGAAATCCTCCTTCTCTTACAGATACTTCATCTTCTACTCTCTTGCCAGTAATATAGAATCACAGAGTTGTTTAGGTTGAAGATCATTGAGTATAAATCTCACACAGCCAAGTCCCCAAGTGCCACATCCACACTGTTTTTGAACACTTCCAGGCCTGAGACTTCTTTTCTCCAGGCTAAACACCCTCAACCACTCCTGATCAGATTTGTGCTCCAGACCCTTCCCCAGCTCTGTTCCCTTCTCTGGACTCACTCCAGCCCCTCAATGTCCCTTTTGGAGTGAGGGGCCCAAAACTGGACACAGGACTTGAAGTGTGGCCTCCCCAGTGCTGAGCACAGAAGGACAATCCCTGCCCTGCTCCTGCTGGTCAATCCATTCATCATCCAGCCCTGGATGCCATTGGCCTCCTCTGGCTCATGGTCAGGCACTGTTGACCAGCAGCCCCAGGTCATTTTATGCCAGGGAAAGATCAGGCCTAACAGTTTCTAGCTGATGTGATCTTGAGACAGCTGGTTAAAGACCCAACATGCCCACCAGGTCACTCAACCCCATTGGCCTGACTTGTCATGTAAGGTCTGTGAGGGAGGATCAGGCTGGGGACACACAGCACTGTCCTCACACCAGCAAATGCCTTGGGTGAGGAAGATCACCTCTTACAGAGAGGCTTCTCCAGCTCATAAACACTCACCTGCTCTGTCCTCCCACTCAATTCCTCCATGCATTTTAAGTCACTTAGGTTAGAGAACTTGAGCATTTGCAGACACAGGGCCCAGTTGGCAGCTGGTAATCACCATGTGCAGGGCTTCCAAATTGATTCCTTGACCTGGTATTGGCTCTGGAACTCACACTGGGGTGCGTTGGGTTATTTCTGTCTGCTTTCCTGTAGTTGTTGCTGAGACTTCAGCTGATTTTCCCCTCTGCAACTGATACCCCACGTGCTGGAGCACACTGGGGGCACTCCCAGCTGCATTGGAGTGGGGACATTGCTGGATGTGAGGAAGGCCAGGCTGTGGTGGAGCCCCTGCCACGCTGCAGGACCCTGTGCCTCCTCCTTGGGGCCCTCCTGCACCAGGAGCAGCTGGTGAGCAGATCGCAGAGGAGAGAATCAGTGTAACATATGAGCTTAGAGAACAAGAGGGTGTCTGCTGTGCTGCAACACAAATGCTAAATGCCAGGATGACTTTTTCTGGGGGAGGAGGGAAAAGATACTTAAGGTGGTGCTAGGTGAGCAGGTCTCCAGAGCGGCACATATGATTTGACACAGACTTTCCTTGTACTAAATTCTTTAGAAAGAGGTGCTTATCTCTGCAAATTAAACCCTGAGTAGTGCTACATGTGCAAACCTCCTGCTTCTAATAAATGCTAAATCTTCTGAAACATCATGGAAAACAACGTGGAGATAGAGCAATGTCACAATAAGCTGGCCAAGAAGATGAGTTCATGTACCAACTCTCACTCTGTAGAACAAGACATTTCAGTGCAGTAAACCAATTTGCCCAGTGTCTATGTAGGGCCCTTGTATTTGTAGCAAGTGCATTGTAACCCATGGCATGTTTACTCTCAGAAAGTCCCCACGAAGTAATGAATGCTCACAGGGGGTGACACGAGGCTTAGAGAGTCAAAATAAGGCGCCAAATTTGGCCACCTGGTAACTTGCTGCTTCCTGAAAATTGTCTCCCCACTTCCCTTGGCTGGTACTGGGATTCATCACACACCTTGATGAGTTCAGGTGATTCTGCTCTCCAAACTGATATGAGAGAAAATGTGTTCCTCTCTCTTGCTGATTGATTTTCTGTTAGTGGGGTTCAGAAAATAGCTAGGGTGAGGGCAAGAGAGGTGATGGCAACTTGAAGCAAAAAATATGCAAGAAGTGGGGCTATTTCTGTCACAAAAAGCAAGCCTTCATTTCGTAACAGGTAATGATTTTCTGAAGTGGGGTTTTTCTTAGCAACACTCCCACTTGTTCAAAAGCAAAAAGGAAGAAACCATGTTGCAAAACTTCCCCTGAAGTGCCTGAACTCAGGTTACAGCAGGGCAGTGGCTGAACAGACTGGGTTTGAGATTGAATTCAAGTCTTGAAGGGTGAGGATGACACCGTACCTTTGAGATCATCCTTCCTCCCTCTCCCAAGCTTTTGTTCTATTTTGTTGTTCTGAATTCCATAAAAGGAGACTACAGGAAGGGAGAATTTTTCCTGCTTTGATTATAGTTCCATTAAATGCACATGCTCCCAAACATACTCAGTTCCTTCTACAGTAGTGACTCATCAAGCATTACAGTAGAAAATAGTTATGTGTTACATGGGGCTGCTGTGGAGAGTGGAAAAGGAATGTGATTGTGCAACTAAAGTCCCTGTATTCAAGCACTTGAGATGGAGAGCTAAGCTAAAATTACATATAAAACATTAATTTATCCATTTCCTGACTGTAATTCTTTGACTGTCGGAGCAGATGGTTGCATTAACATGGAGTGGGTGGGTTTTTCTCATGTAAAATAGCAAGTTTTAAGTTGTTCCTAATAATTTAATTATTACTGTGTCCTTAACCACAAATAATTTCATTCATTAGCTTCAGTCTTGGCTGTCCCTAGGGTATGATTATTATGAAGCCGATCATATTTTAATCTGATCAAATGTTCTGCACATTAAAATAATACGGATATTTGCAAACAACATCAGTTATAGGTTCGAGTCAAATTTAAAGTGACTTATCCAAATTTTGTCATTTGGATGAGGTGTCCATATTTTGGGAAGGAGGGAGTCTTACTTGAGAGCAGCTGTTTGGAAATAAACACCCTCAGATGTTGTCTTTAGTAACTATTAATGAGATATTTCTGCTCCAAGAGAGACCTTTTTCTTACTAAAAGAAACTTGTTGTCCGAAGTAGAATTTTTCTTACAGCAACATTGCCATTTGTTAAAGAGTAGAACAAAAAATATTTAAGTGATTTTAAATGAATTTCACGTTTACCTAGAGAAAAAACTTCAGCCCAACCATCTGCAGGAAAAGGCCACTATAATTCACGTTTCTATAAACATGCTGTGATGACAGGATTTTTAATACCACACCTGAAGGAAAAAGATAGTGTACAAATGTAGTGCACCTGCTGGCTTGGGTGTTTATATGATCAGCTAAGCAGGAGCTCTTAATACTTCCCAGCAGATCTCTGCCAGTGGGCCTGCTATAAATCCCTCCACAGCCAGACAAGTTGGCCTTTATTTTTTTCATATTGCTCTGGGCATCTCACATGACATTCCCAAATAAGGAATTGTACTACAAGCCTGCTCTGATTGCTAGTAATGACTTAACTGCAGAGGAATTATAACAGTATGAATAACAGTGGTTTGCACTGTGAATGCCTGAGCTACTCCAAAAATGCCAGAGCAACCAATATAATGTGCTTCTCACTCATAACTTTGAAATGGGAGAGAAAGCCAGGGCACTTTACGACTGCTGCTAATCTGTAAACATGGGTTGTTCATTCAACAGCAGGAAGCAAAAACAAATGGAGAGCAAATAATATTGTTAGCTGTTATTGGGTGTTACGGAAGCAAAATTATGCAAGTGATTAAATGAAAAGATACAGGAAGGGAAATAAAAAAAATCCCTCTTGTTTAAAAAGGGCAATTTGAGTGGACAAAAATTTCTCTGGGCATGCAGGTCCTATTAAACAGCATAAGATTTCTGAATCCTAGCTCGAAATAAGCACACACTGTTTGTATATGAATTGCACTGCAAACTCTCTAGGGACAGAATCCTCTTCATTGTTTTGCCTTTTGCCTTACAGCTTGTTTAAACTGGCCTGTAAGTTTGGGCTGCACTTGTAAACTGTTTCTAGAGAGGTATCTAATAAAAGATAGCAACAAAAAAGACAGTAGGTTTGAAATCTTTTAAAAGGCATCAAGCATGTTTAAAAAAATGTACCACATAGGTATCATCAGCAAGGCCACTGAATTACATGTAGAGCAGGGAGGTGCTTGCAAATGGGCACTGCCTCTCAGTGCTTGTTCATGGAAAAAGCTGGAAATTGCTGATGTGTGTGGAGGGGGCATGAGAGGAGGGGGAAGTCAGACCAAAAAGCAATTTGCAAATCAAGCAGAGGGAAGTATGGAAAGCCTGGGTTTAAGCTCAGCAATTCGCAAGCAATTTCAGCCACTCTCCAGGCATGATTTAAGCAAATTCTTTGGAAGGGTTTCACCTGCAATTGCTACTGTGTTGGTAATGAGTAAAGCAGTTTCCCCAGTTGTGGCTGGCGCTGCCTGGCAGCACTGCAGGAGTGAGAGCCAGGAAGGGCAGAGGACAGAGAGAGGGGGTGTTGGAAAGGCTTTGTGGGAGCCTGAGGTGGTTTAGAGCTCCTTGTAACAGCCCTTGCTGTGGTGGGAACTGTGGTGGGCTCTTACCCAAAACCAGCCCCCTGAAGGATGGGCTTGGCCTTTCTGCCAGGGGATGAAGTGTGGTGCGTCCTGCAGCACAGTGCAGGGATACATCACCCAGCTGAGTGAGCTGGTGTGCTTGGGTGGGCAGCTCCGGGCCTGGAAGGAGCAAATCTGTCACTGCAGGGTTAATTCACCCCCAGGAAAGCTCCAGGGCTGCTGTTGTGGCACCCTGGAAAAGCCCTCTGCTGCCCATCCTGCCACCACGGAGCGCCCTCCAAGGCAGACCATTGCCACAGACAGCTTTGCTATCTGGAGCTGCAGTGAGAAACCAAAAGAATTCCTCCTTCCATGCTATAAAAACCTGCATTCCTTCCTTTTGGGCAAAGCAGGCTGGATTGCTCCTCGTCTGAATTCTCTGACTTAGCTGTGCAATTTGCCAAGAAGTCTGCCTCCCTGGAAAAGAGCAGTTACCACTAATTGTTTTGCCTGAGAATCACTCTTACGAGTTGTCAACCCAAGCTGCCTTCTGGCAGCTGCCCAGGTTGCCATAGTTGTAGACAAAATGAAAATTTTATTCAGTGAGGCATCTGTATCAAAGCCGAGGATTGATGGAAATATTAGTCAGCAAAACTTGTGATGTTCTGCCCAGGAGGAGCTGTGCCTCAGTCCTTTACACCGTGGTGAGGATGGTGCTTGCAAAGAGGATGAAACTATGAGAGCTGGCCACGGGTTCATAATTCCATATAAGGAAGAATTCCATTTTTCAGATTTCTTTTCTCTCAAGATGAAGCCTGCCCTGGGTTAGAATCACTGTTTTCTCATCTACTTGCCTACCTGAGCAGAAACACAAGGCAAGAAAGATCAATGCTTCATAACTTGCACATTAACCTTCAGGAACTTATTTCTTTGGAGATTTTGCCAAAACCCCTAAAATAAACCCCTCAATGTTACGAGCAAAAATTAGGAAAAAAGAAAACTTGCAAATCTGGGAAGTGTCTTCTCTGGGTGACAGTCTGCTCCAGCACTTTAAAAATTGTCAACTAATTGCTAAGAATTTTTAGAGAGGTTCGCCATGGGATGGTAGGATATCTACTAATCTGGTAATTTTTCCTTAAGTTAAAAAAATTACTTTAAAAAACACTCAAAATGATGGAAGTATTATCAACATTCAAAAGCCATTTTGAAAGGAGAAGATAGAGTTGAACTTAGATTAAAAAATCATTTTTTAGACAAGGAAGATCAGCTGATACTCCTCTTTTTCACTGTGATGATTTCTTTTTCTAATGGCTGACATGCAAAGCATTTTGCCAAGAAAAAAAAATATGGTGATTTAGTGTAGTTTGACTCTTGATACAGCTATATATTATCAGAAGAGAGAAGGATGGGCTGACCTCACCTCTAACTCCTATTCAGGATTCTCCTCCAGCATACCCATGGCCACATTTGTGAGGTTTTTGCAAGGCAGATTGGGTGGTTTCAGTCACCTTCTTAGCATTTAGAACTAAGGGATTCCAGGCCCCTGTGATATAGTCACAAATATGGATTAATTTGGGGGGATGTTGGGAAAGAGGAAATAATCCAGTATCTAGGCCTGTGTGTTGAGAACACAAAGAAAACACGAGGAGTGAGGGGAGCAGTGTTGTTTGTACATTTGCTTTAATTAAAAAAAAAAAAAAAATCAGGTTTGATACATATTATCCTTGATACTTATTATTATTTTGATGGTTCCTTGATTCCTACATCTTAGTTATGTTGCCTCCCAAAGGTGAAATAATAATCCATCCACCTTGTGCCTCATGAATATATTTTGCCACAGCTTCATCCCTGAGCTGGCCTTTGTCTCCTGCTGTAGGTTATTGTTTGAATAATGTGGTGAACCTCAGGTTTTTTGACTAGAGGGGAAATTGTACAGTGAATAAGACACCCTGTGTAGTTGGATGCTTGCATGAATAGGTAAACCTCCTAATAGTTCCTAGGGCCCAAGACAGCTCCACTGTGACTTTTCAGGCTATGACCATAAAGAGATATAAATATTTTTGATCATATCCAGTTATTTAAAAAAAAACAAAATTGAAAAATAAATGGTGCTCTCCAGTCCGTTTCTTTTTGTGTATCACTCTTGCTAATCTGATAAGCACTTCTATCTCTCTCTGGAATTTTACTGACTTTTTTTTTTTTTTTACAATAGAAATCGTGTGGAGTGCAGTCACAGATAATTTGCATTTGGGTTTTCCAATGTGCATTCTTCAGAGTCCCAGGACAATAGTGGGATGCAAAGTCTTGTTAGACTATTGGCTTTATTATCCAGCTCATAATTCACAGGAAAATGTTGTAATGACCTCTTACACCAGCAACTAATTCTTTTAAAAGATGAAAGTTGTTTCTTCTCCTGGCACAGATATCAGAATCTGCCTTCAAAGAATGATATGGCATTAAGAGTACAAGCTGCCCAACACTTCTAAAGGAGAAAAACAGCAAGAACATTTTTTTTTCAAGTGTATACACAAGCCAGCTGTTTTTTTTTTTTTAAATCCTGTGTTTCAGAGGCAGATCTGTTTCCTCCTGCTACTCAGACACAGCACATGTTAGCAATAAGTGAATCATATTTAAGATGGAGAAGAGAAGAAAAACAACTCTGAACAGAAGATTGACCCAACTCCCAAATCAAAATTAACCTATAAAACTTGGATTCGTTCAGAGAACCTTTCACAACTATGCTGGCTGTTCTTAATACAAAAAGGCACAGGTTCCTATTCCATTCTGGAGTGTATACCCTAAAAGAGCACCTAGACAAAGAAATGCTTTTTTTTTTTTTTCTGCCATGGGCATTCATGTCATTTATCTCTTTTATGAACCTTTCTACTGTGATTTTTTGTCCTGAGTGCTTTTGATAAATACCTGCTTTGGGATATCACTTTCCTTGCGTTTTGGCCTTTTTCAAGTTTATTGTCATAATTAATTGATGGTCTCCTAAAGCTTATTGGGTGATGCTGTTCCTTAGCTTAAAGGAGTTTCCTACTTCCCTGGTGGTTCTACCTCATCAGGATAGGCAGCAACAAATTCATCTTAGTAGGCCTAGTGGAACACTCTGTCCTACAGATTTTCTGATTATAGAATTAGTGGTCCAAGAGCTTTACAGCCATGGTTTGTTCTGGGTTAACTTACTCATGGTTCAGGGTTTTTACATTTGTAAGAAAGAGCTTTAACAGTGTTTTGTACTTTCTTGTTTCTGTGGGAAATGTAGTCTGATATGTCATATTTGTCCTTTCACAGTGATACATCACTGGTGGACTCATCATTCTCTGGGGCTTCCTCCTGCTTGGTCTATTTTGATTCATGAGTGTGAATTTCTAGGAAATATTCTTATCAAATGCTAAGTGAATGATCTTTGATTTAATTTTCTGTTTCCTTTCACTTACATCAGTCCTCAAGTATTCCAGATCTTTTTGCATTTGACAATGAATTTTATACATTTTGTGCATGTTAGACCAGATCCAGAAGGCTGAGCAAATTTTGGCTTAAAATAGCTCATTTTCTGGTCAAACTGATATCTTAATAAAATAGAAGTTGCTTATCAATTACAACTTTAGTGAACACATGCTGCGTTTTCTCCCTTTTCCCTGTTTATCCCTGTTTCTAATTATCTCTTCCAAGACCTTTTCATAGCTCTTGAATATTACTATCCTTTTTATGAGCAGGTATTATTGGCCCTTGTTTTTCTTTAGCTGCCTTAGTCTGACATCTTTTAAAGCACAAAATCCCACCTCTCAAGCCCTTTCTACAGGATCTGGGATTTCAAACATAAAATCTGTCAGCATATTAAGAGAAAGGGGTCCAAGCCTTCTGATGGGAACGTGTTGCATGGCAATCTTTGGCAATGTGCTTCTCTATTACGTGGAATGATTCCTCATCTTGTTAGCAATTCATCCTGCATTCAAAATTACTTCATTGAAAATGGAGGCAGAATATTAATCTTGCCTTGGAATATGAGTGGGTTAATTTGTGTCTTAAACTTTCCTCTCTACTACATGATAAACAAATTTCAACACTTTTCCCCAGTGTAGGGCCACTGAACCAATTGTTTTTCCTAGTAATTTGCTTCATAAGTTCTGACTCCACTTCTAGAAATTCTCGTGTTGTTCCCCCACTTAAAGGTCTCCCTAGTGATTTGTTTCTTTGCTGATCTTGGTTGCTGTATCCTTATTTCTGCTGCCCTAATCCTTTTCTCGTTTTGATGGTAATTACATTTGGTCCTGTATTGAGTTTATACAAGGCTGGGGCAACATCACTGATCCCCTTCCTCAGGGCGCACTTGGTTAAGTTTTCACTTACCTGTTTGAGTTTTCAGTTCAGGTGAATTCCCTGACTTTTTAGATTTGCCTTTTTGAAATCATAAGCTTGATTCTATGATCTATTACATTATAAACTTGTGGTTGCCCTATTCAGGACCATTTTTATAATCAGGTTTTCTCTGAGATCCATGCTATGCTACCTTTCAAAAATGTTTCTAAATCTGCATCATCCTAACCTAAAGCATTGTTCCCTTAGTTAATGACCAAAGATAACTTTCCCTTGTGCTCAAATTCTTTTGAGCATTTTATTACTTATATTTGCTCTCCATTCTGCATAGAGGAAACAAATGCCTTTTAATGATAGAATTTTAACTATTGTCTGTGAAGTTATGAGAGAAGTTTGTAACAGACCCTTACCTGTATTATCTTAGATGTCTAACACATTTCTGATCTAGCATAATGGAACCACACTTCTCTGGTTCCTTGAATGCCTCAATGTGGCAAAATAACACTGCTAAAGCCATTCTGTATCTGAAGACTTAATATACAAGCTTAATACACTTCTCATAAGAGGGGGAAGTAAGGAAAAGTGTTGATCTTTCTTCATAAACCATTTATTCTCTGCCTGTAATTATTGCCATACTTCTTCTTTAATATATCTCTGTTATTTTTTTTAAGCAAGATGTTGAAAACTGCATACTTCAGTGCAGGCTTTGTCAGTTCAGAATAAAATGGAAGAATTACTGTATGAGGCTATTAGACTTTCCGTTCCCATATCTCAAGGTTGGTTTGTTTGTTTTGTTTGGGAAGCTGTTTTGTTTTATTAGGTAATCTGCTCTAATCCCAGGTCATCTTCACCAAAGTTGTTTCCTGACCAGTCTCCCATCCTGTTTTGTGCACTTGCTTCTCCTTGCCCAAACACGACGTCCTGTGCTTGTCATTTGGAGGACGTTTGAAGTTTTGAACCGTATTTTGAAGCTTTCCCCCAGTGCCACCCCACTATTTCTTAGTGCCACCTGTATCTTCTTGCATTTGAAGTCCTTGCTGGGGTGGTCAAGTTGCAAACTAAGGACATTGTCCCACCTTATTCAGGTTTCTATAGATAATTATTACCTGTACCACATCCAAACCAGCTTCCTGCACAACCTCCCCTTTTCCCTTCCATTTAGACAACAAATCACTAATAACTCTTTTAAAGTGATTTGGTTGGGTTTGTGTTTTTGTTTGTTAAATACACAATTTCAGACCTGCCACCCAGTTCACATTCCCAGTATTACTCAGGACACCATTTTGTCTTCCCAACATCCAGACACAAAGTTCCCTTCTCTGGGAGGGCAGTTAGCTGGGGCTGATATGGTTTGTTCTGCACCCATCCAAGGAGAAGCTGCAGAGAGGTCTCTCATGGACACGAGAGCTGGGGGAGCTTCAGATGTGGGCATCACTCCTCTGCTGAACACAGATCAATTTGTGGCCTCTCTGCTCTGGTGGAGCACTGAAATTGCATGCTTTTAAAGTTAATGGCAAAGCAAAACAGCTTACCCTTTAGTGCATTCAGTTCTGATGCAAATGGAGAAAATTCTGCAAAGGCAAAACGTTTATTCTACTTTTGAAAAAAAATGAACACTTCATGAACTCCCTCCCCTTTAGAGCTGAATTTAGTGCACTGGTGTCATTAGGACACCAAAGCAGTGTAGTATGAGGCTGAGCTCTTGTTTTTCTAAGGATCATTAGTAAATTCATGAAAGGGAAAACCCCAATATCTTAAATGTTACAAAAGTGATGGCTTGGCCTTTGGCAGGGATCAAAGCACTCAGTAAATGGCAAACACATCTCTGTGCCCTGCAGATCTGGCCCTTCCAGTGTTTCAGAGCAGCACTTGTCAGACAGTGGTGGTAATGAGAGAACTAAATCCATGTGATCAGAAGCAAAGCACCAATGATGTAATAAAATGATGGGGAGCATCTGATGAGCTGAAGATGGGGCTGGGCTAGGGAAAGAAGGTTACAACTTTGGCTCTGGGTGTCAGGCTTGCTGCCATCTCTGGCTTCCCTACCTCTGCTTTTTCCCCTCTCACAAGTGCTCAGCACCAAGTTTTCTCTCTGGCTGTGAAGCATTCCCAGAGCTGAGAAATGGGGAATACACCTGGACACTCTGCTTTGGTTAAGGTTGTGTCTCCTGCCCTTGTGACCTCATCACATCCAATGCTTCTGCCTGTGGGTGCACATAAGAAGACCTTGACCCAGCAGGACTTTATTCCTTTGTCCCAGGAGGGATTGTGGATATTGAAGGAGATACAACCTGATTTCAGGGCTGCTGTTCCCACTGCTGCCATGTTTCCCAGCTGCATCTTGCCTACCAGCTTTCTGCTGTTTTATGGGGAGAACTGACCCTTCAGTGACTCACATTGGTGAGGTCTCTAACACTGTGTGCCACCTTATATCTGTCCTGTAATGACAGAGGTGACAGCTCCCCATTTAACAGGCTACTGCAGAGCTCAGCAAATTCAGTAAACCACACTGGAAGGAGAACCCAGAGCAGCCAGAGAAGTCCTGATAACTTCCCTATAAAACCTCATGTTTCTGAAGACAGCACCTTTATTTTGTTTTAATTTCTTTTTTCCCAAACTGAAAACGTGAGGGGAGTGTTTGAGAAGATGTTATGCAGACCAATTCTCCATTATTTAACTTGGTTGAAAGTTTCTAATTGCTAAGACACCACCATCTAACATGTGTTCTCTCACAAGGAATCTGCAGCAGAGCTCTGTCACAGGATTTCTGTGGCAGGGTTTGATCTGCTGTCACAGGGGCTTGATATTTCCTAGGGCTTTTGACTTCCTGAACTGCTCACTGCACACTGGGGGCAGCGTTTCTGTGCTCCATGTAAGAAAAGAGAATTTGTTTGCTTCGTGCTTCTTCTCCTGCTGAAACTTGCATACCACAGTAGTTGTGCTTCTAGAAACAAAAAATCATCACTTAAACATCTGAATAAATAATGATATTAAGTGTTCTCATGCCAGGCTGTGCATTTGCATGGGTTACTATCTTACAAAAAAACATTTTTCTGTGTATTATTTTTCTCAAAGCAGGTATTTTGCCTAAATTTGAATAATTTCTGTAAATTTACTTTTTGTTCTACTGGAGCCAAACAAGTGAATACCATTTAAAAATTGCTACAAAGTCAGAAAACTTGATCCTTTTTAATTAATGGCTGATGTCTAACCAATATAGAATTCCCAAGGGGCTGATCCTTTTTCCTGTCCACTGTGGTTGTGAAAGAAAAGGAAAATGTACTGAGTGACGAATAGAGTTTGAAATAATTAAAAGAGGATGAACAAAGCACAGATTCTAGGAAGTATGGACAGAGGCTGATTTTTGCATTACTCATTCTTTTTATTTTTAACTCAAATTAGGGGGATGACTTTTTCTGTACCAAATCTAGTGTCATGGCCTGGGCTCCCTTGTTGCTGCAATGTGGGTAAATATAAAAGCATTAATGAGGTTTCTCAATAAAAATACTTGGTGTTCCAACGTTCCAGCTACAAAGTGTGAACATCAGTGATGGAAGGTTTTCAGTTGGGTCACTGTTTTTTCCTTTTTTTTCTCTCTCTTTTTTTATTTTCCCCCACTGGATTCCTTTAAATTGTTGCCTTTCGGGTAAACTGAGTATTGCAAAAGTTCTTTCTGTAGAATGGAGCAGAAACAAAATTGGAATAAAAATGAAATTTTTACTCCAGGTATTAATTACAGTGCTGGAATGCTGCTGCAAATTGGATTTCCTTTAAAATGTAAAGTGTGTTTATAACTGGACAAATTACACAGGTGTATCAGACTTAAGGAAAAAATATTCAGTGAGAGGCTTTTCTGTTTTTCAATAATCAGACTTTATCACCTTGCCTTATGGTAACTCTTAGCTCATGCAGGAATTAGCTTGACAGGGAGGGACCATTGAAATTTTAGTTAACTTCTCCTGCCACCTCCTGGACAAGGTTCTAAACAGCTTTTCCCGACCTACAGCTATAAAACCTGAGGCAGCACAGCCCTCACACTAACAGCCATCCACTTGTGAAATTATCTCAGCCTCCCTGCTAGCACCTTTCCAGCATAAAGTAACAAGGAGCATGTCATAAATGACATTTCTTCCCCGGGAAATTTTTCTCAACCCCCTGAGCTGAATACCAAAAAGTTAAACGAAATTTTTTAACTCCTGTTTTTTAAATCCCTCAGCACAAGGCTTTCCAGTCTAAGTTAGCAAATTTTCTAGCTGAGATAGTGCTGCCTTTCACTGATACCAGAGTAAGGGAAGAGCCACATAGACCTTGAATAACATTTGTAATAAATGTCTTAGTTGTGGGGATGGTCAGATTTTGAAACACATCACCACCCTGAGTGGCTGTAAATCCTTCTGCTGGTGTTATTTGGAACTGGCATCCCCAGAGATGCTCTGTATTCTGAAGTCACAACAGTAAATAAACAAGCACCATGCCCTGTGCCTTCTGAATACATTGATCTTGTTGGTTTGAATCTACTTTACTGCATTTATCTACCTCAATTACTGTTCAAAATTTCTTTTAAAATTTAAAATTCCTTAGCATGATGGTTGACTTTGTTTAAACTCCTTGATGTGTGTCTCCAACGCTGAAAAATAATTTATTGGTTCATACCTGCAACATACCTGCAAACAGATTTCCTTATTTATCAACAGCTTGCTATGTAATTTTAAAAATGTACTTTCTAGTGCCTAACTCCCACTAACTAGTGAAATGTAAGCAGTGGCTTCCTTATCTTCTAGAGTATTCCAGTGGTTTGGATATTCTTAATTTGCATGGATAGGATGTTGCCTTTAGTGATAGACTTGGCTGACAGAAGCTTTGAGACTGAAACCCCAAATGAACCAATATAATTGTATTTTATCTCCTGTTTAACTCAGACCATAACACCTTGTGATTCCTTCATCAAACTTGTAATCTATACTTGAACTGTACTCTATCTCAGAGAAAAATAGCTAGACATGAGTGTGTAGCTTTCCTGTGTCCCAGTGATTGATGAGCTTTGCTTTAAGACTACTGATAGAGAAGTTAATTCACTTTTAGGCCAATGTATCCACTGCTGATGTGGAAGTGGAACGGTGGAGACTGAATTACACAGAAATGGCAGATTTGCCTCTTAAAATTGCTGCTCTCAGAGCAACTAAGGACTATGTCAACCCAGATTAAACTTGGTAAATAGTTCCATGGCAAAGAGAAGCTAGAAGTTATCTTTATGTGGTATTGTCAAAGTGAAAATTTACAACTCTTCCTCTCAAAGTTTTTTAAAGAGCTGGAACAGAACTCTATCTGATTTTTAACTAATCTAAAATTTTAGTTTCTCTTTCAGTAACCAGAGGAGGAAAGTAACTTGTTTTCCCTCCATTCCTCTTTAGGGATGTGACATCACATTTTTTTCCCATTTCTGTAGCATGTAAGAGTTTTACACAGTGAAACAACAGTCACCTGCATAATCAGTCCACTGGGAGGTATTTTACAGCTTCAGAAATACTATTTTAGGTAACATTCCACTTCTTGTTCCTCAGCAGGTCAGTTAACAAGCTCTGGTGTCAAGGACTCTCTTAAAAGAGAGTTTGTCCCATAGTTTAATAGCTCACATCATGAAAACACACTTGGTGAAACACACGTGAGGAGGGGTGCTGAGCAGAAAGTACCCTCTTTATAAAGCACTTCTAGAAGAAAACAGTTTGGAGACACAAAAAGGAAGCATCAAGGGGACAGAGATGGGCAGCGTGGCAGAAAAAAGGCATAGAAAAAATACTGGCTGACACAAAATTAGAAAGGAGTCTGAGTGAGCTTAAAACCCATCTCAGATCTTGATTTTGGGCCTGATGCTCCAGCACCAGAACCTTTGTATCTGTCATGAGAAACCCCAAGAATAGTTTTGTAGCCTTTTGTACCTTGCCACAACCTTCTTTAATAAACTTTTCTCCTTCCTAATGCTCTCATTTGTGTGAACCAAGCCGAGGGAAGCTCCTTGCCTGGCTTTTAGCTGGCNGTTGGTGTGAACCAAGCCTTGGCACAGACGAGAGGGAAACTCCTTGCCTGGCTTTTAGCTGGCAAGAGAACTGCTGAGAGACCTTCAAGTCTGTAATTCAAAATTTAAATTGTGAATGAAACCTACGACTCCCTCTTTGTGAATACTCTGAGGTTCAGAGTTATTGCAATACCAGTGTAAAGGTGCCAGCTGAACCTGAGGACTGCACAGTGCCTTGGAAGGAGTCACACTTGGGGGTTACAGGGCCAGAACTGAGGGACTGAGAGATGCCACGAATTCTTTGCAGTTCTTTTAATTTTTTCTCTCCATAAGATATAATAATTGCATTTCTGTAAGAAACTGGAATTAAATTGTGCAGCAGAGTTCTTTTTGAGTTACGTTCTGTTCATGTTGCATCTTTTGTGGCAGTAACACAGAAATAAATAGAAAAAGTATTTGAAAAATGCTAGATAACTGAACATTTTTGTGAGATCAAAACTTGGGGCAAGAAGGAAATAATCTGGAGAATTCTCGGGAGGTCATTAAAATTTTTATCAAGTGAAAGTTGCTTTTATTTTTGTAAAGTTGTTTTGGTTTTTTGCTTTTTGTTTTTGGTTTTGTGTTTTTGTTTGGATTTGGTTTGGGGTTTTGTTTGGGTTTTTTGTGGTTTTTTGTTTGTTTGTTTGTTTTTGTGTGTGTGGTTGTTTTTTTTTTTTTTCCTGTTTCGTTAAAAATTAACAGGGAAGTGATGTGAAAATGGTACAGATCACCATCCTTGGCCCTCCCTCTGAGTCTGCAGTCTGAGTATCTGCACAGTTCGTATTTAGCTGTGCCACATTCAAGGAACCTGGACTGAAAATTCCAGTTTCTGCTGAGGCTGGCATCCTTGCTCGCTTCCACCTGCCACAATTTAAATTTTCTCACCTCAGATGAAATGTGTTTCTTTGGAGCTTTACATCCCCAAAGCCCACAGGTGTTGTGCTCAAGTGTTCTGAGAGACCATGAGCACTCTTTTAGCACGTGGCTTAGTGCCACAGGGTCTCTGGCATTATTCTGTCACCACATCAAATTTGTCATTCAGTAAAGAAGGAAATTGGGAAAATCTTACATCTAGTCAGGCAGGTTTAGAAGACTTGTGTCCCAGCAAGAGCCACTCTAAATTAATGTTATGAGAGTTGAGATTTACAGCTCCTCCTTTATATTGAAAGCACAGTAACCAAGATGTGCTTCTCAAAAATATTCTGAGATATGAATTTATAGCAGCACTTGATGTTAAAATCAGACAGCATTCCAGGTTAGGGCTCACCTGTGAATATTTAGTTGCTATCTAAGGTTTGTTCTAGCAATTAAAAAAAAATAAATTGCTGCAAATTTCCAGTCAAATGTATGACTTGTACTGTCTACATCTGCTTGCTTGTTTTACAAATATCTTTGTCATGTACTGTGCGTGTCAGTGGGAAGAAAATACATGGAAATCTTTCCATAGTTCAGTACCCAGTAGGTTGGCACATTTCCTGTGCCAATACAATAAGATTTATTGCTTACCAAGTGTATAGCTTGGTTTAGAGGAATTCCCAAGGAGCTTGGGTGTGGATTAGTGCTGTCAATCAGTTAAAAGTGTTTGAGGTTTTTTTTTGTTTTTTTGCTAATACAGCTATACCAATGCAACGTGTCAGGGGGTATTAATTACACCAGTTTAGAAATGCCTCATTTCATTGTTCTTAACTTTTACTGGCTGTGCTTTCCTGCTTCTTTTCTGGAAGTCAGTTGGACCAAATCTGATTGCCCAATCTGATTCATCTGGGCACCACAAGGCAGTCAGGTCCCTGCTGCAGCTCCAGAGATGGCTTTGTCACAACCTAGGAATGTAAGACAAGGCTCCACTTTTTCTCCCCTCTCATCAAATCTGTGTCCCTGTCCAGCAATTCCAAAGCTATATCTATATCTATATCTATATCTATATCTATATCTATATCTATATCTATATCTATATCTATATCTATATCTATATCTATATCTACATCTACATCTACATCTACATCTACATCTACATCTACATCTAATCTCTATATAATCTATATATCTCTATCTATATCTCCATCTAATCTCTGGCTAATCTCTATCTAATCTCTAATCTCTATCTGTATCTACTTATCTCCTATATATATATACACACACCTATGTAGGCTATATGTAAACATAAGAAAGACTGAGGCTTGATTTGCCATGGGTGATGGAACAGCAAACCCCACTTTTGTTTATTCTTTATAATTTTCCTAAAATATCTCTTTTTCCTAAAATATATCTTTTTCCTAAAATATCTCCCTTTCCTAAAATATCTCTTTTTTCCTAGTTTACTAGCTGCATATTTAAAGTGTAATATACCTCCAGCTTCCTTTTCCTCCCCTTTTCATTAAGGGCAAAAGGAGTTCCTCTTATTGTTCCTAACAATAGGATCTATGATAGAAATTCTCATGTTGTTGCACAGACAGCCTCCAGCTTCATTTACTCTTTCATCCCCCCCTGAGCCTGACACTACAAATATCCTGCCTTTTCAGTGTAGCTGAATGAAAAATAATCTTGGTGCATTACAGGTAGAGCTAAGAAATAAAACTTGGAGGAGCAGGAGAGGACAGATAAACGCAGAGGAGAAGGAAAAGGAAGAGAATAGAGCAAGAGCCACCTAGGTCCAGCTCCTGAATTTCTCCCTGATATCCAGCTAAAGCAGTGCAGAACTGCAGGGGCAGCAACTCTGTGCCCTCTAAGCAGCTGAAATAGCCAAATGTTTTTGCCCAGAACCTGTTCTTCATTTTTTGGCTCTGGGGTGATCAAGCTGCTCCTTTCTCTCCCATCACAGACTCCAGCACAGGCTGAGGTGACAGGGAAGTTTCCCCCTCTCTGTATGTTTCCAAATGATGGCTCTGCCACTCCCTTTTGAGTTCTCACCTCCACTGCAGTTGTCATCCTTGCTGTGGCCACATTCTTTGGCAGCAGGTGGACTTCATGCCTTCTGGAATGTCTTTTAAAGTACACACCTCTTCTTCTGGGGTATTGCTGGTATAGTGACCAGCATTTAGTGAGGTCAGACTGCTTTTAGTTATGATTGTCTAAGAATTTTAATTATTAGATTGTCCTTTTAATTATGAGCATTGGTTAGGGATCCCCTTTTTGAATGGGTTTTAGCACAGAAGCCATGACTGCCAACCAAAAGGACCTTGGAAATGTCCCTCCTGTTCAGTGAACTTCTGAGTCAGTACATGCAGACTGCAGCTCCTTTTTATTCATGTTTATGCCTCATGGAATCAATGAGGGAGAGACAGATTTTCTAATCAAAGGAGAGACTGCATAGTGATATGTTGCCAGAATGTTACATAAATGTGTTCTGGATGCAGTTAGTCTCCTTTATCAGCAGAATTTGATGAATCCCAGTTTTCATTAGCTATCTTGACTGAGGATGGATTAGTGCACGTTTCCTGTCAGCAGCTTAATTTTTATTGGTATAGGACATTCCTTGCTTAGCATAAAAAAATGAAAAAACAGAATGGGATTTAAAAAAGCTGAAAACCCTCATCAGTAGCTGTGGAGGAGTATCTTCAATCCTAACATGACAAAGAAGCCATATTTATGAAATCATGTGTAAATTTCTGAAACTTTCTTCCAACCAATAGCTTCTAGAAGAACTATACTACAATGAGGGAGAAAAAGCCTAAATGCACAGTGATTGGAGAGACAGACAATATGTGACTTTATTAATATAATGAGCCATTTATAAAAAGCAGAGCATCAACAGCTTGCTGTTATGCAGTAAAGGAGGCATAACATGACCTTTGTGGTACTGATTTGCTGTTCTGGATTAGCCTAGAAGGGAAAATAATTCCTGTTAAAGTGCTAAAAGAAACTGTCCTTGTCCTCAGAAGTTGATCTAAGATTGCAGATGTCCCAGAAGTTTTCTAACTTGTAGCTGACCATGAAAGAAATAATTTACTTTGTTCAAAGTGTGATTACAAGCTAAGAAAAAAAATCTGTAGATAGTCTCATCTGTAAAAATAGTTTTAGATGTGACCAAATAAATCAGGGTGAGAAATGACTTATTTTGGCTTTTATACTTCTGCCTGTGGGATGCAAATGGCGAGATCACAGCTTAATTTAATCTTATTAGCAGCCTCTGATGGAGATGGTGAATGATTCTAACTGCCCTATTGTCCAAAGACAATACAGAGGAAGTGTCACCCTGTGCATTATCTGTAGATATCTCCTGCTTATTGCTCTCAGAAACTGCAGGCTGAGCAGATGGATCTTTGATCTGGCATAATTGGTAAAATTGTTCTTTTACTCTTATATGCCTGTGAACACAGTGTATTTTACAGTGATTAGATAAACGTTCCAGTATTTCTGATTCAAATACCTATGCATAAGATTTTCCTGGTTTGTCTGCAGGGAGTCTTCTGCAAGGGACACAAGAAGTTGCATTTTGTGAATTTTAGGAGTAAAATTAAATGAAGAGTAAGTAAAATTAAATTCATCTTGCTTTAATTTTCCTTTCTTCAATGAGAAAGAAAGAGGAAGAATTACAATTCAGGGAAGCTTAAACTGTGGGATACCTTTTCCCTCCTATTTGCAAACATTCTGGCCAAAAGCCCCCAACCCCAACCTGTTTGGATGGATGTGACACTTTAAGCTTGTCTCAGAATTATAATCCTCATGCCAAGTGAGCTGGATCCATGGATTTTCCCACTCAAAGACAATCCATTTTCAGATGAGATAAATTTTCTCACTCTTCTTTGCAAGGAGTGTCTGTGAAGCTATTAAATAAGGTGTCCAATAGCAACTTGTCACTAGGGAGAAAAGATGAATAAGAAATGTTTGTCTTTAAAATAATTCAGTTCTTAGAAGAGCAAAATGTAGAGATTCTACATTTTAACGAGCAATTCCTTATACCCATGTTGATTTTGCTGGTTTTAGTGAACTTCTGTCTGGCATTAAAAAAAAATCCATTTGCACATATGTCTTTCCAATGAATCTGTTTTAGAGCTGATTATTTCATTAGAAAAGGGAGAGGAAAGAAAAAAGAGTTATTGGCGGCTTATGGACCAGACCTGCTGTTCAGACAGCATCAAATTCACAAAATCTAATTTGAACAGATGTTGTCTGGCTAGGGGTGTGAAGAAATGCTGTCAATTACTCCTTTTTCCATGATTCTCTTAGCCCCAGTACTGGGGCATGTGGACTAAGTCACTCTGTTGTCTGTAACCTTACAGATGAACTTGTAATGAAATTCCTGGGCTGCAATTCCCAGCTGAAGAAGGTTCAGGCACCAGGTAGGAGTGTCCTTGGAGACCACGTATTGCAAGTAGTGTGTCAGGAATAATGATCCCAATCTGGGCTCCTTTGCTGCCACACACAGCCTCTTATTGACTCCAATTCACACAGAATTACAGGCTGTCAGCCTGGTGGAGATAAACAACAGCAACCAAATTCTAGTCTGACATTTTAAAAAGGCCTTTCCTTTCTGGTAGTTCTGTGCAACTGAAAGGAAGGCAGTGTGTTTTTACTGCACTCACCTTGGTCTGTGAATGGTGTATATGAAATATGCAATTTATGAAAATATAATTGAGGCTTTTGCTTTGCATATTTTGACTGTCTGAGTTCAATCCCAGTTTTGGTTCTGTCACTGAACCTGTGGTGTTGGCCCAGATCGAGTTTGACAGTAGTTCTGCTGAGCATTGCTGCACTTAAATTTTAGGGAGCTAAAATTCCACGAGTGGAATTTGAAACTGCTTCATGCATGCTCGAAGTGCCTGCACAGTGCCCAAGGGGAGGCCCGTGCCCTGAAGGAAAACTGGGGGACAGCTGCAGACAGCAGGAACAGGTCAGGCAGGAAAGTCCAACTGAGCATCCTGTGACTGCAGGAAACACGGCCCAGGTGCAGTCTCTGCTCATGGATTTGTTTTCAGTGGAGTCCCAGGCTGTGTTACCTCAACAGCATCTCAGGCAGGTGGTCTGTGCATGCCAGTGCTGGGGAATCTTGGGGTTTGTTCCTAAAGCCAGGGAGGTCAGTGTCTCCTGCTGTGGGGTGCATCACCAGTCACATCCAGGCTGTGAGCAGAGTCTCTCCTCAGGGAAATGTCTTCACCACTTGGCTACCACATAACTCTCCTGGCTACCCCCTCAGGAATATTTCAGCTCCTCAAAGCACCAGCACTTCAGGAGAGGAGTGCTTGTGGCTAAGGCTGGGCTCTAGGGCTGGGGATCACAGCTCAGAAGTGCAAGAGGTGTGGCCTCCACCCCTTCTGAAGACTTGCTTTTGACAGGGAAAACCCTGTAGGTGCTGCGCAGTTGTGTTTTAGGGTCTCTCAGCAAATTGTAGCCCTAGAGGAGTGGGTTTGTAGAGCAAAACTGCTGGTGCAGAGGAGCCAGCAGTCACACAGGTGGAGGTGCACACCTTGTCCTCATCCTTTGGGACAGAGTCACCTGGAGGCCACTGTGCGTGTGTGCATGCTGTGACACTCCTGGTCTGGGCTGAAACACCAGCAAAGAGTGCCCATGGGACTCATCGGTCATGGGTATTCCCTAGGCAGGAGGTAAAATAGCTGCATCACTCCACAGAGCATGAAAATGCTTGTGGTATCCTACCCCCTGAGCATTTAAATTGCCTGGCAAAAGCGTCATCTCCAGAGCCTCTCTGGGATTGTGTCCTTACCTTAGTCACACTTTGGTTCACTTGTCTACAGAGGGTACATGCAGTGGTATTCTCTTGTTCTTATCTCCAGCATCCCAGGGGAAATCTAGGGAGGATATTATATAGAAAAAACAATTTTTATTTTTTCATCGTTCTCCCACTCAGAAAAATACCAGTGTTAGAGTTGTTACGGTTTTCTAAATGTTCAGTAGAGGAGATGAGCCTCCTTCCAGCAGGAACATATGAACTGCTGGAGTAACCAAACAGTTCTCAACTGTGCAGTTTCTGCTGTGGCAGATTGCCAGTAAGTGATGACATGGGGTTGGCATGGAGCTCCTGACTCTGGCCTTTTCCCAGACCTGAAAGCGTGCTGGGAATCCTGGGGTTATTTTTGCTGCAAACTCAAACAATTAGAAAGGCATACCCTGCTTCACTCCAGCAGCTCAAAAAAGGATGATTGCCAACATTTCTTTCATCACCATTTCCCTCTTCTGCAATTCAAACCAAAGGTTTAAATCTAATTCCAATAGAGCTAAAAGAGAAAAAAAGATCTTGAACCAAAAATTCACGAAAGCAGGAAAGCAGAACTCAGTTTTCTTGTTACTGCAGAGGACATTGAAAACAAATACTCTGTGCTGTACTGATGATGAGGAGGAATCCCTCCATCCCCTCATGCCCATCTATTTTGTAGCACATCTCCCTTGCACCCACCTACATGAGAGGGATTTAAGCTCTACGACTCTACCCAGCCAAACCCTTCCCCTCTGCTGTGCAAGGCTTTCTCCACCCAGACACACCCAAAAGCTCCAGCATTGGGCTGGTCAGGATGTGTCACTACTGCTTCCTACCCCTCTGAAATCATGTATGCACCAGTCTGTCCATCACACATTAACACAACCTAGCTAAGGCAGAGCTGTAGGGCACTTCTAAAGCAGTGAATAAAAATAAATACAAGTGTTGATTAAAAAATGGAATAATTTAATAATTTTTTTCAAAATTTGTGTTGCCATTTGCCTAATGTAGACCCACTCTTAGTTTACAATTTAAGGAACTGCCTCGTTTAAGCATTTTAATTTGGCCCTCCTTAAATTCCCTAAGTCAGAATCCAGGGGGTAATTGCATCCCTCATATGAGAAAGATGTAACTGCAGATACTTTACCCCATGGACACATGTGCTTGTCCTCCTCCTGTGTCCATTTTGGCTCTGATTGTTAATAATTCCTGCCACCAGGGCTGTGTGTTTTGATGGGGTGGGTTCTCAGAAGCTGGTATGTGAACTGTTCTGTGGATTACTGCTCATGAACTTCTGCTAAACTCAGCTGGTCTGCACTCTGAGCAAACAAATCCTTTTATTTGGCAGACTGAAAAACAGAGAGAGAGAAAGACAGAGGGAAATAGAGGCCATCAGACTGTTCCCGAACAGGAACATCCAGACGGGTAACAAAAAATGTTGCTGCTGTGTTGCACAATTATTAGAATTGCTCCCCAACAAAGGTCAAAAGCATTAACCACGTTGGCAACATTTATAAATAGACCCTTTATGGAGTTTTACCCAAACTGGGATGGATAAACACTTTGACTCAGGAACACCAATTAGAACCAGTAGGATCTTTTAATTTAATGGCTGCATTAGGCAAGATTGAATGAGTGTTGGTACAGACAAAGAACACCAGACAATTTCATTACTTAGGCTGAAATAAAATGCAATTTCAGCTCAGTCACAGGCAGCCACAGAACAAGGGGTGGCCACGTAAGAGAATGAAAGCAGAGAAAGTTTTTCTAGCCCCAACAGAGCCCTGTGACAAGTACTGCACCTCTTGCCACTGATCTCTGTATCCACAGGGATAAAGTAACCCAAGAAGTGCCTGGGAGCTTAGACCTGCTGCACAAATGGCAACCACTGGGGTCCAGGCTGTATTCTCACAGGAATTTAGGGTGCAGGTGTTTCTAGCACACCATTTGCAGTGTTTACCGTCACGTTCTGGTTAAAGATGTTCATCAAATACTCAGAAGCCAGGAAACGTTAAAATTGTGATGTGGGCATTCTGATTTGTTCCACTTTGTCCCTGCCCAGCATGCAGGAATGATAAATGTTTGCTCAATCTAGGTTGGTCTAGGTTTGAGCTGGCTACCTCTAGTGGGAAAAGGCTAACAGGTAGAAGATTATTACTACGATTAATTACTTTGGAATCCATTTTGTGCAAGTATTTGTGACTGTCCAGACTGATTTGTTGCACTGAGAGCAAGGAGTCAGCTCTTTCAGGAAATATTGAGAGTAGGCAGAAGGGAAGTGGAATGTTCTGTACTAGGAAGAACGTTTCCTGTCTTTCTGGGATGTCAGGTGGAAGACAAAAAACAGCTCTGTCTCCATAGAAGCATCTTAACTTCAGTTTCAGTCTTTTCATTGTGGCAAGGAAAAGTAATACAGCTTTATGTTTCTTGTTCTCAGCCTATTCCCTAAGGCTTTTTGGTGAGAAGCCCTTGTGATGAAGATCACAAGACTACTTCTGCAGTCTCCCCACTGCAATTAAATGCTAGGTGGTAGGAGGAAGCTGCTAAGAGAGTCACGTTCGGAGACATTGAATATTTTTGTTAGCGTGAAGAATAGGAAATATGCTCTAAACGCAAAGGTAAGTTTGCAAAAATGCGAAAAACTTGAGACAAATTTCAGTTTTTCCTCTTAGTTCTTTTCATTCCAGGAACATGGGGCAGGTCAGTAAGAATGAAAAGAAATTAAGAGATGATCGTTGAATGCAGGCATTAACTTGATGCCAGCAGTTGATTTGGCTTCATTTGATTAAACATCCCTCTTGTAGACAAGCAATTGCTAAGTGGTCTTCAGAGCTGGCAATCAGTTTGTTAAAAAGGAACCTGAAACTTCAAAATCTACTTTCACTCAGGATGGCTTGACTGTATTTTTTCTTTGTATCATATTTGAACTCATCAATCACTTAGATGGGTGGTGCTTTTGCTATTCAGTGTGTTTTTGTGTTTTTCATTATCCTCCCTTTCTGGCCACTTTTCCCTGCTTTCATTTACTTTCTTTCAACTCCTTCCTACCCAGAGGGACTAATAATTTTCTTTTTAGTATGATTAAAACTACCACAGAATTATGGTATGTTGCTTTTCTTACATTAATATAGAAGGGTAAGTTCCCCTTCTCTTGCCCTTCCTCTCACCTCTGAAAGCTCCTGATCATCCATGCTCCTGTTGCCAAATCATCTTCATTCATCCATCTGTTTTGATACAACTACAGAATTAAAACAGACAGGACATAACTGATTGTCCCAATTTATTTTTCAGCCGTAGGTTATAGACGGATTTTAAATGTTGATAACAGAGTACAGCCTAGAGGCAATGTTTGTGAGCATGTAAGTAACTTTAAGAAGGATAATCAGTTCTAAGAATTTCACTTTTAATTAATTTTTAGCCTAAGCTTTTGAAACAGCTAATCCTTTTGGCTGCCAGACTTGAGAAAATTGAGAGTACTGTGATTTTCTGGAAAGTGTGAAGCACTTCTATGCTGAAAAGGGGCCTTGGTTACTTGCTCTTAGGACAGGTGTTTCAGGAATTGAATTGGAATTTGGGTCATCAGTCCATTTTGGAAACACAGGCCCCACCACAGCATCCTGCAGTTGCCTGTGTTCAGATTTTGAAAGTGACTCACTGAGAGTTCCTTGGTTACTTCCACAGCTGAGACAGGCGACAAAAACATTCAACTCAAATTGATGGGCCCAAATTTGTCTCCTAAACAACTGGGAGAATGAATTAGGGAGTGATATAATCTTCTAAATTGCATCTATTATGATGTGATAATGCAACATGCCAGAAGGAGTATGGAACTCTCATAAAGGCTCTTAATTTAAATTTGCTTTGGGTTGGCAAAACACACACAAAACCAACATACTCGATTTAACTCATTTAAGCAATGTCAGCATTTAATTAGACTATGAGGATAACGTGATGGGATGTTACAGTTCAGATTTTCATGCAGTTTTACTAATCTAGGGGCAAGATCTTATAGCACATAAAGTAAGGTACTAAATTTAAAATATAACCCCATGCATATTAGCATAATTAAAATGCCAAGCTTTAAAATGCAATTATCAAGTAATAGGAATGCCATGCATCTGTAATGCTGGAATTTGGTTAAAGCACATTAAGGACACGCAACACTCAGCAGATTCCTAACTACTACTTAATTACCCTTGCCACTTATTGCTGCAAAAGATGCAGAGTATGGAAAAGATACACATTTGCCTAACCAAAAGAAGGATTAAGAGATTTTTCTCTTGTAGTTCTAATACAGATAGACTTCTAATATCTACTGTGTATCTTGCTCAGTGAGCAATTAATGGAATCATCTGTAATTCTAAATTTTAGAACTGTCCTTTGAATACTTTAGCTAGCATCAAGCACTCCCTATTGAATGGATCTCTTGTACAAAGCCCAGCAGGGTAAGGGTTCCAGGGTGCTTCTTAAAAGCTGCTTTGATTTTGTACTCACCAACCTGTTGCCTTTCAAAAGACAGATTTACCTTTAACAGAGTATTCCTTTTGACAGCATCTCCTTTATAATCAATTTTGCAGTTCTTAAGAAGACAATTCAGGTTTTCATAATATTCTGATCCCTTTCCTGTAATTATTGTAGGTTTTGAGGTAATTTCGAGGCCGATGTCCTTCCTCTTAAAGCTTTTAGGAACAGTTCTATGTTTGAATTTGTGATTAATTTTTTTTTCCTCTCTGACTGCTCTGAAAACAACAGGAAATTTGATGCTCTGCTATTGCAGCCTTTAGGATTAGAAACAGCTACCTAAGATAAGCAGAGATGAAGAGGTCTCTCTGCTCTGAGATGCCTTCCACTGTCAAATACTCCTCTCACACAGTCTGTGGGAGGTGGGAAAGAAGGGTGTCCTGAGAAATCACATCTGCAATTCTTTTGGGAAGTGTCTTCCCCCTCTGGTGTCTGGAGCTGTGAAGAGCTTGCCTGTGTGTGCCTGGTGTTGTCACCTGGCCAGGAGAGCTGCAATGTCAGGGTCTCATCCTTTGCACAGGGAATGAACATCCTGGTGGAATTCAGGGCACCCGGGTGGTGGTAGCTGAGTCTTGTCTTGAGAGAAGCCTTGTGGCACTCACTGGAGACAGGGTTTCAGCTTCTCTTTTTCTGGCTTTGAATGGCTTCACATCTGTGCTGATTATAAGATTACAAAGTCCTTATGTCACAAAGATTAAAGATAAATAGGAAATAAGGAAAAAATAATAAAAAAGAAAACTTTGAAAGGGAACAGCACACCAGAAACAACAACAGAGGAATTTTGCTGAGGGGAAGTGGTTTTTTGAAGAAAAAGATAATCCCCATCTGGGGAATGGGGCTTGCCACAAAACCTCAGTCTCTCCACACTTGTTAAATTATCTGTGTGTCTCCTCTGTGCTGCCTCAATCTGAATACAGACAGGTAAGAGATTATTTCCTTCAGCACCAGCCCAGAGACTCCCTGAGTTGTGTTGGCTCCAGGAGCACTCTCTCTGTTCTCAGGGCAGGTATGAGGCATTGATTTGAAGAGACAGAATCCAGCCTTAGTGCTGAATCCAGCATCTCTCTTGTCACAGATCCTGCAGAGAAGAAGTGGTGACAAACTTTTCCAGGTCCAAAAAGTAGTGCCCATATTAAAGACTCAGAGCCTGCACCAAAAGTGCAATCTCAGCTCAGGCACCTAGACAGGCACAGTGAATGAGAATGGAAGAAAGAAATTCTTCCAAGAGTCATTGGTCAAGAGTTCACTTAATTTTCCCTAAAATTCACTGGACTGATGAATGCAATTAACAGCTGCTGCACTGGCAACAGTTTTCACTCAGCTATTTCCTTCATCTCAGACTTGGGCTCAATTGATAATTATTTTTACATGTTGACTTTCACATCATTGACTGTTCTTCCCAACCTTGCAGTGCAGTGACAAAGGAATTATAGCAAAGTCAAGCCATTGATTTTTACTCTTTCTTTGCTACAGGCTTATTTTTTTTGGTAAGTGCAGTAATTTCCCTGACCATGCTGAGATGTGTTCTACATCTTTCCCAGGACAATGGATGTATCTGATCAAATCCATCAGCCAGGTAAGCCAGATGAAGCATTTACTGCTCTTCAGAAAATAGATTCTGCATTGATTTAACTACTGGAAAAGCAAATCTCCATTATTTCAAAGAGCACTAAGATTGCCCCCAATACTCATTTCCTATCAGTGTGGGACAGATAAAGCACTGAAGTGGAAGTCAGAAATCTATCAAATGCCTCATTGACTTGGGCTGATTTAGAATGTTTTTTCTTGTGCTTCCTTGACTGTGTATCTACTTCTGTGCTGCAATAACTCTGTGGAGGAGAAACCATTTCTGTGCTTGTTTGTGCAAACTCAGAGTCCCCAGGTAACGTAGAAGCAGCCTCATTTAAACAAAGCTATGAAACATTGCAACTCCCACCCGTTTCCTTCCAGTTCCACAGGAGGAAATAGCTTTGCCTGACAGCAAGTGCAGTTTTGTGGTTTGGATGAAAATGATGTGCAGTTCCAGCTGTTGTATCCTTGGGGCCTGCTGCTTCAAGTCTTCTAAAACAAAAAATGCTTCAGTTCAGCCCACGAGCTCCAAGCGGACAAAGGTGAATGTGAATTATTCCAGTCAAAACAGGCTGGCCAGCTGTGGTGACATTAAGGTGGGTAAATGGCTGGTATGTGGATAAAATTAATGGAGTAAGACTGGAGTGCTGACAATTCAGTGGAATAGTAACCAGGGTGATGAAAGTTGAGATAGTATCTTCCACACATTCATGTATCTATAGCAGTAAAATGAAACAAAAGGAAACACTGAACAACTTACTGGTAAAAGCTTTAATAGCTCAGATTGAATAACACTCAAACCTGGTATAAATGAATTTTGACAGTGATAAAGCTTAACAAAATGAACTCAATAGAACTCTGCCCTAAAAGGACTTTATAGTAATAAAATGTAGCTCAATTATTACCTCAGTAAAACAGAAGCTACACTTAAGTTAATCATTATTAATACTGAATACAACTGTGATCTGTAAAAAACTGGAATAAAACATGGTCTAAACTTAATAATACTGAAACTTAGCAGACATTTAATTTACAAAATTAATAGAACTTGGCCTTGCTCAACAGAAGGTAAGAGAGAATATTATTGGACCTTAACTAAACATCACTGCAAATTAGAACCTTGAGAAGTTATAGATACGAAAAGATGTAGCTTATTCTACTGTTATTAACACGAAAAGAAAACGAAAAAGTGAACAATCTGTAAGAGAAATAACAGCA
>VXBB01010406.1:0-13305 GCA_013399915.1 Illadopsis cleaveri
TATATATATTTTTTTTTTTTCCAAGTAATAAAATGTGTTTATCACTTGAAGAGCATATTTATACTTGAGGTTTAAAATCTGCTCGGTATCAAAAAGTCTTTCAATTTGAGTGCCATGGCTGCTGTCTAGCAAGCTGCCTGTCACTGCTGAATTCCCCCCCTTGTTGGAATTTTGCTGCTAATTAGGGGTAATATCAAACACAATTATTATCACTTGCTTACAAAGCAGAGAAAACCTCAGAGCTGCACACAAATGTTGCTGTTATGAACCTGGAACCAGCCAGACTGGAGAACTGGAAGTTAGAGAGGATTAGTACAGCTCTGCTGTTGCTTTTCTAGTGCTGTTTGCCAGGGAGAATCATGGGCTGCACAGAGGAGGCTGGGGGCCAGATTCTGATGTGTTATCCATGCTGAGAAGCTGTTTCTCCCTGGAGGGGCTTCGGGAATAAAAGCTGGCTTAGCAGTGTTTAAAATAGTAATTTTCAGATGGATGGTTTCAGATGGCGTTGAGGTGTCAGTGCATCAACCTGCCTTGTGTCCAGCCTCCCTGATCACAGAATCCCAGAATGGTTTGGGTTGGGAGGGACCTTGAAGTCACCCAGATCCACTCCTTGCCACAGGCAGGGTCACCTCCCACTGTCCCAGGTTGCTCCAAGCCCTGTCCAACCTGGCCTTGGACACTGCCAAGGATGAGGCGGCCAAAGTTTGGGTGTAAAATCTTCAGTTTCAGGGATTTCCGTATTAGTTTGTTTTGGTTACTGGTAAATAAAATTGTCCATTCCATTTCCATTCAATTTCTGTACTAGGCTGAGTGCAGAAATAAGATCTTATGCTTGTTACATTCAAAGATACTGATGGCATTAACTCTACTACATACACTCCCCAAGACCATTTAGGTCTTCCTTTGCATCATTCTTCATATGTGGAGAGGCACAAACCAGCAAATAAATTTTTTTTGGTCATCAGCTGAGAAATTTTTATTGGGTTTTTAATAATTTCTCATGTCTGACTCTCTTGGATGTATTCCTCTATCCAAGAGAATCCTAAAGCAAGATTTTTAAAATATTGTTTTTAACCTGCACCCTGTAGATGCAGAAGTATCTATGAGAAATGTGAGCCCAGATTATGCCTTGCACATACATCAGGAAAGCCACGGTGCCATTAGAGAGCAGGATCTGTCAGAGCTGCAAAATGGGGCCAGAAAAGATAATTCTTTGATATTCAAGGCAAAAAGAGGAGAAGAAGAAAAAGGGAGAAGTCAGCAATGGCAAAACTGAATTGCTTCCCTCACACCCGTCCGAGATGTTTTTCTTTTTAAGTTCATTTATATCAGAATTAAGATCTGTGTTCAACAACAAGGAAATAAATGAAAAAGAAAATTGTTATTTTAGAACCCAATGTATTTGGACATTTTAAACTCAGTACATATACACTTCACCAGTCTCTCTTTCAGTGTGTTTTTTGGTGCCCTAAGTGGTACCTGAATACTGCTAGCTCTTGGTCCTGGTTCTCTCATGTACTCTGCATTTCAGCTTCTGTTTTTATTGCTCAGGTAAGGAGCGAGGCAGGAGCAATTAAAGGGAGATAATATCTTCCGTGTCTCTCCTGCAGCATTCCCCACACACCCATCCAGCTCCCAGAGCTTTGGGGATGCTGTGCTTAATGTTCACTGCTGCCTTGGACTGCCACCACGTGAAGAGCAGCAGCTCTTCCAGCAGCCTCCCGAGCTCGCCACCATCACAGCATTCCTGGGAAATGGGCAGCTGGGGGGCTGCCAGTGCTCTTACAAACAGATTAAGATCTCATTTCTTGCTGCTGTTTCAGATACAGAATTGCAGAATGAAAGTAATAGAATTACTCTTCTTTGTGAAATGAGAATACGTTTGCCTGATGTGTGGCAGTGATGTAACATGTTTTCCTTCTTGGCAAGCGATGACAACATATTAATTGTGCCTGTTTTACAACCCTTTAGGTGGCCATAATAGCGGGAAATTTTGAACTTGCTGAATACATCAAGAATCACAGGGAAGCTGATATTGGTAAGCAAAATATTTACAGACGCTGAAAGTAAGTTTTGCTTGTTTGTGCCAGGATTTTGCAAAGATGTTAAAACTGATTCTATGTGAGACACAACCACAGGGTTGGTGACATTTCGGGGAGGTTTGAAAAGTAACTCTTTAGAAAAAAAAAATGCAGATGGGGAAAAAGCTGAAACGTTTTCAAAAATATACTCTGAAAAGGAAAATGGGATAAGTGTAGGTGCTTTCTAAGTATAAATCAGTCAGTTTGTAACAGACTAAATACACATCCACCTACCTGGAAGAGCCAGATTGGCTCTTGCAGGTTGTTTTGGCCTCGCCTAAAGCTGCTCTCAAATGGGAATAATTGATCAGAAGATGAAAATGGAGAAAGATGCTTCTCTATAATTAAATTAATGTATGGCAGGAGCCAGCTCCTGATATCCATGAAAGCATTCCCTCTCACTGAGTTTGGTAGTGACAGGCCTCAAGGGCTCCTGACAAAAAACACCCTGGAGGCTCTTTCAAGATCTTTTTAGATGGAGAGATTTGCCATTAAAATAAAAGCCAGTTTGATGCCTAATACAGTTTAATAAAATAGGTTAAAATGCTTTAATTCAAGTTAATTCAAGTCCCACAGAAAAATCCTGAAGTTGAACAAAAAAAGGCATTTCTTTTGCAGCAGGAGGCTCTGGGTAGTCACCTGCACTGATTTAACTCAGCGAGGCAAATCTCCGACTTGAGTATTTCATTTATATGGGAAATTAGGCCAGCTCACATGAAATATAAAGCTAAGGATGTGGATTAAGCACTACTTTCCCTTTCCCTTCCTGGCTGCATATGATCTACAGGGATATGGTTGGAAAAAAAAAAAAAATGTGGGTTCTTGTAGCACTCTCAGCTCTTGCAGTGTGCACTGAGAAAACCAAGAGCAAAATGCACCAAAGTCATAATTTCTGCATAAAAGTTCAGAGACAGTCTGGAAAGATTTTTTTTCCTCTGGGATAATAGGATAGTTCCTTTCCATGTAAGAATTCTTCATCCTTTTGTATTTATTAATAATCTGTAAAACATTAATTAAAAATGAACATGTTATTCTTATTAGGTCAAGCATCTTATTGTTGTTTATATTTACATATGGATAATGCTTTTTTTTTTTGCTGACTTGTAGGATTTGGTGATTTCTAAAAAAATGCTTAGAAAATACTTTCTATGGGAAGATTCTCCAAATTTTTCTGATGCCTTCATTTTTGCCACTGAAAAATAGAAATATTGGTACTTCTATTATTCCCTTGCAATTTTTGCAAGATGGTGGATTGAGCATGACTATTTAAATGAATAGATTTCTCTTAGAGAGTAAATATTACGTTTTGTTATGTCCTTCCACCTAATTTAATTGAGCTGGACATTTGTCCTTTTTAAGTTTTATTACTTATGAAAAATGAAGTCGTTGAAATGTCCATGTTTGGAGTGTCTCCCAGTGGAGAAGAAAAAAAAAAAAAAGAGTAAATCAAAGAACCAAATGCTGAGCAGAAAACCTGAGAGCTTCTGTGATGATGAATGTGCAGAGTGATGTCAGCATTTCAGCTTCAGCAAGTTGGCTTTTGCTTCTCGTGCTTGTCTGGTTATCCGCTGTGTTCCTGTAGTTTTGGATGTATTCCAACACTTATCATTTGAGTAATGCACCTCCTTAGAGGCAGCAGAGGGGGAAGGAATAGTGAAGAGCTTGGGAAGTATCCTCAGGAAAATGAGGACAATTCACACTACCAAGTCTCTTGAGAAACTTTTCATCACTCATCTCTCAGAAAGTGTATTTTTGGTTCGATTCTGAATTTTGATACCAAACCAGTTCATTAAACTTTGTTATTATTTTAAGTTCATTTAGTAATCCCAATCTCTTTGCACTTTGCAATTGTTTTAGAATCTGCTTCAGAAGTAGAAAATTCTGATTTACAGCAGAGTCACTAAATCTTTGTCCTACAGATCAAATCCCACTGAGATTGTTCTTCCTTCTTTAATTCAATTGTAAAGCACTTACAATAGACAGATGTGAAAATTAGGCATATATAAAATAAGCTTCTTTGCAATAATCATAGGACTTCCAGCTGTTCTGGAAAAAGAAGAAAAACATAAAAAATATTTATTTTAGAGCCAAAAAAAGGTGAGAATAATGTCCCATGGAGAACTGTGAACAAACCCGTGAAGAAAAAGCCTTGCAAGGGATTCCTGTGGCTTTTGTCCAATAAAACCCACCAGGAAAGTTCTTACTCCAGTCTGGGATGAGGCAGTTCTGTAAAACCAAATCAAACAGAAAAAGATAAAGGAATCCAAGGACAGAAAAAAAAAATATATATACCCATAAAGGATTAAAAACAGGATCCAGATTTCCTTGTATTTATGTCTTTTGTGAGGGAATTCCTTTTGTTTCCTTGGCAGATGTTTGAAAGGTGAATGGAAATTGCCATATCATTTAAAAAGTAATCCTATTTAAAACAAATTACAATAGTATTTTTCATGAAGCAAGAAACCCTATTACCATAAGGTACTTAGAGACTTGTTTTACAAGCAGTATGAAATGCTTAGTGTGGCTTCCCAGATTGTTTCAATTCATCGTGCCCCCAGATTAGTTTTTTTGAGGAATAATATCAGCACCAGAGTAAGTTATTTTAATTATTGGTTATTTTGGAAGTCTTTGGGACCCAGAAGTGTATCCCAGCTCAGTGACTATTGTTGCAGCTTCTTTTCTGCTTTGAGGAAAACCTTGCACATACCCCTGATGTACAGCAGTTGCATACCAATAAAAATAATTAACAATAATATTAATAATAGTGTCCCTTTAAAACTTTTTTATTTAACTAGCCATAGCACATATATGATTTATTTAACTTTATGCGCTTATTTATTGCAAACTAAGAGAAAGTGATGGATTAAAAGATGTGATGAATAGAAAAGTTAATCCCTGATTGTTTTCATCCAGCCTGCAGCTGTCTGTGAGTAAATGAGCACAGCAGATTTAGGAAGCATTTGCTGTACAGAATTTACTATGGCTTCTATAGGATGGAGGTCCAAAACCCAATCATATATGTAAGAATTTTGAAGCTTTCATTAGATACAGATATGCAGATATTAAGTATGTTGCAAGCTGATAATCCTTTGGCTTGGATAACCTATTTTTAAATCTCTCTTTGGCCTTGGTTCTTTGTGATGGGATGAATTTTCAGACGGACTAAATGACATGGGTTGTTCCTCTTCAAGTGAACAAGGTTTGTTTTCTATTGTGCATCTCATCCTTCAGCAGCTCTGGAGCTAGGAGTGACAGGATCCTTTTGTCTGGCTTTTTGTTTCCTTTAGGAAAATGAAGCACATTGAGCTGGTGTGTGAGTTTTTTGGTAGTTGATTAGCAGACTAACTAATACTTGGATACTGTTGCTAGGCTTCAAGTCAGAGTTCCTGTCTTCCTCTATAATTATGCAGAGAGATGTGTATGTGTGATGGTTTGTCTGTGCTTTCACATGGGTGTTTTTATTTTGATAATTTTGAAAATCTGCTAATACAGTCTGTAGACATATTCCACATGGAGAAACTGCTTTGAAATTAAACATTTTTCTGATATGAGTAAAAATGTGGGGTTTTTAAACTGTCATTGTGACTGTAAACATAAGGAACTAGTATTTTATTGTAGAATAAGCAGAACAGGTATTTCAGAACATGAGGATATTAGCTGGTTTGTGGTAGGATTGCTTTTCTAACTATTTTTTTTAATTAGATGAGAGTGATTGAGGTCAGCAATCCTGATTTTTCAGCTGCAAGTGTTGCTATTAAACACTGGCCAGCCCAAGGAATATTCTGTTTGTTTACTTATTTATTTGGGTTTGGGGAATGGTTCAGTAAGTTTGATTTTCATCAATCAAATGCCTGCAGCATACTCCTCAAGCTGGAGGAAATCAGATTGAGACAGATCACAGCAGAAAGAGGAAAAGGCAGCAAAGCAAAAGGAAAATCTACAAAACTGTCAGCAGCGTGCAGTGTCTTGTTCTATTTTTATCACTTGTGATTTAATAGAAGCAAAAGGGACAGAAACATCTATTGTAGCCCTGTGCAGTTGCCATTTGGGAGTAACATTACCTGTTTCAAATGTTAGTGAGCGTTTAACGAGGAAAAAGGATATTATCTATGTAATCTGGATGGCAAAACCACCAAGATGTGAATTTCCCATGTTTTAAATGCATATTGTGTGGTAGGATATCATAATCCTCTGTTCCTTTTGCAATTTCTTTCAAATATCTGTGCTAAACTGATAATTATTTCCTGTTTCTGTAGAAGGAGACCCCTTTTGCATTAATGATGTTTAGGCTGGGTTACAAGCAAACAAATACTGGTTGGTATGAAATAAATTTGTTGCTATTATTTCTCTGTTTTCCTCTGAATGGTTGCAAGAAATAGAATTTCCTGTGCTCAGTCTTGCTATGTGGCAGCAAACAAATTGAAAAACTGGGTGCTGTGTGTTAATGTAATTACATACTGAAATGTAGGGCAGAGCTTGAAAAACTTACTGTGCTTTTCCTTTTCCCTTTGATCACAAGTTAGTTATTTCTGCGTGTGCACTGGTGCAAAATCGCACAGTGATTTGCTTTTTTTCAAAGTTTAAACTTCATTTTCAGAAGCTGCTTGCTCTTGGCCTTTGAACTTGGGTGTGTTCTGTGCATATAACAAGGAAATTCTGCCGTGTGTGGCCATTTCTGAGGCTCACTTGAAATTCTGAGCAGGAAGGCGAGGAGGGAGCTGGTGCCATGTGTCAGTGCTGCTGCAAGCACAGCTGAGTGCAGAATGCTCTGGCCTGGTTTTGGAAACCAGCCTGCAGCTTGTCCTTGCCACCTGCCAGGTAGGCACCCACTGCCACAGCTACTCCTCCTAGGCTGGTTTGTTTTACAGACTGAACCAGAAGAGCTTGGCACTTGAGCCAAAAATAACCCACTGGAGGGATCCCAGGCTGCTCCCAGTGCCCTTGAGCTAGTTTTGGTCTCAGGCAGAACTCTGGGCTGAGCAGTGGCTGCAGGTCAGGCTGGCACATCCCCTGGAGATGCCTGGGTGGGTGGCAGGGGAAAGGAAAGCTGGAATTGCTCCATGTTTGAGTCTTGCCCCAATCTTTATGCCCAGATCCAAATGGCTGGAAGTATTTGCAGGGCTTGTAGCTCCCACCTCTCCCAAATCTAGCTTCCAGCCAGCTGCCAGTCCAGGGGCTCCTGCTCAGCAGAAGTGGCTCTCACCTTCTCTGCACCTTCCAGGCTGGGACCATTGTATCCAGCAGTTGCAACTGTGCTGTTTTTGGCAACGTTCCTGTCATCAGAGCTGTTTCCTCAGAGTCGGGTCAGAAACTTTTCCCAAGCCCTTCAAGGGTTTTGGCTACTCCTAAGACAAGATCTCTTCACCAGCAGGGGCTTTTTTGCCTTTGGTGGTTTTTTTTAAAAATATCTTTCACTGTCTTGTCCCCACTGAGGGACAGTACAGGGGTGTAAAATCAGAGGCCATGTACAGAACTAGTCCAAGTCATGCAATTAAAAAAAGAAAGCAAGCCATAAAACACAAATAGAGTAGGTGATTTGAGGATGCCAGCTGGGGTCAGTGGCTCTGACGGGGACAAAAATGGAATGTACTTTTGTATTCCAAACAGGTTATCAAATGAATAAGGTTCATTCTTTGCTTTACAAAAAATAATTTAGTGGGTTATACTGTCCTCAAAATTCTGGTGAAATCCATAAAACTGTAATGCCATTGAGCTCAATATGCAGGCCAAAGGTCAAGCTGGGAGCTGACAGCAGGGCAAGTACCCTCAAATGCTGCAATTCTGAACTAATATTTCAGCCAAACTGGAACTTCCCATCATGATTTTCACTTACTCCCTGTGACTGAAAGTCCCAGTGTTGTTCAGCCTGGTAGTTGGATCCTTCTGACCCCTGTAGCTCCCCTTGGAGGCACTGGAAAGGGTCAGCAGATGACCCATCCCTCAGGAATCTGCTCTCTGATTCAGCCTGGTGCCTGATCCTACACCAGGATGCTTTTGGGACACAAGGGAAGCTACTAGAATTAGTTAAGGAGTTGCATTTGGCTGAGGGGATGTAAAAAGAAAATAGTACTTTTGAGTTGATCTGTGATCTGAAATTTGTTCAGTCACCTCTGATTCGGTTTCATAGGTCATGGATCACAAAACTGGAAGGGGTTTATGTGATCATGCTGCCTGACCTTCTCACGGTGCAGATTGCAGCTTTTATATTAACTAACTCCTGTTTGAACTGCATTAGAACCAGGAAAAACATTTTGCCTTGTTAAAGACCTGCAATACTGTAAATGGGATTTGGAAAACTGTGTCCTGGTCTTGTGATCTGATGGGACTGGATCATTTTGCTTTAGTTGTTCTGGAGCTGATCACCCCTTCTTTGAACAGGCATGTATTGTTTCTTAAATCACTCTGGCTGCTGCAGCTGGACCCTGAGTGTGGCTGAGGCTCCTCAACTCTGCTGTGTCAGTGCCACGTTTTCCTTCCTGGGCAACTCAGAGCTGAAATATTGGAGAGGAAAAACTCTGAGTTTTAAATCAGATCTAGGAAGGCATCACATTTTTGGTGGGGTTTATTGCTACTGCAGTTTGATCAGCGTTATCTGAGGCACCCTCTGCTAACTTTTCTCAGGCTCCACTAAAATCAGTATCCTTAAATTTGCTGTAATTGTGTCTTTTTTTAAGAGGCTGTGCCCATTGGAAGGATGTGATCTGTGCATTTCAATCATGATGTTATATCTATCTAGGTCTCAGTGTAATGAAACGGTAGGGTTTGAATGGCCACACCAATATTAGGATATGAGGAGACCAAGGGGTTTCTGAAATAAGGGATGTGTCAATGCAGCTCTGAGATATCAGGCTGCCCAGTAAAGGATGCTACAGAAGGAAAACTGTTTGAAGAGCTTCCCAGAGAGTTCTGGTATTCCTCAAAAGTCAATGTGTTTTCTTTCAATCATTTTTTCCACACGAGCCTCAAGAGCTCTCTAAGATTGTGTCAAATGCCACGCAGGATTTCTGTCAGAGGAACAGTGGAGCCAGGTCAAAAATAGAGGTAGGACAAGTGGGGAAAGAGATGTGTGCAGGCTCCCAGGGCTCTCTATTCCTTCCATTTACAATGGTGAGAACACAGGAAAAAGGGATGAAAGCACATGAAATAAATGCTAGGTTAAAAAAAAAAAAAAAGGCAAAATAGAGATTGTTAAAAATAGTCAGGAATGATTCCTGAAGAAAATTCCTGTGTTTCCCAAAGTAAATGCAGAGATGAATTAAAACACCTAGCAAATGAACCTCTCACAAAAAAACCCCCCCAAAACCCACCCCAAAAATCCAAAAACCCCAAAAGAAAAAAAAGGAAGAGAAGGAGAAATAAAACCCCATGAAACTCTGAGTGTAATGTAGGTCCTTATGCTGAACACTTCATCACAAACCTCTTTATGCACCCAGTAATTTCCTTTCAGTAATTAGGCTAAAAGTAGACCACAAAGTTAAGACTGATGGCACAGGGTTGGATTTGTAACTTGTGGATTTTTGTGTGTCATCATTGCTTTATGGAAAAAAAAAATTAGGTTCAATATAACTCCCATTTGGGGAAGGGAGAAACATCCATGGAATAATTGGATCTGGATGAGGAAAGCCCTCCAAATACAGATGTAATTTTATTAATTTTCCAACTGTATGAAACAAATATTTGTATTTTTAAAAAAGCTTCCTATGAATATAAAACTAAATATTTGCATGATTTCGAGGCTACTATCTTTTAGATTGGTTCAAATAAACTTGATAAGGGTTAAGTTGGACTATTCAATTGCTAATATTGGAATATATGATTGCTAATCTCTATTTACATTTATTTATATTACATTGATTCCCTTACTTGCAACTCCCCTTTCTATGATGCTGAATTTATATTGACCATTTTTAACAGCTCAACATAGCAGTTTTCAATCAAACTCCATTATTTATAGCAATGAAGTTACTGTTATGTTTTCCATTCAATATACAATGGTTTGACAACTTAAGAATGACGTTTCACTGAAGAAATTTAACACCTTATGAACACTCTGATTTTAATAACAAGGTACCACAGTCACAACTTGGTGAGAATTGATCTGGTGATATTCAACCTCTTTAAAAGGAAATAGTATCATCCCAGAACCTGTTTGTTTGTGGGAGGATAGATTGTAAGAGAATAGGGACAGCACTGAAGACAATCTCCCCTGTATTGATTGCCAAAGAGTGGGAACAGCCTTGCCCTTACTGAGCTCACAGGCTAGGTCCAAGCAGCATGGGTGTTATAAAAATGATAAAAATAGGTGTTATAAAAATGGGTTGGCTGCTCGAGGGTCAGTTGGGGTCTGCTGGCTGTGCTGTGAGGAGGAAGGGCCAAGTGGTGGTGAAAGGGACAGATAAGGTAAGATGGGACAGGAGGGACAAACAGGGTTGGTTGTGTAAGGGATAGGAAGGAGTTAGCTGGCCCTGGAGAGGAAAGACTCAGGAAAGGGTGCAGAGGACTCTGTGTTGTGGGAGCTGCCCATGGGCAGGGTACAGAGGAAAGGTTAGTGCACTAAGAGGTCACTAACTAGCTGATCTTGGAGCCTTCTTCAGTGCCAGTCATACCCCCACCATCATTTGTCATCAAATTAGAGATGAGGCTTGATAAAGGGGCAGGCTCTGGAGCACAGAGCTTTGTAATGAGTGTAATATTTCACACTGTGTTTCACACTGCTCACAATATTTCACGCTGGTGCTGTCACTCCATTTATATCTCAGTCTCCTGGGCTGGCTCTGAGTCTTTCCTGTGGAGTTCAGGGGAAGATGCAGCTTTTGCAGGCAAGGTCTTGTCACACTGTGAAAGACTTTTTCAGAGTAAACACTTCGAGTATTTAAATCAGGTCTCCTTAGGATCTTAGACAGAGATTTTGGGGAATCCAAACCTAATGATGCTACTTGAACCTTTTCTGTCATTCTCTCTCTTTTAATGAGCTGTTTGGGGATTTTTTTTTTCCAACTTTATTTCATTGCTGGATGCCCTGCATGGCCTGGGAGATTTTGTGGCGTCCAACGGGGTTGTTTCCTTAGCAAATATCCATTCTGCTTTGATTTTTTTTTTTTACTTTTCCATTCTATGCATCTTGATCATTTCAGATTTTGAAGCCAAAAGCCTGTTTTCCATTTTCTAGGCAGTTTTGCTGAAGTAATTGTTCATAAAAGGCAGAATTATGATGCCGCCTTGATTCAGAAAAAGTTGCAGAGTAAATATTATCCAGCCAAGTGGCTCTAATTGGGTGAAATCTCTGCTGAATGAAACCAACAAACGACTTATTGAATTGAAGATTTACAACATAAAGATTTTATTATCTGTGAATATGTAGAGGTATCTCTGGTTTCTGTTTTCTGCTAACTCCAGAAGTCCAGATTTTGTTCCTCCTCCTATGTGTTCTCTTACCAAAAACCCCATTACTTGATAAATTTCCATTCTCTCTGCATAATCTTTCACAATTCTAGCATTTCATCTTGGGAAACAGCCTCTTACATCTCTTTGGAACATCTGAGGTAGCAAAATTTAACATAAATTCTGTGACGCGTTTTCAGTTTTAAATGTGCCTCATCAAATCTGTAATTCCACACAGATCCGTTATTTATCCTGAAGAATTTATTTGTTGCTCTTGAAAAAGACCTCCCAAGTGCAGCCTTGCTGGTTTGTCCCTTTCCTTTCTTTTGGCTTCCCCCTCAGCCACAAGCACTCCTGGGATTGCAGGCCACCAGGGTGTATTTGTAATTTGCCCTCAGGGATTATGACAGGCTGAAATTAATGTTTTCATGTGTGTTGCTTGTCCTCTTCCTGCATTTCCCACCTATGGGGGAATATATATTTACATATATATACACTTAGGGGAAGCCCAGTCCTTCTGCTTGTCCAGATGTCTGGGGTCACACCTTGCAAGAAACCAAAAGACAGAATTTTTGTGTTAGTTGAGATTTATCCTTCTTTTGAGGTCTAAGCTTTTTATTTTGGGTCAAAGCCTGGCTTATCTTGCCAGCTTCATTACCACTCTTGAGAATGCCAGGTGCTAAAGAGCTCTATTTTTTGCTGTGCAGATCAAGTGTGTCTGGTTTCTCGTGGCCTATTTTTACATAATTCTTCATTCCGTGGCTTGGAAAAGCTGTGAAGGGAACGAAGAGATTGTAAATAGCTAGAGAAAACTGCTATGNAGCTGGGACCAATAAAAAAATCGAGGGCAGTACCAGAAGTTTTTTTCACATGCTCAGGGGCAGCACCTGGGAGGCCACAGACCGGGAGCCCTGAGCTTCGTTTTGGAGTGTGTTGGATTCTAAAAGCTGCACAGCAGGGAGGTTGTTGGTGTGGCCTGACAGCATCAGTGTGGCTTGGGGAATGCTTGAAATGAGGTCACTGGTCTGCCCCAGCAGCCACCATCAGTCTGTGACCAGCTGTAACATCCAGAGCCTTTTATTCAGCACCTTGCACTCAAATCCTGGATTGGATTTGTCTAACTGCTAATTTCACCCCAAATAAAGATATTATCATTTTTTCAGCTGGCAGCATCATGCCTGTTTTGGATCACTTTGGACTTTAATTGTGTTTTCTTTCCTATTTCTTTCTTTTCTTGTCACCTTCCCTCATTTTTCTTTCACTTCTGTCGGTGCCAGCTCTGTTCTGTATTGTCCCTCTGTGCTCTCCCAGTTCTTTGCTGGGTTATTCAGCTTCTGTTCCCCTGTAAGATACAACCCCTTCTTGCATCTGAGGAAGCTGCAATCATTTCTGCATATGTTGATTTTTGCTTCCCTCAGGCAATTCTGTATAAGACTGGAAGATAATTGGGATAAGAATAATCACCCCCTCATCCTGAAAGAGAGCAAGGCTGAATTCCAGCCATGTGCAGAGTAATCTTTGCCACCTTTTCAGAGCTTGACTGATCCAAAGCTGAAATTCTTTTTCCTTTGCAAACACTTCTTTGATTGGATCCAGGAACTTCCACATTTTGCAAGGTCCGTGACATTGAGATTGGAGTTTAGGAGTTAAAAGTAGTTAAAAGTGATCTCAAGAGTCTGGTAACTTTATTCCTTTCCACTCTGTACTTAGGACAGAATATTTTTGATCTTTTGATCTATTAGCATAGCAATGTTTATTCAGACATCCTCATAAGCAACAGAGGAACGTTCTTGCCTGTGAAGTTAACCAAGAGAGACAAAAAAAAAAAAAAAAAGAAATATTC
>VXBB01010406.1:13321-36235 GCA_013399915.1 Illadopsis cleaveri
AGAACTATTCTGATATTGTTTATTTCAACTCAATGAAAGCAAATTTCATTAGCTGGATTGCTAATATAGGACATGCTTTAGGTTTTTAACACAGGACTGTGTTTTCCTTTTTGTCACCTTTTTGTGTGTGGGGGGTTTCATTGCTGCTTTGCCTGTGCGTAGTGGGAGGACAGAAATTTTCTCATGATGGTAGGATGGAGAAGGTTTTCCCTTTCATCACCTTTCCTGACAAAAACTGAAGCTTGAAGCCACTCTACCTCCAAAGCTGGTGGAGCTTTGTCTCCACATGGCTGCACTGAAGGATTTTTTTGTGGGATTTTTCTTTTAAGTAAGAGAAGATCTAGTTGAGTCCAAATCCCTGGGGACTAACACTGCTTCTGATCCTTCTGTGGAGTCCAGGCTCTTATCTTAGAAAGTACATTTCAAAGTTACATACTGGCAGAAATTTTATGCAGTTAAACATAATTTTTGGCGTGTCCAGAGATTTGGAGGGAATAGTGCTTGGGAAGAACTTTTTGGTCAGATGGTGGACTTAACAGAATTTGGGATTTGTTAGTTGTTTTACTTTTATTTTCTTATTTCTGAAAAAAAACCACCCCACTGTGGGATTATCTAAACACAGTTTGTGTTTTTGTCCACCTATGGCTGTGTCCAAATCACCAGTTGCACTTTGTTCTGTGCCAGCTGAGGAGGGAGAAAGTTCAAATGACAGGAGGAGTTTTTCTGGTGTCTGAACTCTGTTATGCAAGTGACAAATTGAGTTCTGCATTAAAGAAGTGTAAATCTGGTTAAAGCCACTGAAATTATTGAGGATTTAGGCTAGGGCCTTATCTTAGGGTGTGTTTGGGTTTCCTGTTGGAGAAGAGAAAACACGAAATCTTTTCTTTTTATTCCTGGCAGCTGCTGGACTGTGTCCTATGCTATCTGAAAGATAACTGTGCAGATTTAAAAAATCTGCTTCTCTTCTGGTCTTTTGTCCAAATAAATAATAATAATAAAAAAAATAGAGTAAGCTGGGTGTAAGGAGTTGTTTAAAACCCATTTATTTATATTTATTATTTGCTAACAGCATGTTCTTGATGCAGGAAGATGAACTCTGATGGACTTCTAATATCCAAATGTAGGTGCTGATCTGGAGCTGCATGTGAATCGAAATGTAAAATTTGGGGATTATTTCTGCCATAGCTGCTTTCTGAAGGAGCAAGTTGCAATGACATAAGCTTTGTATCCAGTTTGCCTGTGTTACACCAGCATATGGCTCAGACACTTTGCTCCCATCCCCAACAAAATGGGCTCCAATTTTAGAATGTCCTTTACTGCATCTCCAGGGGTTTTTTTTGTTTTTTTTTCTTAATACTTCAAATTTTTTGATTTTTTTTTTTTAATTTGCAGCGTTTTAATAATCGTGCTCAAGTCCATTAAGCTTTGTGGGAACTAGAAAGAAATAGGAAAACAATGAGTCATTAAAATACATAATATGGAGGATTAAATTCCCCATTCTAGTTGAATTCCTCCCAGTCAATAAGGGAAGGTCAGGCAAGTATCATACCATGGTAAAAATGTCTCAGAATTCTAGCAAGTTTGGGGTTTTTTTTGTCAATACTGCTAAAATTTGACTTTGAGAATACCAAGGTCACCTGTGCTGGATGTTCTTTCTTTTCAAATAGCTTTGGAATGGTGATAAATAACATTTTAGAGTTACTTACTCCTGAGGTGGCAAGATGGGAATGGGTGGCTTTTACAGTGGTCAAATGCAGGTCAGTCTTTTCTCATTAGATAAAGAATCTTTTCTGCAAAGCTGAATATCTTTGAATCACATGAAACTGAACACGCAGAGTCAAGATTCACATGTGTATAAAATAAAGCCATTAGGGCTACTTTTTGTGCTGTGTTGTTTTGTTTTCCTGCAAACAGGTTGAAAAAAATCAGTGTAATTAGCACTGACCCACATGAAGCTTGAAATCAAAGTCAGATCTCTGTCTCCTGATACTCAAGTTTTTCGCTTTTATAGTGAAATTCAGGATAAGGTCATTTTAGTTGAAATGTGAAGAGAGTTCTGAAGGATTTGCAAAATACTTGGGTACATATTTCATCTCCTTTATTTCTGGGATGCCACTGCTTTGTATCCTGGGTCAGCAATTGAAGGAGAGGAGATTTTTAATTATTCAACCTATATGAATAATCAGTTTAATTTTAAGGATGTGTTTACAATGTGCCAGTGACATAAATAGCTTATTGCAAAGGATTTTTAAAGCTTTTGGTTGATCTGAAATTTAGGGGTAATTTTTGGCAAGGAAATGCCTCCAGTCTGTGGAATATTTACTATAACTCTGTAGTGAAAGCATCACCTCTGAAGGACCAAATTAGAGATAACATTCTGTGGGGATGTGCTTGGGCTTCCTGGGGGAAAACTGAGATCTCTGTGGAGATCTTCCAAAAAGCCCCAAGGCAGTTTTGGTCTGGATTATATGAACATCAAAAATGTCTTGGTTACTTTCCATAAAGAAGGGCCCAGCCCTGCTCTCCCTGCCCTAGGCTCCTGTTTCCCTTGGCTGAGTGATGTCTGTTGCTGCAGAATCACTACAACACAGAGAATTTAATTCAAAATCCATGAAGGGAAATACAATTGAACTCACCAAATTCTTGCTGGAGCAATTTTTTTCATCACAAATTCTGCATGTAGGAACACATTTTTTCTCATTGTGCCTGGAATGTCTGAAATTTAGGATTTTTTTTCTTTAGGCTTTCTGATAGTCAAATATATTTCTGAAAGGACTACAAAAATATATAACCTTAATGGTTTTTTTGTTACCTGGAGTGAGGCCTATTTGATTTTTTTTTATTCCTTATTTTACACTTTATAGTTTTATGGTTATGACAGGAATGTTTTCTGCTTTCTGTCATTTTGTAATTTCATTAAATCAGGTCTAGAGTAGTCAATTCCATCCAGTTCCATTGAATTGAAAACTTGGCTGTGGAAGATGCGTGGGGAAAAATGAAACACAAACAAAACTGTAATGGTTTCCCTTAAAACTGGAAGGGTTAAAACTATTAAATTCTGATTAAGGAAACATTAATGAGTTTACAACCACCTGAGTGTTTACAACCACCTCGAAGATCATAAATTCAGGCACATGGAAATACTTCATAATACAAGATTTATGTAGATTTCATGGAGAATTTATCCAGAGTAATTTGTATAAACTTGCAAGAATTATGCATCCCTCTCCTGTTCACATTAGCCTGTAAGTAATGGTGGATAACTTCAAAACAGCTGACTGGGATGGAGGCAAAAAATTAACTTCTTCTTTCTGATCTTCATGTATATTCCTAAAGATAATAAAATAATAGCTGTAAATCCTGGCCCAAGATATTTCCCTTTAAATAAATCTCAGTACTGAAAACGAAGGTGGTGACAGCAATAACTTCTTCCCTCGCTGGAAATTTTGTTTTATATAACTTTATTTTGCATGCCTAAAGTTTCACAAGTCAGATAAAGAATGGTGAGGATTGTAGCCAGTGCTGGAATGATCATGGAATAATAATAATAATAATATTCCAGACATTCTCAGGTGTGTGGCCAAGGACCCACCTTCACTGACAAGGAGTGAGGATCTACTTGAATAAAAACTGAGCAGGTTCCTTTTCCAAGCAGGGCCACAGGTCAGTGCTTGTGTCACCAGGACAGAAGAGGCCAATTCCCAGGCACAGCCACCAGGATGGGAGTTGTAATGATTTGGCTGCTCCCACGGGAGGCTCCAGCCTTGTGGAGGAGTGTCAGGAATTGTGAATGATCCTCGTTCTCGACTGCTTTCCCTTGATTTGCATTTGCTTCCGAGCTGCTTAACCACGGGTAGATTATTTCAATTTTCCTGGTGAATAATGCATGAGGGTGTATAAGTGGATGTTCCTTGGCTGAGTGGGCTGCAGATTAGAAGTGTCAGCTCCTTTGCAGCATTAATGTGCATTTCTTTCTCAGGTTAAAGCTGGAGAGAACCTAGAGATGCTTTTTTTGGAGAACTCCTACAAGTGCCAAAATATTGGCAATGTTTGCTTTTTTCTCTTCTTTTCCCCTTGACTACCTGTTATTTGAATGAAAAAGCCAGTTGCCAATTTTCCAGCACAAGCTTATTTTCCTTGGGACTCCCCCTCAAGATTTCAATGCCACATTGTTGTACCTGCTGCTTGAGCTTCCTGGAAACTATCAGGAACAGGAGGGGTTTTTTTAATTTATTTCTCTGTCACTCCTGTCAGCTCAAAACACTGATTCCTTCTGACTCCTTCTTCTTGCTCTCTAATATGTCCCAGAGGGATAATTTGGAGTATCCTTTCCTGCTCCAGCAGCCTTGGGGCACAGATAGAGGCAATTCTTTTGTGTAACATGTGGAATGTTTCATGGAGGTAGAGCTAAACAGGTTAAATGCTGTGATAATTGAAATAACATTTCAACCCACCATGATCCACTTATTAAAAAAAACCTCTTCAAATTTTTCCTTTATTAATTTATTAAGGGACATTTCAGTGTCTAACTGTACTCTTGTTTCAGTCCTGGATTATGCAGATATTTTCTTCTTTTTCAACTTAGTGGAGAAATATCCTTTGATGCTTCAGATTTCTAGAAAATTAAAGCACGACAGTTTTCCTTGTTTGCTTGTGGTTAGTCTTGTATTTATAGGGCATTTATTCAAGATCATAATTGGATCCCCAAAATATCAAAACTCTGAAACTTATGGGCCTTTCTAAACAAAGTATTTAATTGGAATGGTGAAATGTGAAACCTTCCAGGGCTGTTTTAAACATAATAAGTACTTTAGATAATGGTGTTCAATATAAGAGTCCTGTGGGAGTGTGGTTAAAAAGAGCTTCCTAAAATATGGAATCATGCCACGGAACAAAACAGTCTTCTAAAGCAGAACTCTTCCAAACTCCCCAACTGTAACAATATTCCTTGGAATTACAGACATCCAGGCGTGAACTGTAGCGAAGTATATTGTAAAATAATGCTTTCAAACTCAGCTTAGCCTGATGTTTTATAAGGTAAGAGATTGAAGGCGAGTGAAACTGTAAGGGCTGTGCAGTAAACAAGGCACTGTGTTGTGCAGCTGCTTAAAAAGCAGATACAGATTAATAGCTACAATAACAGAGGGTAATAAATATTTAAAACCAGCCCAACAAGTATTATGTGAGCTTCTTAAGGTATTTGATGCTGAAAATTGCTGAGAAAACACACGGGCTGTTTTCAGGTTGTAAAATAGGAATTCTCCAAACCCAGCCAAAGAATAACAGACAGGAAACAGGGAAATCATGTTGAGGTTGTGATTTAAGTTTGGAATAATTCCAGCACGTGCTTTGCGAGCTCTTTTTGTGCCAGTGTTGCTGCACTGCCAGGGCAGGGGTGTCTTGTCCCCCACTGCAGATGTTGGTCCCTGACCTGCACATTTGTCACTCAAAGCAGCGTTTCTTTGCTCCAGGTATATCACTAGGATATTCCAGGCTTCCAAGTCCTGTGCCACCTTCCTGTGCCAGCCTTGAGCCCATTTAATGCTCCTCTCTACCTTCCAGTCCCTCATTATCATTTCCTCATTTCATGCTCAGAGTGACAGGGACAGCAGAGCAGGAGGAACTAAGAGGAAGTGAAGTTTCTTCCTCATCTCCTCTAAATGTCTGTTCTGTTCACTTTTCCATTTTCAAATCATGCCATCAGAAGAGCTTTGCTTTTATGGCTTTCTGCTTTCAAATTCTCCCCTGAACATGGAATTCTGACACCTAACTTCTTTTTGATGTTGCCTTCGTTCCTTTGCCCTTCTTAAAGGATCCAGCTTCCCATATCCAAGTAGAAGTCCCTGGAATCCGTTGCTGTCAGGTAAGGGTTAAACCATGGTCATTTCTCTCTTTGGGGGCAGTAGTAGAAAGGTCTGATTTTGGTGCTCTTGTTCCTGGTAAAGGTAAAACAAAGACACATGGAATACCTCAGGAGCTTTCCTAAAAGAAAAGGCTTCCCAGCCCCATAATCTGTTGACTTGAGCTGAACTTGGTGGTAAGTAAAGTGAATTTCTAGGAAGAAATCCCTCCCTGTGAGGGTGGGGAGGCCCTGGCACAGGGTGCCCAGAGAAGCTGTGGCTGTCCCTGGATCCCTGGAAGTGTCCAAGGCCAGCTTGGATGGGGCTTGGAGCAACCTGGGCTTGTTGAAGGTGTCCCTGCCCATGGCAGGGGGATGGAACAAGATGATCTTAAAGATTCCTTCCAACCCAAGCCATTCTATGATTCTGTTAAAAATTTCGGGCTGAGAATGACTCCAAACTCCACATTTGGCCTTGAGAACCTTGATAAGATGGATGGAATAAAGTGGTTTTAGTACGTTCATTATGATTAATAGAATAATCTTCCTAAAATGTTTTATATTGCACCAATATATACAAAATAATTTTTCTGAAGAAGTGATTAAATGCTGCAAGACCTCGGTCCCTGTGCCAAAAGGACTGTGACTTCTTGAGATGTTTGAGTGTGAACACTCTCTTCTTTTAAAAGTGGTGTTACTGTGAGGAGTACTGGGTATTTAGGTTGTCAAGGAAAAAGAATGCAGTTGAGCACCTCATCTTCCAGTTTTCTTGCAGATGATACTTCAGCAAGGATTCTGTGTGCAGGTAGGCTGCTCCATGTGGTCCTACCTTCCTTTTCATCTGGGCAAACCACTAAATGTGCAGCAGAAAAGGGACAGCTCTGGTTAGAAAACTTCTGCATAAAAAAGGGAATGTTTTATTTCTGTGAACACAGATAGGATTTTTTTTTTCCCCAGGCTCTTTTAAATGGAAATGGTTATTGCTTAATATACAGATTTATTTTATGTTGTTTCAGTGTATTGATGTTTTATTGTGATTTGCAATTACAAATTTCACTGAACACTGTAGGCTGGAATTCTTTTTAATTCTTAAAAAAACCCCTCCTTATTTTTTCGTCAAAATCAACAGAATTTGGGAATTTTGATCATCCCAGCTTTGGAATTTAATTGAGCCAATGGTCTTGATGCTGCTCTGGCTTTTGCAAGGTGTCTGCACGAGCCATGCAGAATTCCAGGGAGGATGGCTGTAGAATATACAGATTCAAATTTATTCCTGTAAAATGTTTATCAAGAACAGTTTAGATGAGGAAAGCTTACACAAAGAATTCCTGTGGTATGCCTACAGCAAGCCCACTTTTCCATGGACATGTGTGTGGACATCTGGGAATGTACATATCTGTTTTTCATGGTGCAGTGAGTGACAGAAGCCATTTTAGAGTAATTAAGTTCTCAAAACTTGGAAGAAAATCCTTCCAATTCTCTAGAAAAGAACAGGAAATCTGACATTTTTCAGGGTGCTGAGTATTATCAAAGGCATAAAGGGAATGTTAAACATACTTTGTGTTGTTTTAGAGGTATTTGTGCTTCTGACGCTTTAAATCTACTTTATCACTTTGTGGATCTGAGTTCAGAAGTGAATGGGACTGAGTGTTTGATTCTGGATCAAAGGAATTATTTCCAGAATTTAAATGCATGTTGGAGCATCAAAAACCCCACTCAGAGTTCTCTTAAAACCCAAATAAACTTTTAAAATCATCAGGGATGGATTAACCAGTATATCTTCCATCATGAGTGTAAGACATGATTCAGGTTCCTTGTTTTCCTTGGTGCTTGTACAGTATATTTCAGAGGAATAAATCATATGTGATAACTCTTGTGTATTATAGTTTAATTTGCTTCTCTGTTGTTTGGAGATAAGTCACTTAAACTGGGGAGAGACATTCAGTTAGAAAAAATGTGAATTATTACCACTTGTGACTGTTATGCCTGAAAGAGAGAAATAATTTCTCAGTGTGTAGTTCCATGTTGCTACAGGAAATTGTCAGGATGTAGATTCCTTTGGGCTGGTGTTCATGAAGAGTGACAGTGCCTGGAAACTCCAGTATTGATAGGGCTGACAGCTTTTAATTTGCTTCTGCAGCCTTGACCCACTCAAAGCTGTTTAGATATTTCAAATAGCACCATTCTTGATTTTGGAGAAGATGAGGGCAACCTGGAGAAGAGTTCGGTGAAGTCTGTGTTTTAATGAAAATATTTCAGTTTATCCACCCTCTGAATTCCTGTGCAGTGTCCTCTGCTCTTTGCCCAAGTTGGGAGGCTGTTCTCCCTCCTGGAGACCAGGTGGTCAATCCCCAATCTCCTGCCATTGTATGCTCATGGTTCCCCTTAGAACTTCCTTCTCCAGTCCTCCCCAGTGTATTTTCAATGCATTTCATGTTATTTCAGCCAAAGTGGTGCTGTGCTGTAACAGCAATGTTTGAAGCCTTGCCCCTGAGCCCCAACTAAGTTGAAGGAAGTTTTCCATGCTGTTTGATTAGGTTTTGTGTTTCTTGGTTTAAAATTATAATGCAGTGGCCTTGGAGATTTTTAAAAAATTTTTATTCAAACTGTGGTGTAATGAGGAATTACAGGTTGTCAGAATCAAATTGTGCTGCTTTTCCTGCCATGGTTACAGGCTTTGTAAAGGAATGTATAGGTGTACCTGCTCTGGTTTTATTAGAAGCTGGAAATTATCTTGAGGACTGCTTAGTTCTGCTTGGTTTTATGACATTTTTCTGTTCTTGTCAGAAGCTGCCATGGCAATTGCTTAACAAGGAATTAAAATCTCAGGGGTTCCTAATTCTGCTCCATCTTTAACGGATAAATAGTTCATAAACACACAGCATGTGCCATCACCTTTCATCTATAAAAAAAGGCACTGAGAGCTGATCTAATTCTTAAAAGGGTGAATTGGCAGAGGAATTCATACAAAATATTGAAAATGAAAAACGCAAAACAGGTTAGAGAACCAATCTGCAAAACTGCTAGTCCTGCTCCCACTAATTGATATTTGTTTGCCAGCTTTGAGCTGATCTAGGCTTGACTCGTATGGAGGTTTAGCAGTTCCCTGAGCCCAGCAAGATTTTAGATGAGCCCTCCCTGTCTCAGGACACACAGTGACTGAAGTGTGCCCCTGTCCCAGGCATCCCTGACTGATGGAATGTGAGACCCTCCCGGGGGAGAGGGCTCTGGTTTAATTAGCAGAGCTTTGAGTCAGCCCCCAAAGGAAGGAGCACAGCACTTGCCTGAAGTGGATTTTGTCCCCTTCTTTTTCCATGCCCGTGTGCCAGGAATCGTAACAAATGGAAGGAGAAGGATGAGCCTGGCAGGAGCCAATGAAGGCAGAGTTTCATCAGGCAGCATTTGGCCCCACTGAGGCTGGGTAGTCACAAATCCTGCTCAGTTATTGAAAACAAGTGACAACTTTCCAGCAACGGCTTCCAAGCTGTGAGGAGCCTCCTGCATTTTCAGGAGCTTCTCCCTGGGAGTGAGGGAGGTTACACCAGGACACATCTTTTGATATCCTGTGACATTATGCAATGCACCCATCACGTTGCATCATCATTGAAATGCTGTTTGGATCATGTCTTTGCCTTGCATTAAAGCTTAATGGCAAAACATTTGAAATTTTTCCATGAGAACAAACTGATTCCTACCAGCCTTCCTTCTGTACTGGTTTGAGGAGCTTGGCTAAATAGAGATGGACACATTTCATCTTGGCTTTTTTTACCTTTTTAATCTTCTCAGTGTTTATTTTTCAGAATTTAGGTGAAGAAATAAGATTTCCTAAAGAGCTGGAGTAGTACAACAGCCAGTTGAATCTTATTTTTCTTTCTTACTCTCATCCTACAGAGTTTTGCGTGGGTGTCTGCATCCTGTTTAGCCTTCCATCTCTCATTTCAGTCTTCCCTTGGGAGACTTTTTGCACCTTCCAGTGCCCCTCATTGTTTAAACTCTAAATCAGTAACATTTTGATGCCATAGAAATACATAATAGGCTCACCAAATTAAAATAAAAAATTTAAAATTTAAAACTTTTTCATGGTAGTCCTTTTATGCTTTAATGGAGACAACGTTGAGGACAGCATCCAAGCTCCCAGGTGATCACAGCAAGTCACAGGGTGGCTTGCTACAAATTCTGCTTCTGTGTTGGGTTTTTTCTTTTTTTTTTTGCCACTGCTTTGGTGGCTTTTTACTCCACTCTGTGTTTCTCTCCATGTTAGCTCCTGTGTAATGCCTGTGGGGAATTTCAGCAGTGACTTGCACAGTGAAACAGCATCAGTGAATTATTTAAAATAGGTATAGTCACTTTAGCGTGATTTAATAATTAAAAACCGCTTTTAAAGACAAAGTCAGCTCCACAGAGAGCTGAGGTAAAGAACTGAGAACCTTTGTTGGAGAACTGGTGGCTGTGGTCAGGAGCCCTGAAGTTTATGGATTACCACGAAATTGTCACCTCTGGCAGCTACAGGAAGATCCTCTCAAGTGGCTTGAAAGTTTCTGGTGGCTTGTTTACTTTCTTATTACTCAATAAATTCAGACATAAATTATCATTGCACCTTCAGACTGTTTAAACAATACCTCTTTCTTCTTTCCATTGCTTCCTTCCAGATAATTGTTTAATAATGTAAATTAATAACTTGAATTTGTAATTTTAAATAAGGAAATATTGTTAAAAACCTAGGCTTTCTATATAAAATGTGGAATTTTCTTGCTGTGGACATGCACACATATATAGAGTTAGAAAAGCCTCTGGGTAGCATTTTATTTTCCACATCCATAGGTATAAATCCCTGAGAAAACCAGTGTAAATTGGGATGTTAGCTTTGGATTACAAACAGCTTCATTTAGGGAACCACACAGAGAAAGGTATTGCCTGAGGAGGTGAAAATATTTTATTTCCCTGAGAAAACAAAGTGGTTGCTATGGGACAGAAAATGATCTAATGATGGCTTTCACAGAGACATGCAACTGGACAGGATTAGAATATTCAAACCACAGTGGGCAAAAATGTTGGTTTTTCAACATTCAAGGATGTATTTGTGGAAGATTTTCTTAGTGTAGAGCTGGATGCTTTGAAGAAAAATGAAGAAGTGTGGGTTTTTTTTCATAGGGCACAATTTAATTGTTGTTTTTTTTTTTTTTCTTTCTTTCCAGTCCTCCTGCAATATTCTGCAAATGAAACATTTTTATTTAGTCCAACTGCTTTTAAATACACATGGAGAGAATCCCAGGCCTTTTGAGTGCTGAATGATGATGTTTGGAGGGGTCACCAAGTACAAATAATGCAGGGGGTTTTGTGTGTGCAGCAATGTAATGAGAAATCTAAGCAATGAATAAAACTAATGAATTTAACTACAATTAAGCACTATGTGATGAGGGGCATAGAAATGTCAGATCTGCACAGTTGGTGCCTAATGCTGTAAAAAGGTACATTTGAGAATATTTGGGGGTATTAAAAATGGTTTTAAGCCTGTGCTGCAGTGAAGTTTATCTTTCAGAATTCAATTAAATGGACTTAGAAAACACCTTCAGTGGTGAATCCAGAAATCACACATGAGCTATGTTCCCTTTTGCTGCTTGGTCTGGGAATACTCACAACTGTGCTTGCTGGATTTTGCTCTAGCACCATAGTGCTTTTGTTACTTACATGAATTACTTACCACTTGTACTCTTCTAAATATTTTAATGTCCTTCCCAGCTTATTAAGGCCACTAATTTTTAATGCCTGTGGATTAGTAATGAGTAAGTGCCTTCCTAAAAAAATTACTCTGTTCTCGAAGGAAACAGAACCTAGAGTTGTTTTATAATACTTGTTCTCCTTCCTTTCATCACTTTATTCCCCATACTAGCTCGAGGACCTTAGAGGTCTTTATTATCCAAAGAAATTTCTGCTGTGGTCATGCTTGAAAGTCCCACTAGCTGTGTGTGCCTTGCATGACTGCATGCAAAAATTGCTGCTTTAGATCATCCTGCTTTTGGCATGAATAGCTGAGGGTATCATCTTGCAGTGTGATCAGCCTGCTGGGATCCTCCCAAATTCCCTGGGAGTTCCTAGCATGTGGTGTCAAGCTAGGTAAGTCCTCCTTGTGCTAATTAAGAGCTTTTCCTCAGTGTGCTGTGTTTTGAGAAGTTCCTGAAGCCCACAGACCAGGGACAGGGACCATTTGCTGTTGGGCACAATGGTGATTTCTGTCCCTGATGTGTGCCTGTGCCTCTTTGCTGAGAAATAGCCATCTGTGATTATCACCATCAGTATTAAATTGCTGCCTTGTTTTGATTTCCTGTCTCCTATTCCATTTATTTTTGTGTTGTTCAAAACTGTTTTCTAAATTTTGTCTCATATTAAGCCTTAGATTCCTGGTGAGCTACTTCACCCCTCCCTCACAGTGTCTTTCCTCAGCTCCTTCATTTCTGCAGCAATGGTGTTGTTTTTTACCAGCCAGTTTCCTGAACTTTCTGCCCTTACACTACCTCTGCATGCAGTTAAATGCTTATGGGGTCTATTCATCACTGCTAACACAGTCCCTAGACCCTGGGGTTTCTTTTCTCTTCTGCTTTTCTCCTGTGTGTGTTTGCATCTCCTCTCTTTGCAGAGCTCCCTGTTAGTGAAGATGTGTTTCTCACCTGGCATTAGCAGTGCTGTGTTGGGAGGTTTGTTCTGTCCCTGACTTTAGGAGTCACCTGCTCTGGGTACGTACTGAAAATGCAGAATACTGAGAGATGTCAAGGTGTAAAAGCCAAGAAAATGATCCTAGTTAGGAGACAGCTGCTTCCCCCTCTCCTTTTTCCTGTAGTGGAGAGTGGCAGAAGAAATAAGAAAGATCAGTTGGAATTACAAAGGTTTTCCCAGCCATAATAGTGCATAGCAACAAAATCCCTGAGAGTTCACTCTTTGAGGAGCACAGATGAAGGTTAAAATTGGTCAGGGAGGCTCGGTTAGTGAGATTTGAAATGCAAATCAGCACTGAGAGAGGGTAAGGTGTTGGTCAAGGGAGAGAATCTGGGGTTTGTTTCTGATGTTATTTACAACTCAGCAACACCTATTTGCAGATAAGGCTGTCCACTCCTGGCAGTTTATGATCAGAAAATCTTCTGTAGTCTCTTCTAATTATCCTACAAAGGTCCATTTCTCTGGTTTTGGAGCAGTCCTGGCTCGCATCATTCTTGTGGTTTATTTATTTCCTGACTGAAATTTCAGTCCCTTGAGAGTCCAGAGCAAAAAAATAAATCACCTTTACTGGGGCTGGGATTTAAACATCTGTGTCCTTCCCTTTATTCATCACTTAACAAGCCATAGAATAAGAAGTGCCTCTGTCCCAGTGTCAGAACTCTGTGACTCTCTCACTGGATCCTCACAGCCGTTCCTTTTCATCATCTCTCCTACAGAAAAGTAAATCACGGCTTACTCCTGCATCTCTACTATTCCCTGCATTGCTTTTGGCTGCTGAATGGTTTGATTAACCCTTAAACGGGTGCCTGGTGTTCAGGCCAGTGAGATTTCAGGGGTTGCACTTCCCTCCCTGGTGCAGCACCGGAGTGTTCGCTGCCTCATGTGCTACTGACACGCTCTGCCCCGAGTCACTGAGCATCTGACAGCAGTGACCCATCTGCACTTGCTCCACTGGAAACTCCTCCAGATTATATCTCCCAGATTTGCTGGGAACCACTGGAGTTTTAGTGTATTTTCTTCCTGCCTTCCAGTCCTTCCACCTCCACTTATACTTTATTTCTTGATCTCAGATGTGTCCTGTGAGCCCCCTTTATTTCTTCTCCTTTTGTGCTAATAGCTCCTTTGATGTTCCTTCCCAACATAAAGTGAAGCATGGTCTTAGCCAGGGGGATTTAAGGTGAGTCATCTCTAAATTTCTTGCCAAATCCTTGGCCAGGAAAGATATGTTAAAACTCTATGGAATACTTACTTGAGGGAATTCTATAGACGTATCCCTCAGCTTTTACATTTCCATGTATTCTGTTTTACCACCCTCCACCAGTCATCACCCAGCTGAGGGAATGCCTTTAGGCTTTTCCTGACTCCCACTAGGAACTTGACACAGGGAATGAGAATAATCTCTGAGTGTGTTTCTGTCCCTTGTTGTAACAGAGGTGTCCTGGGGACTGTGGTCACTTCCCCTATTGTTTCTAGCAATGGTTCCTCAGAAGCCAGAGCTGCTGGGAATGCCTGCAGGATTGTTCCCAGTTCAGGTGTCCACTGGTGGAGCAGAGGTCTGGGTATTTCCTTTGGTTTAGGTCTCTAGCAAACAAAAAATATTGCAAGTGATTTGAATTCACTTCTCAGCTGAAGCTTCCTAATGTAATATCTGAAATGCATATTTGATGTCATCCTGTTTTAATGTTTTCTCTCCTATCCACTTTTTTCTCTGGATACACAGTGTATTCTTCGTGCACTTATTTTTGTTTATAAAGATGCACGGTTTATTCCTGAAACATTTCATGCCTGAATTGTGCCTTGAATTTGTGAGTGCAGTCATCATCTTAATTTAGATGTGCTTCTGTAGATGGCCCCAGACTGGATCCTAGGTGGCTGATGCCAAATGATCCTTCCTCCCATGAAAGTACTGCTGGACACATGGAATAGTCACACACACGTCACCACACGTACAGGTGACACCAAAGTGAGAATAATTCCTCTCCTAAACACATTCTGCAGCTACTCAGAAACATGAAGAATCTGCATCTGAGATGCCATGACTTGGGAGAGAGCAACATAATGCAGTTCCCATATTCATACAGTTCCTCTCCTTTCTCTGATCCCATTCTTTTTTAGGGATGTGCATTAGCACTATTTGCATCACTTCTTGTCGGGAAGAAAACAGAGTTATTTTGAAACTTGAACACGGAAGTCAAATTTCATTGTAGTAGTCATGATGTCCGGGGGTGGGACTGCCAAATAATATCCAGAACTCTTCTCTTTCCTTAGTAATGTCTTGGATGTCAGCCATGCATTTTCCACTGAATTAATGAACAGCAGATCTATGCCAGGAACGTAAGAATAGATGGCACTGCTTCTGAAATAGTTTGTACATAAAATTGCTTTTCGATGATGGGTTTAAAGCCTGCACCTTCTTTATTCTTTCAATTGATCTTGTTTACCTGCTCTGACTTACTAACCTATTTAACAACAGTCCTTTTTTTGTATTCTTGTTGCATAAAATCTAAACCCAGCTGTCAGCACAAAACATAATCTGCTGGAAGCATCAAGAAACAGGATGGGGGGAAAGAAGTCTTCCCTCAGCATCTTCAAATATTGTAAAACACATGTGATGTCGTGAAGCAGAAGTAGGGATAGTATTGTGACATCACTTAAATCATTAATCCACCTCAAAACCCCTTCAGTGAGCAAGCTTTCCTTTCTCAATGGGACTCAGCACTGAGAACATTATAAATGCTGCAAACACCTACATGTTTGTACAGAGATAACCCCCTGCTTCAGCGGATGCAGGCTTTTTTTATCCTTTCTTAGTTATACCAGCATGATTCATTAGCAGTTATTTTTGAGATGAAGAAATGTAGGCTACTAATACAATTTAAAATACTGTTATTTTAATGAATAAGTCAGCAATGTTTTAGTTTCTGTTTAACACCAAATGTCTAAATGGAGCTAAGGATAGCGAGACAATTATCAGCTTAAATTATTGGGTTTTATCTTTTAAAGATCCTGCTTAATAACATGACTTTGGATAGAGCTTGCAATCCCCTATTTAGGAGAGAAGATATTTTGGGGGGTGAATGGCTGTGTATCTCCCATCTTTAGCAGAAAAGACAACTGGAAATTTGCAGTGGGAGAATCTCTGCTCAGGTAACCCACATGTGCTTTTTCTCAGAAGTGTTAGTGTGAATTACTTGGTTCTAAGGTCCATTTTGGAGCTGAGATGATGAGAATAAGAGCAGAGGAAGAATTCTTGAAAGTCACTTAGGTAAGAGGGGAATAACTGTGCTGAGCATAATGGGGGGTACCATAATGATGGGTCTCACTAGCTCCACGTTTGAGAAGGAAAATCTACAATCACAGAAATGCTTTTTTCTTTCTACACTCACAACCCCCACCAGGATTCTCTCCCTAGATTCCTTTCTCACTCCTTGCAGATTCCTGGGCTTCAGGGAGGCTGCAGAGTCAATAATTCGGTTCTCTTGGTGCTTAATTTCTGGCTTTCCAGTTCTTCTGCCAGGATAAAAATGGGCTCTGCTGTAAAAAGAGAATGAAAGCGGCAATGCAGGTTTTTGTCATTAAATACCTCATGAAGTGGCAGTACCTGTGGGAAGCCAGCCAGCAGAGGGAAAAGCTCCCAGAGTTTAAATTCCTTTGCTGACATCTCAAGCACAGTTCTGTCTCCTCAGTAAAATGCTGTACTCTTTACTCCATGAAAGGGTTCCCCTCCAAGGGCAATAAGCCAGTAAAAATTTACAGTAATGTTGTATTTAGTGCTTGGTTGTTCCCTCCTCTCTTGGCAATTAAACTTTGGGTTATTTCCACTATTGTTACGCATTAAAATGTTGCAACCTCCCATGAATCTTCCTCTTCTAGATGCTGTTTTCTTGTGTCCAGCTCCTCTTCTATCCCCATCCATTTGTCTTGGTTGCCAGTTTTATGTAACTTTGCCATGACGTGGTATCTTCTAGAAATTCTCTCTCCTGGCCTACTCTTACATGTTATTTATTTCCTGTTGAATCTGGGTGGCAGGAAGATTATCCTTAGGGAATTGGTGAGGGAAGCAGTGAAAGGCAACTGTAGCAATGAGAAGAAGGGAAAATGAGATTGAAAAATGGCACTTAGGACTTAGATTTAGGAGTTGGAGAAGAAGGAGGAGCTGGAGCTAAAAGAAAAAATTCTGGATTTCTTTCTTTGCTGTTTTCTTACTCTACCTGCCTTGGCTACTTCACACTCATGCATGAACTTTAACATCTGGCCAGTTATATATTTTGAAAATTCTACAAGAGTCCAACCTTCTTTTTTTTTTCCCATTGAGAGCAGTATACACTTTTCAGTTATGAAAATGGTGTTATTCTAAATAAAACTGACATGATCCACCAACACTTTCAGAAGCACAGATGCTTTGTCCCACTATTTACTAAAGAGGTTCACACTTAGATTAAAGCAGTGAAATCAAATCACTGAATAAAGCCTGGAACAACATAATGACTTAAGGAATACATGGGGAGCTTCTGGTAGGAAGAAAGTTACACCAAGGCAAAATTAGATTGTTTTCTATCCATCACAGGATATGGATGCACTGTGCAACCCAATATTGGTGCAGTTATTTTGCTGAGCACCTTGTGTGCTTTCATTTGTCCTTGTTCTCCTCTGCAGCCACAAATTCAAGTGCTGCATCCGAGGCCCATCAGTGTCAGACTTAGCAGAAGAGTCTTTGTTACAGGAGCCACCAGCCATGAAATTCTCCCTCTGAATGACACTGCTTTGTTACTATTTTTCTTTTTTCCAGCATAAACTACGTGGGTTGGGGATCTGCACAGCCCCTCTGATGTTAGGTGATATTTTTGCCCAGCTCAATGTATACATAATGCCCGGAATGAAATTAATTTGTTGTGTGCTTCAGTCCTTCCGAGCGCTGCTGCATCAGGACGAGATTTCCTGGTGTGTTATTAGTGGGCAAAATTGCACCGTCCTTTCACCAGCTTGTTTAGAGAGCAGGAGAATTTGTAGTGGGATATAATTATATTTGATTCCTATTTTCTCTCTTGTTGTTGGAAGTAAAAGAATGCAGCTTCAGGGGTTCACACTTGACTGCTTTCAGTTCAAGTTGATAGTCTGAGCTAAATGGATCCTTCTGCCCAAACACTGTACAAGTTGTTAATCTCTTGCTTCAATGACACTTGTAAGGAGCTGGTTACTCAGAGTTTGCTGCTGTGTAGAGAGGAACTGCTCTGGAGGAGTTCTACTTGCTGCTGAAAACACACCTTGAAATAAGCCCAGCTCATATTTAAAGAAATCAATTACGACAAGTAGTTTTGTGTTTTATTGACTGCAAATCACCCATTGCCTTTTTCTGAAAGAGTTCACAGGAGCTATTTACTTTTTAAAAGATTGTATTTTTCCTCATCTTCATGGCCAGCAGAGAAAACTCTTTGTTATCAGGGTGCACAAGTGGATGGAGGATAGGCACAAATATTTATTGTAGCTATTTGTATTATTCAGAGTAAGAGTGGATGTTACTTTCAACCCAAACACGACTAACAGAAATGAGGGGCTGTGAGTGCTCTGGGAGTATAAAACCTTGAGAAAGCCTTGTCAGAGCTGGCCTTCCCATTCTAGGAAGAATGTTCTCCCCAACCAGAATACAGAAAATACACAGCTTTATTTGGATAAGTTCCTTCTTCTATAGCAACGTACCTGTTAGAAGGAAAGCCAGCCAGCCATATTTTATTCAGATTGGCTGCTTGCTTCCACACTGCTGATAGATTTCAATCATGTTTTGAAATTCCCCTTCAGCTATTGGAGCTTTCTCTCATTGCTTTTGCTTTTCTCTCTCTCTTCAAGCTGCTGCTTGCAAGACATTTCCCTCATTACTGGCCATTGTTTCCTCCTCAATTCCAGCCTTTCACAGAGAATTGGAGGGTTTCATTTCCCCACCTTTTAACCTCCTATTGTTCTGCACCCCTGACCTCTGGATTCCTCACACAAAGCCACATCTTATCCTTGGGGATAGAGGTTTTATTTCTGTTCTCAGGTAAATTCTGATCTATGTATCTGTATTGCTGCAGGCAGAGCTTCAGGTATTTGCAGCTATTGCCACGTAGAGCCTGGTATTTTTTTCTTTTTGAATCTTATTCAAGGTCTTCTGGATCATAATTTCTCCTCTGAGTACCTTCCAACCTCTCAGAGGGATGTCAGACATTTGCTCTGACAGGTAGCAAGTTTTGAAGCAATAGTTAGCAATTTTTAAATGTGATCTAACCAGATCCTCTGTCTCTCCTTGATGTGTGAGTAAAGCCCTGAGGTGAACTGGTCTCCCTTCTCAGGCACATGCAGCTCTTTGAATGCTTTCCTTGCATTGCTGCTGTAATCTTAGTAAGGGCTAATTTATAATCATCTGAATATGACAAAAAAAAAAGGGATTGATTTTTGTTTCCTGTGATTTTAATTTATGTGTGGCAGCTGTGGATTCATCACCTTTTAAATTCCTTTGGGATGTGCCATCAAACACATACACCTCCTATGCTTTGAGTAAGTACAGTATAAAATGAGTGAAGTGCCTTCTGCTGAACTCTGTGGTCACATCTCTCCACCACACAAGGAATTGCCTCTGATGACGCCATCCCCAGAGCTGTAGCTGAGCCCAGGGCCTTTCCAAGCCCTTGTTGTTGGTTTTGCAGGAAGTTCTGGGCAGGTTCTGGGTTCCTTGGCCCTTGTCACAGCGAGCACAGCCTGGGAGCGGCGGTGCCGGGTGACGGAAGGGCTGTCTGGCACATGGCTCTGCAACTCCCACTGCTATTTTTTGCTTTCTTTTCTAATTGATAACTCCTACCATCTGTTCCCGAGCCATCCCTCTGCTGTCCTTTCCCACACACAGTCTCCTGCCCCTGTGCCACCCTTAAGCTCAGGCTGAGTGCCCCAAGGCTACTGCCAAGGGCTGGTTGATACCGGGGGTAGCTGGGTGCTAAGATGCTGCTGACAGAGATGTAACATCAGGTCAGCCCAGGCTGGGCTCTCCCAGCAACGTTTCAGTGGGCTCAGATGCTTCTCTCTCCGTGCTGCTTTAACTGCAGCTCCCTGAGCAAACTCCACAGATTTTTTTTTATTCAGCAAAATGAAAAAAAAAACCCACCAACCTTTTGCTTTATAAAATAGGTTTCGTTGTTGCTCTGAGGTGGAGTCCTTTTGAATCTGTCACACCTGCCTGGGTTCATGACCACCTTGTTGTGGCTTTCTGGAATAAGTCAGTAATCTAGAAGCAGTGTAGCAGCCTAGGTTGTTGTGGTTTTTTTTTTTTTCCCCCAAGAGCCTTTATGTTCTTTCCAGTCTATATTTGAATCTCTCTTTTCTTGTCTAACTCTCCATTTGGTGGCTTAGCATATGGGAAGCCTGTTTTATAGTGCAGAGAAATGCATTTCTACATGCTAAGGACTGAATTTTTAACAAGAACCTAGATGTATGTACCAGCTAGAGAGATTTTTCTGACAGGAGCTCCAAAATGGACAAAATCAAGAAAGAACAAGTCATGGTAATCATAGCTGTGGTCGACCATTATCTAAGAAGCCTAAGATCTTCAAGGTGTGTTGGAGGGATGATTAAATAAGAACTTTGGGCATCTAAGTGCCTAAAAATAGGTCCTCAAGAGTATAAGTCGCTGATTTTCCATGGATTTCTAATGGAGGTTATGGATTTAAACACCCATGAAAATTGGTGTTACAAATGCACCAGAAAGGCTCATCAAAATTAACCTGAGAAGGCTCGTTTTGGTTTCTGTTTGTGGTGGCCTTTTCCTCTCAGAGACATCCCCACGTGGAACTCCTCATGTTTTTCTGAGCACCTACCAAAGGAGCAGGGAAATGAGGGTTTGCCTCACCTCTGTTTGGAAGGTTCCCCATGATTTTTAGATTAAGGATGCTAATGTCTTGTGGGTTATATTATGCTTGGGCATAGGCACAGTGAAATTATTATGTTTTTGTCCTGAGGTGATAATACCGAGGCTACAGTTGTGAGGCAGAAAATCTTTCAGGAAGGAGTGGAAGCTGCTGGAATATTTTCTTTTTTAATTCCCCAGCACCGAAGCTTCTGTTCAAATAAACAAATTCTAATAAGCTATTAGTGAAAATGAGAGAAGCTCAAAAACTGCAGCTGCAAGTGTTCGCTGACTTCCTTGATTGTCACATTTTCCCATTGTACAATAGTGGTTATTGCAGGAGGCTCTGCCTTGTAGGAAGAAATTATATTTCCTGCGTTGGGGGAAAGGCAGACAGTTAAATGGAATAAAATGATCACTCATCAGGTGATCTCTCTGATGGTGTAGGTCCGAAAGAGTTCCCACCATTTCCACAAAACTTAATAATTTCAAGTGACTTTCATATTTTGGATGTTTTTATAACACTGATTAGAAACCTCCAGATGATGAAAAGTTACAGCTCCGTCAAGAATCTAATAAAAATCCCCCCTGGGATTGATTTTGATTGACTACAGTTGTCTGTCTGTTTTTATTTTAGTGTATATGAACAGACAGGGATGAGCAGGGTTGAGTTAACCCTTCCCTGGCCTAATTCCTGTCCTTGGGGGCCTGGGCTGTCTCTGTTTTCCACCACTGACACCCAGAGAAAGGAAAAAGCAGTTTAAAGATTCCATTAACACTCACAGTTCCTTTGTGTTTTGTAGCTCCAAACATAATGGGGGCCTTGGATGAAGATATTAGAAAATGCAACCCACACAGGCTGATAATTCAAATTAGTGGCACAGCCCTGGTGGAGCAGTTCTTGTTCTGGAAATTACATTGATTCTTCTGTGCAGCTAATTAATGCACATATTTATAAGTTAATGAATACAAGTTCAAAGTTGATCTTTAGGAAGCCTTGCATCTCTTAGAATTCCAGAAGAAGGTTTTTTCCTGTCAAATAAAGATGTTTCATGCTGCACTGGTGCTGTGTCCATTTCCTCTGGTAAAGAGTTCCACCTGCTAAGGATAGTTGCTTTCAAAAATGAATTGAACCAAAATGTAAAATTATATTAGGGAAATATTCTTTTCTTTGTAAATTAAACACTGGGATGTTAAATTAAGTTTAAACTGTTCAATTTATTTATGCTTAGTAATTCTTTTCCGTGCTATGTAACTCTGAGATCACTATGCACACAGACATTAAATCTATTTAGGTAATTTATTTTCTTTCTTGAAGCACTTTTCTCAGTAAGAAACCTCTTGGTTTTCCAAATAGATGATCAGTGCATTAGTGATCAGTGGAGAAGCCTGAAATGGAATAAATATTTATTACCTGTTATATAGTTTATATTATCAGAAGGCAATTTTTTAATGTAGGTTACTCTTTTTTTAAAGACAGTGAATTTCCTATCCTTTGCAATCTTTGTATCTTAGATTTAAGTAGATCTGCTTAAAATTTTTGTGATTTTTAGCACCTCCCCCTCCTTCCTATGTGCCTGTTTCAGTTATTTGCTCTTCCTCTAGAAGAATGTTTGCACTGGCAAGCATAGTTATCCCTGGGTTTCTTTTTATTTCAGAATTAGGACTTTCCAAACTTCTCTGGTTACATCTTGCATTTCCTGGCACCTGCACCGAATTTACCAAACGAGCTTGGTCAATTCTTTTTTGGTATTCTTACTCTGTCCAAAAAGAAATTCTCTTTTATTCCAGTGTGATGGAATGGGAGGGGATAATAATTGTGCTGGTAGCATCCCCTCTGTTTCAAACTGGAATTTAGGAATATAGGTTAGAGATCCTGTGTAGTGGCAGCTTTGGCTCCATCCTTAACGTGGTCATTGTGTGAAGCTTGGAGTGATTTGTGCTTCTCCTCAGATTGGTTCTTTGGGAGAAAGAAAGAAAGAAAGAAAGAAAGATGGAAAAGGGAATAAATAGCAAGAAGTGAAGAGCAGAAGGGGAAATCCATGGGGAAAAGGAAATGGGGAAAAGGAAATAGATAGGGAAAAGGAAATAGATAGGGAAAGGGAAATAGATAGGGAAAAGTAAATAAACAGCAAAAAGTGAGTAAACAGCAACAAGCAAATAAATAGCGCCAAGCCAATAAACAGTGGGATGCTCTGTGCACCGGGAGGCAGCCGTGCAAGTTGAGAGCCAAAGGCAGGTCCCCGGCAGCTCCCAGCCCTGGCCGGGCTCTCCCGTGCCCAGCCGCAGCTGCTCCAGCGCCTCTCCCGCCTGGCAAACGGGGATTTTTTGATTTTTTGGCCCCCGGAGCTGCCCGGTCCCGCGGCGCTCCCGCACCCGGCGGGCTGGGGAGCGGGAGCAGCGTCTGCTGTGCGGGGCTGTGGCGGCGGCAGGTTCACATGACTAATGCTGAGAGAGATAGCAGGAGCGCTGCTTCTGCTTCTTTTTTTTTTTT
>VXBB01010406.1:36562-63514 GCA_013399915.1 Illadopsis cleaveri
TTTTTAATATTTTTATTTTTTTATTATTTTTTTTGCCTCTTTCTTCCCTGCAAAGGTTATATAATGAGGGGATTGCTGCTAGAGTAAAAAGGGAAAATGAAGTCTTTGTTAAATGCCTTCACAAAGAAAGAAGGTAAGCGATGAAAGCAGAGCACTTTGATGTTTCAGACTGGTGTTTTCTTGTGTACATTTATTTTGATGGGCTTAGTGACTCTATAATTAATCAGTTCCTGTGATTTCTTTTTCAAAATTATTTGATGTTAGTCCATTTAGGCAAGTGGTTATTAAAGCTGGATGTGACTTTATTCTTTTTAGGATTTTCTCTGAAGAATCAAGTAGTTATAAAAATGTTTTTGTTCCCTAAGAAATGCATTTGGAGATCCGGGAGCATTTTCCTAGGTGAATTTTGTCAGTGAATGGTGCTGAATTGTCCCTTCAGATATATGAAGTGCCAGGAATAGAATTCAGAGAGCTGGAGGAAGGATTATGTGGTACTTTCAAGTATGCTTTTAGGGATGATAAATTTAAACTTTTGGGGCATGGAATTAGTTTAGGCATTTTCATGTCATTTTATATTGAGTGTTTTTTTCCCAAACAAGTTTTGCCACAGTTATTCTTGCAGTTCTGAAACGTGGTGAAATATTAGGGAAAAGCAGAGTCCAACAGGGACTAAAGCAGGGACATTTGCATTTCATAATTTTGTGTTGTAGTTCTGTTTTTTAATTGTGAAAATAATATAAATAATGCTGATAAGAAGCAGCTAAAAAAATATCCACCCACTTACAGTTTGCAGATTGCTGGGGAAAAGAAACAGTTGGGTGGAATATTAATCACTTCAGGCACAGAAATGCTTATTTTTAACTCTTTCTATAAAAGATTTGTGTTAGACACGCATCAATTGGTGTCATTAGTTGTCCCCTTCCCTGTTTATTTCCTGTAGTAAAGGCTAATTTTGCTCGTAGTTCTCTCCTCAAGAATAGAACGTTAACGGCAAAACAAAAGCTAAACTCTTCAATGAGCTTGTAAAATGCTCCTGAGGTGTGTGAGGGAAAAAGAATTCCTTTCCTCCGGTGCCTGGAGGGTGGTTTCTCCAATCTGTCAGTCCAGATGTGCCCTGCAGCTCTCCGTCCGTGCTGTCACCGTGCTGTCACCCTGTCCTTGTCCTCCCTCCCCCTGCCACCAGCAGAGATCCCACCAGCCTCTCCAGGGTCCCAGTAAACATCCCCAAAACGCAGGCAGGATTTGGTTTTCTGAGCCTGTGGCTGGAAGGGCTGGGCAGGCTGCTTTCAGGTTAATGAGAAATTAAAATCTGAGGGTCAGACACAATTTTTACTAAATCCAAGGCAAACTTTGGTGACCTGGGGGAAGAGCATGAGACCTTCAGGCAGCAAACCTGACTGTGCCAGACATCCCCTGCATTCGGTTTGTGTGTTTTCTCCTTGACTGAATTCTGCTTTGTTGTACCTGGGAAAGATCCCCATCTTCAGTGATGTGATTTCTGGAACTGTATTCCAAATGTCAAAAACAAAGGAACGTAGGAATGTTGCATCTCTGACCTAAGGGTCTGTATGTGCCAGTTTTGGAGATAAATGCTGTGAGTTTGCTGTAAGTTTGCACTAACTGGGGCTTTCACTGTGACATCTGAAGCACCAAGGTGCTCTCATGACACCCTTGGCTGCTTTGAAACCTTAAAGAAATACGGGATGGGAAAAGACTTGAAGTGCCAGGAAAATTATCCAGAGTTTCTGCCAGTTTCTAGCATGAGCATTGGACTTCTGGGCTTTCTCCCCTTTAACAGCTTTTAAAGGCTATTTCCTTTATTCCAAAGGAAACCTGGAAATGAATTGAAGCCCTTTCTGTGCACGCTGTTCCCATGTTTGGTTATTCTGATGCTGTCCAGTTGTTTACTAGAGAAAGTTTCAGCTCACTGGAAACACAAAGGACGTTGTTGTAAAATATTCAGAATTGTAGCTAATCATAAACTGACTCTGGCGAAAAGGATACAAACCATTCTCTTACTTGCAGTTCCATCTCTATTTTATGCTATAAATATGCTCTCAGTTTTGCACTGAAACCTTAAATTTTGCTTTGTTCTCTCAATTAAGGACTCTATTTCAAGGCAGGACAGATTGATTCTGATCTATATTCATATTTATGTGAATTTATTTACTTGCACAGTATGGCAGACATTCTTATTCTGTTTTTTGTGTGATTTTGAAGGGTATTGAATGAGTAGACATTTCTGGCTCTTTATAAATGGCACTTACTGGCACTTTAGACATGTAGGATGATATTTTGTGGGGTTTCTTTCCCAATTTAAAGACGACTTTTTTTCTTTGAGAGTTACAACAGCTCATTGAAGCCCTCAGGATAATGCCTGGCTGCCTTTTGCTAGTTGTGCCACTGTGACTTTTTGGATGTAAATCTGTGCACTTTGGCCCAGGTCCAGCGACCCCGCGAGCTCCACTGAGAGAAATTAATGAGGGCAGTTGCAATAACGGGGATCAAGGCCAGCATGAGGTTTTGGGGTCAATTCCTTTATGACAAGGCAGGAAATTCCATCACATCTGGTGATAACTGGGTGCTTTTTTATCAGGGAATTTGCCTTCTAAGTTGCACTTGGGACAAACTGACCCACTGGAGTGGGGAAAGGAGATCTGGAAAATTGTGTGAACGCTTGTGTGTGCCAGGAGCACACATGGAGGGCTGGCCCCTCTGCTCTGAGTTAGATTTGTGTTGTTCTTGCTTTGTTTTGTGTTGTGAGTCTTTCATTAAGGAGTTTCTTGGAGCCTTTGGATGTTGTGGTGTTCCCTCTGGGATGCAGCACGTGATGGAGCCGGTGTATTACCCTGGGGTAATCTGCTCTATATACCATAGTAATGGATGTGGTAGGAATGCCAGGATTAGAAAGAGGGGAATGCCTGGGGATTGCAGCAGTGTAATAGAGTTCTGCCAGGACAGGAAGCCGTGTCCTCGATTTTTAACCTGCGAGATGGGGATAAGGTGACTGTTCACAGATTTCAGGTTAGGCCTGAGCGTGAGGTGGACCAGTTTGGGTGCCACTGGGGGATGGGAGCTGCAAGTCCATGCGTCAGGAATTCTGCTGGGCAGCCCTCTTCAGTGCCTTTCTGACTGAATGTGACACCACAGCAGGAAAATAAACTTTCTGGGCCTCAAACTTGGCAATAATAAGGCATTCCCCATTTCCTAGAGCACAGTTCAGAGCGTTCAGCAGGCTCGTGGCACTGGTGTTGCCTCACCACATATTCAAGCCAGCAAACAGATTAATGTCGCTCTGTCGTTTTTGATTTAATGATGTCCTAAAGATAATTTGATCAGCTCTGCTGGCAAGGTGGAGTTTCTGTCTCTGCAGAAGAAACAATGCCATATGTTGCATGCGGCGGTAAACACACGCGAATGTGAAATCATCCGAGCTCACCCTCCGTGTCTGTCTTTGCACAGTGCCCTTTAGGGAGGCTCCCACCTACTCCAACAGGAGGAGGAGGCCTCCCAGCACCTTGGCAGCCCCCCGGATCCTGCTCCGCTCCAACAGCGACAACAACCTGAACATCAACAACCTCCCCGAGTGGTCGGCCTCCTCCTCCGCCTCCTCACACCGCAGCCTTTCCCCTCACCTGCTCCAACAGATGCAGAGTAATCCCAATGGGACTGTAAAAACCGTGGGGAGTTACACTCCGTCCTCCCGGAGCCGCTCGCCGTCCCTCAACAGGCTGGGAGAGGATGCCAAGAGGCAGCAGCACAGGCACATCAGGTGAGTTTTGGCTGTTTCACCCCCTAAAGGCACTGTGCTGGCCTGCCACGTTCCTCTATGTTATTTGCACTCTCTGGAATGTATAGTTGTTCATCCTCAGCACGGTGGACCGTGCCCAAGTGTGAATATTTTAATTGGAAGCACCAAACCAGCTGTTTCCTCACAGAGCTCCAGCAGCCAGGCAGACTTTCAAGTTCAGCAGAGACTTAACACAGAGTTTGCACCTCCAGCTCAAGGTGCTGGCTCTGCACCTCTTCCCATAGCTGAAATAAGGATTGTATTTAACAGCAAAGCAAACTGTTTCTGGGATACCTGGTGCCTTCACTGAACTATTGGTCATGCCTGGAACCTGTGTTGGAGCTGCTCATGGGTGATGGAGCAGAGGCTGTTTAAGTTCTCTCTTCTGTAGGTGTGTGCTGAACCAAAGAGTGAAATAGAGAGAGTAATGTGATCTAGCAGGCCTTCTGAGCAAATATCCTGCAGCTCTGTCCCACTGGAGAGCAAATCCTGACTAATTAGAGTCATGTAGATATTGTAAGCCATGGAATAAAGTGGAGGGTTGGGGCTAAGTTTTGATTGTGGCTGAGGGGCTGCAGCTTTGAGAAGCCACTGCCCTGGACCCAGGAACTCCTGTCAAATGTCAAAGAGATGGAGCTGCACCAGGACAAGGGGTTAAAGTGCTGCAAAAATGCAGGGAGGCATCAGAGCTGAGCACTGCTGGAGAGAACCAGAGTTCACACATTTTGGCCAAACACATTTAACTCACTACTCATTTGAAAATCAGGCTTTATCTGTCCTGTTTCCTAATATCTATATCTCTCTGTATCTATATCCCTGCTGTTCAGAGTAGAAAAGGACTTGGGCATTGTCATGAAATGAAGCTGTTGGTTTCACTCTGCTGTTTGTAGGTGTAAGGGATGTTCAGTTTTCATGTCAGTAAAACAAAATGCCATGCAGCTGACACTGCCTCTGTTACCTTGCCTGTTCCTCTGCTCTCCCTGGCCCTAGGCACCCAAACTGCCAGGAAGTGTTTGTGATGGAAACAATACTGCTTGACAGGGGAGATCTGGTGAATTGTGAGACAAAGTTGTCTGGAATGTAAGCAGGAGTGAAATTAAAGGGAAGGAAGGGGATACACATTCCATGTGCCAGTGGTTTCATGTAGCAAAGCAAGCTCATCTTGCTTTGTCATGTGTTAAAATAAATGCAAAAGCTGATTTGGGTATAATTTGGGTGATATTTCCTCACAGAGCCCAGTATCAGCTTAAGACCAGTCTGTAATGATGCTTCAGCTGGATGAGGAGTTGAAGTGAGGAGGCTGTAAGGTTCTTTTCAGAGAATGAGTGTGCTTGTGCTCCACTGGATTCTGCTGATGCCACCAGAGAGGGAGGTTCAACCTTAGAGTCAGTGGTTATTCTAGCTGAATGGAATAAAAAGTCATCCATGTTCCTGGGATAACTCACTTCAAATTCTAGAAGTATGAACAATCCTTTGAGCTGGGGGTAACAATTAGAAATTTTTTTTTGGACTAAGCAAACATTTTCTTGCTTTGACTTTGTTCAGCCGCTTTCCTCTTCCCTTTCTGAAAAGTAGCTCAGGTCATAGTGGGAACCAATTAAATGCCTGAGAGAGTTTGTGGATATAAGATTTTGGTCTTTCTCTTTGTGCATCACCATCACAGCTACTGGAACTGCTACCCAGCTGCAGAGTTCCCTCTGTGCCACCAAGACTTATTTCAGAGAAGTCCAGAGTACGTGCAAGTATTGAAAAGAGAGCTGGAGGCTCTCTAAATGTAAAGACAACTAAAAGGATTTTATATATAATTTTTCCTTCAAATAATGCCTTTTCTTGCCACAGGCCCATTCTGCATTCAGGAATGGCACCTTATATGACACTTTCCTCACAGATTTTGTTTAACTGCATGACCACCTACTTACTGTCAGCTAAATGTGGGAATTGTTGCTGTCTCTGCTTATTATTTGCAAATAATAACAGTCGCCACGAAGCTGTTGCTCCCCTGAGATGGAAAAGCCCTTTTTGACAGAGCAGGAGGTTGGGTTGTGGAGCAGAAGCAGCCAGAAGGGGCAGGGTGATGGAGAAGGTCAGGCTGTGACAAGGGGTTAATGAGGTTTGTGGGATTTGTGTTGTGGAGAGGTGCTGGAAAGCCATGCTGGAAGGGGTTCATGTGACCTTTGCAGCCGGTGTGGATCAGGTGTTCTGTCTTCTCAGACTGAAAGAGAAGAGGTTTAGATTGGACATTAGGAAGAAATTCTTCCCTGAGAGGGTGGCGAGTCACTGGAACAAACTTCCCAGAGAAGCTGTGGCTGCCCCATCCCTGGAAGTGTCCAAGGCCAGGCTGGAATGACCTGGCCCAGGGGAAGGTGTCCCTGCCCATGGCAGGGGATGGCACTGGATGGTCTTAAAGGTCCTTTCCAAGCCAGACTGTTCTTGATTCTCATGAGGCTGTTGTTTCCACAGCAAAGTGGTTGGGGTGGGAAGCTGGGAATGCACGGGAAGGGACAGCCTTCCTCTGGAACTGACCCCACAGAAATCAGTGAATGAGGTGCCAACACAGGCTCAGTCAGGGCTGAGCTGCCAAGGATGGCCACCTTCTTCTGGCTGAGAGGGAAACATGTCCACACCTCTCTTGAAATCTCCACATCCTCCTCCTGCTCCTTCCTGGCATGGCACTTGCTGGGCTTGGAGCCCACGCTGGGGACAAGCAAGGGAGAGGAAAGATCTCTTTTTAAAAAGTCCTGCACCCCACGTTGCAGCCCTGATTTCCATCAGTGAGCCTGTTGCCTGAGAAGTTCTGCATTCCTTGTGTGGGTTTAATGTGCCATTTCCCTTTTCTCTTTCAGTGAGAGAGAAAATGAATGTATCTTCTGTGCTCGCAGTTAAAGTAGATGCTGGGAGATGACACTGGGAATAGCTGCCACCAGACTAGGCAGAAACACAGCTTGATACAAGTGGAAATCAGATGTGTAGCTATAGTTTAGAGATCTGGGGTTTTTTTTATGGTGATGACTGTTCCTTCACTTAAAAGGAAAAAGGAATGGAGCAAAAGAACTGAAATGTGAACGTCATCTTTCCCTGGCTTTCCTTAAACAACTGTGAGAGTTGGCTGAGGTGTCTGGTGCAAACTCCATCACAGACATGCAGCCAGAGCTCGCTTTTCAACTCCTGAGTGTGGCTTACCATGAGCAGCACCCCTTCACAGTCATAGAACAAAACAAGGTGAAAGGGGCATGCAATTCCAAATGGTGAAGAAGTTACTGCAGGAAAATGAGAATGTTCCTGATAGGAAAGATCCACTGGGTGTGGGTTTTTACCAGACTTCTGCACCTATTGCCTTAATGGCTCCCATTTTGGTAGGAGACTGGTTGGAAAAAAAAAAAAAAGTGAAAACCCAGCAGACCCCAGCCCTTGTATTTCATTTTGCATAAAGCAGATTGAGATACTTTCTTAGACAAAGGCAAGCAGAGTGTTTCAATGCTAAACCACCACTAAATCACCCTTCTTCCTTTGGTTAGGGAAGAACTTTCCCCTGTCAATCTCTATTCATATTATTTCTTCTCATTAATATTTTCCTTTTCTAGACTTTGGTTAAGACTGCAAGTTCTTATGTTTTGGGGTTTTAAGTTGACTGCAAGTGTATTGCAAGTTTGTTATGATATATCCTGTAGCTTCCCCACCCTCTTTAATATTTGCCTCTTTCTCTTTTCATATCTTTTTGACAGTTCACTCACTTTCCCACAGGTTTAAGAGTGATCTTATGTATTGTTCACCACCTTTCAACAATTCCTTTTTTATACACCATGAGTAAACTGTGAGTTGGTGGTGACCTGTGGCTTTCCTGGGCTCATTCTGGAGTCACTGAGTGAGCTGATGATTGCCATCCAGAAGAAGTGATCATTTAGAAAATGTTAACCACAAGCATCGGGGCTTTGTGCAGATCTAAATTTAACCTCGGGCCTTGGAGTGATGAAGTAACTTGATTATTCAGTCCATTTAGTTAATAATTCAGTGATCTCACTTGTTCACTCCGTGTTACAAAGATATCCATTTCCAAGGATTGTAAATACAGATATTTTCAAGTGCCTCTGACAAATTGACATGCTGGGAATGTACGATGGGCATATAAATTTTGAATTTAATTAGGGCCTGGGAACGTGCAAGTTCAATTTGCAGAAAAACTAAAAGCTTTAATGTTGTGTGTTTTCTGTTCTAGGCCATTATGGCCAGGTGAATATTGATCATGTTTCATATTGAAAGATTTCAACCCTTAAAAGCTCCTGTTTGGTATTTTTTTCTGCAGGGTTAGATGTCTTACTGGGAGACAGTTTTGTTATTCACTGCTTAATTTAATCCTGCTAATGTGATGGTAAATGATTAACTTTCCCCTTTTGAACAAGCTGTTAATGATTTTTCATTTCAATTTCCAGTGCCGTTTACAGTCCCAGTGCCAACAAGGATACTCTGGCTGCCTTGGATTATCAGGGTCCCAAAAGGAAGCTCTACAGTGCTGTCCCTGGGAGACTTTTTATCGTAGTAAAGCCATATCAACCTCAAGGGGAAGGGGAAATTCACCTGCACAAAGGAGATAGAGTCAAAGGTGAGCAACTAATTCATTTGGAGTAAACCTTTTCCCCTGCTAGGCGGGAATTTTTTTGTTAAAAATCTCTTTTACAGGAGTGGAAATTATGGTGAAAGTGCTTTTATGCATTTGTTTCTTTGCAGGGTATTTTCCTCCTGGCTCTGTTTTGTAACCAATGCATATTTAGCTGCCACTTTAACTTCAACTGACTTCAAAGTGCTGCCACAACTCACAACTATGTGCAGTAATAGCGCCGTTGTCTCTTACCCAGGGCACAGAATTTGCTGCTGGAGCCATTCCAGAGGCACCACTCCAGGCTTTAAGGGATTATAAACATGTCAGCTATCTAAACAGCTCAGGAGGGGAAAAGGGGTAGGGTCAGCTCTGCTTTGGGCCCTTTCCTCAAGGAACATTTAGTTGGTTAAGTAGAAGATGTCTCCTCACGGAATTTGGGATAAGCAGATAGGGAGACCCTCCTGTAAATATAATTTTGGAAGAAGCATGATGGTGCATGTGAAATTTCTGTTCACTGCTGCACTTCCCTGCTAAGACCAGGTTTAAATCCAAGCTTTGATTTATTATTTTTAAATAATAATTATTAAATAATAGATGTTATTGCTTTGAAGGCATTAAATACATCCAGATACAGGTGAAAAAATGGGAGATAGGGTGTACAGAACTTGCATTCCCAGAGGTGTAAGGCTGTGGTTTTGCACATCCAGGTAAAACAGAATAAAAGAGACTTTGTGTTGGACCCATGCAAATCAAACAACAGTTATGGAAATCAAACAAAAGGGAATAAATTCAGTGTCCTAAATAAAAGTGTTAAGCAACTGCAAATTTTCTTGTGAAGGGAGCTGCTTATCTCACAAAGGAAGACTTCAAATACCTCCTCCCTTGAGCCTGCAAACAGTAGCTGGGGAAAAAAAAAAAAGGGAGACATTAGAAGGTATTTTTGCATTTTTATTTTTGGATGTACTGATTCTGAAGCGTTTGTGGGTTTAATAATTTTTAACTCCAGCCCTCAGAAGGTGTAGGACAGAAATCTGAAGGGTGCTGCACTTAAAGGTAAAACATGCAAAGTTAATTCTAAATGCAAGGACGAAGGGAGAAGGTTAAACTTAGAGTCTGTAGGGCTGAAAAGATAATTTTGCAGTTCTCAAGGTTGCTCCCTGATCAGGTAGGAAGCAGTGATTATGATCTCACAGTGCACAAGAGCTGGGATGAAATTTTGGGGGTACTAAATAACTTTCTCCACTCAGTGTTGACAGAGATCTGGCAGGTGGCAGTGGACAAGGAGTGAGTGGCTGTTCCGTGGCAGGCGCTGGACACAGAGATGTTCAGTTGTCCTGTTGGATTTAAGGGTGCAGGAATATTCTGTTTATGTAGAAGGTGAAATATCAACAACATGGGTTCTTCTCACCAGAATAAGACAACTCTGAGCAGTTCTGGGAGAAGACAAAGCAGAAACTGTGTTTCCCGGCAAAAGAGGAAACACTGCAACAGGTTGCCTGGAATGCTGAGTATTTTAGAGGCATTCACTATCTGGCAGGTGGTTTACATTAGGTTTTGAGACTGTTACATGCAAAAATAATCCCAGAATAATGGATTTAAATTTCAATGAAGTGTTTAATGTTTTTGAAAAATTAATTCAGGAGCCCTTGGTTCTAAGTTATTATGACAGTCACTGGAAAACATTGCAGGAAGGAATTAGTCCACTTTTCATATTTTCATATAATGGTGTAGTCTAAATGTGAGACCAATGATTTGGGGGAGGCACTCTAAATGCTGAAATAAAAAATGGGATTATGGCTGGAGTATTTTGTTTGTGGGGAAAATGTAAGTTTATTGAAAATAACACATTAATAATTACTGTCATTCAAAGAGGGATGTGCCCATCCCACAGCAAATCATTCCTGCAGAGATTGTTTTTTTCAGCTTCAAGAATCTGATTTGCATGTTGAATTGAAATCTGGCAGAGTTTTTCCAGGTCCATTTGTTTTAAAGCACTTTAGAGAAGTTTGCTGCAGCAAAGTCTGGCGAGGTTTCTGTATGTGGCAGCCTGCTTTTGGAGAGGGTTTGGGAAAAGAACAAGTGTACATAGAGATTGTCAGTGTTACTCCCAAGGATGAAACCTTGTGAAATGTGATTTAAGGCTGTTTGCATGGCAGGGTTGGAACAGCGTGTGACAGGCTCCCAGAGCTAATCAAAGGGAAAACTTCCAGAACAAGATCAAATCCTATTTCGTGTTACCATGTCAATGGTTCCTCAGCTGCAGCAAAAAATATGTCAGAATGAACACGGCAAGGTCATGGAGAGAACAAAGAGTGCAGGGAAAAGACAGTGGTGCTTTAAAGAGGTCTCCCTTGTGTAACAGTGTTGAAGAAGCTGCTCAAACTTTTTGTGCCAAAAACCCAGGTCCAATTAAATCTGGACTCCCGTCCCTGTTTCAGTCAGAATGTAATTATTGCTAGGGAATAAGTGTAGTGATAGGACAAGGAGCAATGGCTTTGAACTGAAAGATGGTAGATTTCGACTAGATTTGAGGAAGAAATTCTTTCCTGGGAGGGAGTGAAGCCCTGGCACAGAGAAGCTGTAGCTGCCCCATCCCTAGAAGTGTCCAAGGCTGAATGGAGCTTGGAGCAATCTGGGAGAGTGGAAGGTGTCCCTTTCACTGGGAGAAGGTTGGAACAAAATGATCTTGAAGGTCCCTTCCAACCTGAAGTATTCCAGGATTCTGTGATGTTTAAAAAAAATTACTCCATGTGAGCAGGATGGGCTCCCTCTCCATCCTCGAAAAGCACAGGCAGTAGAACTCAGAGTCCTCAGTGCTGTGGGAGTGCCAGAACTGGTGACTATAAGGAGATCCTGCTTTTTTTCCTCTTTCTAAGCAGGAATTCTTGGTACTGGATGTGTTTTCTGTCTTTTACAAACTTAGCAGGACCATGGCCCAGTCAGGCTGTTTGGGGTTTAGCAGCTTGCTCCGTGATGTGCTTGGAGAAAACAGGAATGGAATTCAATTTTTCCTTCACTCTGGTAACATCTTAGCCTCACTGAGAAATGGAAAAGCTTTGTCTTGGCCCCCCTCCTCTGCCAGCTGGGTGACTGCACTGTTCTATGCCCAAGCCCTGGCTCTTGAATTGCTTTGGGGAGTTCAAACGTGGCCTGGCACTGGCTGTGGGATTGTGCCCCGTGTTCAGCCTGACCCCGGGGAGACGCTCGTCACGAGTACATCCCATGAGACTAATCACAGCAAAGATGTTGCAAGGCATTTATTGCAGGGATAAAAACCCAGAGCAACATATTAGAGAAAGGGATTACTTGGGAAATGTTTTTATGGATTTTCTTTTTTAACTTGGCAGAATTAGAAGGGTCACAGGGAGGGATGAATTCCTAAACTCTTGATGAAAAGTGTTTTCATCAGATGGAGGTGGAGCAGGGTTGTTTTTTTCACTTTCTGAAACTGGTAGAAGTGCATGAGTGACAATAGTTCACCGTGTGTGATACAAGGAAATTGCTCAAAGAAATCTGTGAATGGGCAAGGTTCAAAGAAAATGTAAACTAAACAAAATGGTCTTGTATTAATAGGATATTACGTAGCCTGTACCAAAATACCTGCTGTATTTTTAGTTGTTAGTCATACACACTGACATCATTTGTGTGTCTGCCACTCATGAGAGAAGATCCATGGCTGCTTGCAAAAATAAATCTGATATCTTTATTTATACCAGAATTGCCCTAATCTTATGTTTACACATAAATGAAGGGGAGCTAGTTTGATTCCTCACCGAAACACTTCTAATATTTTGGTTTTATATATTTTGTTTCTTTCTTCCTTCTGTATGTGAAAGTCCATAGCAATAAATCTGCCACAATCCAAATACACACAAACATGTATAAAATATCTGTAAGATGAATTTGAACCAGCTTCTGCGTTCCTAAACTGAATTCTTGCACAGGAGATTAAGGGGTCTCTTTGACAGCAAAACTCAGAGAATGCAATGCTCAAAAAATTCTTTTTGAGCAAATTAGCAGTTTTCTTGGCCACAAAGATAAAGCAATGGAGAAGGTTTTTGGGAAGGTAACAGGTCTGAGTTCCAGGTGCAGACAGGCTCTGGTCACTTGAGAACTATACAATCAGAATTGTTTTCACAACCTGGGTTATATTAAAATATATCTAAAATGCATATGAACTATCCTTCACTGACTTAGAAAGAGAAAAACCTACCTGATTCAAATACTTTGAGAGCTTTTGAAGCCTCACCCTGCTCACAGCTTTGTTTTTCATGGTCTCCCCACATTCTTCTTTTTTTCCAGGCTGCCGTCCCCCAACTCTCTCAGCCTTTTCTAGTGCCCAGTGTCTGGAAAAACAGAGAGTTATTTCAGTATCTCAAGTAGGCTCCAGCAAACATTTCCATGAGCCCCCCGAGGTGCCACAGTGTGCACATCACAGAAGGATTGTGGTAAACTCAAATGCAGCTCTCAGCTCCATTCCTCAGGGTCAGAGGAGCAGGAGGAACTCAGCAGCAGCAGCAGCTCAAGCATCTGCTCTGGGCAGGAAGTCAGTAGTTCTGTGCATCAGAAATATTGACCCTTGTGACTCTGCTTTTATTTCAGCGTGATCTCAGCCAGCAGGGCAATCCAAATATATCACTAACATTTTCATTTCTTGTGAAATCCACTTGTAAGTCATTTTGAAAAAAAAGAAAGATTATTAAACCCCTGCTGTGCACCGAGATATTGCCAACAGACAGTGCTTGTGGGCAGGAGGAAAGTTGTTCTCCTGGGCTTTTGCACTTGTTAGATTAGTAAACAAAATACTGGGAAGGGAAGAGCCTCAGAAAGGCTGTTCTGTTTCTTCAAGAGCATTTTGTACCTTGTGTGGGTAAGCGTGGCAGCAAAATTGAACCTGAGAGGTTTGCAAGGTATTGTTCAGCTGCTTTTTCCCATGCAGGATGAAATGAATGTGAAATGGAATATTAATCTTACCCAGGTTCACTGGTCTGTTCTGCTTCCTTTCTGTCTCCTGACTTGAATGTCTTGGTTTCAGTTCTTAACATGATAAACTAGGTCCTATCCTAACTCATTCCTTCAAGCTGCCTGAAGAGCAGGACAGAGTGGTGCTATCAAAATGTAACAAAGAGCTGGACTTGCTCCCGCTCCAGCAGGAGAGCTCCCTTTGCTGTCAGAGGCCATGGGAAGGGGTCAGGATGTAAAAGCATCCACAAATCCCCACTGTCATCGTACTTGGCTACTTAACACATCATTTCTTGAGTAGTCAGCAACTGACCTGGAGTATTCAGGGGACAGGAAGCAGCAGGACTCAGAGAGGAGCTGTGAGTGCACCAGTGTGGTGCAACACAACACTACAGGCTCTGTATCTGGGTTGGCTTGGGCCCCTTCTTCATTAATTCTCTCTGAATTTCCCTGATTTCAAGTTGGGCATCACTGTGGAGAAGAGCAAACTTGACTGTGACTGCACCTTCCTCACCAGAGCCGGGGATCAGCGGGTGGATTTTTGCGATGTTTGTTTTCTGACCAAAACTCAAATCAGTGCAGATTGATTTCTCACACTGTTTTCATCTTTCCCTCACTTTCTCAAAACTATTTCACAGACACCTTAATAACAAGGAAAAGGTGATTAGGAGATCCTGTGTGGCAAGGAGAAGAAGCTCCCACAGAGGGCCAAATGTTGAACAGCACAGCTCACTCAGTTCTATTTCAACTGAGCCACGTTTCCTCAGCTTTAGAGGATTACGTGCAGCTTATTGTATTTGTAGGTTTGACGTAGAGAGTGGTTGCTCTGTTAGTAGCCCCAGTCATCTTCTCACCCCGAGGTTCTTTTCCTGAAGTGCTTGTTTGCACTGTTTCTTTCCTGGAAAGCAGAAGTGAGAAAAAGTGAAGAGGTGTTTTAAGTCAGCATCTCTGCCTTACCTCCCTAATTTGGTCAGCTCCCATAACTCAGGCAGGGAAAGAACTGCTGCATTTCCTTCCCCACCACAAGAAATGTCTCTAGGGCCAGAGTCCAGTCTGACTGCTCAGGTCAATTAGCCAGAATCATTAACTGCATGAGGCTTCCCTTCCAGGCTGTTTGTGGAGTACACAGGAAGGTTTGGGTGGCAGCTGGGGCACAGTCACTCGTGTGTGTGCTGGAATCCTCCCTGTGCCTGGCAGCAGCCTGAGGGGCACTGGGTTCTCCCCACTCCTGCTGCTTCCAGCTCAGGTCCTGTCAGGCTCTCTTGATGAAGTTTTTGGCAGCCAGAACCAGCCTGCCCCTAAGGCAGAACAGCCAGATCCTGCTCAGCATCCCTCACAGGGAGGAGCCGAGAAACAGAGTCAGGAAAATCTCTGTCTTTAACAGATTAGGTTGTAACTCATGCTGACCTTCATTTATGTTGTATGTAAAGTTTGTTTCCATCAAAGAATCATGAAATCATAGGATGTTTTTAGGGGTTGGGATGGACCTTAAGGGTCATCCAGTCCTAATCCCTGGCTTTGGACACCTCCAGGGATGAGACACCACAGCCAATAAATAAATAAATACTCCTGCATAGACTGTCTGTCATTGGGAAGCTCTCCTGCCAAAGACAAATAATTCTGAAAATTTACATCAGACATTTCAGCAAGGGAAAAGCTTAAACTGCAATGTTAATTATTTCTGAGAGAAAAAAGTTAGGCTTCTACCAATTACAAATTAAAAATCTCCTGTATTTCAAAGAAGAAAATCTAGACGATTTTTACCTCAGGACACAAACCCAGAGTTCTTACATCAGCACAGGCTGGTTCAGCTGTTTTGTTTTTTTGGGTTTTTGTTTTCTTTAAATGGATTTCCAACTTTACACTTTACTGTCATTCCGTTGATTTTTCTTTCTTTTTCCCCTGCTGGTGGCAGAAATGTTCTTTTTTCCCAGAACATGGTCTCTCATTCCCAATCCATAAGATTATTTATTTTCCCAATAAAGAAGAATGCAGTTTATCCAAGCACTAAAAATTGATTTAGATATTACAAAGACATTTTAGGTACATCCTGTAACAGCTGTAAAGACATTGGCCAGAATTTGGCTTTAAATTTCCTTGACATTTTTGCAAATAAGGCTGCCTGGAATAATTCACTCCTGGGCATTTCAATATCACAAGGAATTTAGAAATAGTACTCACCATAATTTATTGGGAAAAAATACTTTCATTTCTTGTTGGGGCATGGAGGGAGCTGTGATGTGGGAGGATACAAATTCTACATTCTTTTGATTAAAATTATTTTTATGGTATATTGAGTAATTAATCTGTTTGAGATTAGGATGTTATATTAATATCAATTACAATAGATAGATTGCCAATAGACTCAAATTTGCAAGAGACAAAGCATTCTATGCTCTATTCTATTAATTTTATATAATATTGTAAAATATGTGATATATGTAATTTTCTGGCAGAATCTCACTGATTTTAAGTATGATGCTTTAAAGGCATTAAAATACGAGCTCCTGATTGCCTGTCCATGTTATCCAGTTGTTTGGTGCTTGTCCAATTTTGCTTTGCAGTTTTGTTCATATAATTGGACACAACTCCTCTTTTAAATCACACTTTTGTTGTGAAAAGATGTCCCAGGATTCCTGATGTTACAAGAACATTTATCTCACTTTTATGTCAGATTCTTTTTGTAATCCAGGTTGTGTCTGAAGAACCTCTGACCTGCTCTTGCCATAGCAACCACACCTTCTGATTTTATCACAAGAAAAAGGAAAACCACTGGAAATTAGAAAGGCTTATTATTAATTTTGGGAAAGTTATCCTTTGATTTACCATTGTTTTGTCCTTCAGCAGGGAAAACATTGATTAGAAAATCTCTTGCTGGTAACAAATTATCTGTTACAGTGAGTCTCTTAAACACTATTGGGAGGGGAAAGATTGAAATTAAGGCCTCATTCTAAAAAAAGCATTCATGAGTACAATAGATAAATCACCTTTTTCTATTTATCCTTTAAGTTCTCCACACTGGAGTGAGTGAATTTTTGCCAGTTTTTATAGATCTATAGGTTATTATGGCCTTGGCTCTTGCTGCAGAATTTCTTATTAATGGCACCACATGAGGGGGATGAAGATCATTTCAGTGTTTTAGGGGATGCAGAACCACGTAGAGCTAAACTTCTACATTGGAATATGAGCTTGTCCCCCAGATCCCCAACAATTTGTCTGTCTCTGCACATCAGCTGAGCCCAGGGCTGTCCCTCATTTGCCTCTTGTGCCATCTCTTGTGCCATCTTTGTGCCTCTTGCAGCCCCAGCAGGCTTTTCCTTCTTCTTCCTTCTTTTCCCAGAATGCTGGAGGCTGCCTGCATTCCAGCAGCACTCGTTTCACCCTTCCACCTCTTTTCCATGGATGTTATGTCTTCAGGCAGGACTACACATGTTTTTCCTTTGCTCTGGCTATTAGTGATGGCTGATGCTCAATAATTCATGTAATAATGGGCTAAAGTGGGTCTGGTTCTGCTCTGCAGGAATCCCTTTTCACTCTGCACTCAGAGACAGACTTCCAAGGCAAATCTCTTTTCCCAAAAGTGTTGATTTGCATCAGCTGTGACTGCCACAAACACATGAAATCACTCCATGGGTTTGAGATACCCAACTTCCTCCTTACAGTGCCTCTCTCTTTCTAGAGCTGGAAATGTCCGTGCAGTTTGGAGTGTCAGCGGATCTGACAGATTAATAAAATACCAAATTTGGGAAGTCTGTCTCAACATCTAAGTGGTTTTTGTTCTTAGCATCTTGCCCATTCGTGGAGTGAAATCAGGATCGAGATTCAGTGCTGAAAACTCCCCTCAAATTAAAAAAAAAAAAAAAAAAGAAGCAGCTAATTACTGGCAGTAGGACTCCTTCACTGTCTCACATTTGGAAATTTCTTTTGGCTGGAGTCCTACACTCTCTTTTGTGACCAAAGTTAAATCAATGTACAGTAGGATTCTACAATAATTCTAATATATACCTATAGGCTATTAGGTTTTCCTGGTTCCTTGTATCTAAGAAATGCATTCTTATGTGAGCAGAGGTTAATTGTTAAAAATGTATTGGAAGCTGCTGCATTCCCCATTTATATTGGATGGATGATCAGGGAATGCTTTATGTAACACTGAATTATCAGATGGACAATGTGTGTTAGTTAATGTGCACAGGTATTACACATTTTCAACAATACCTGCAATACATCAACTTATTTTTTCATTAATTCTGTCCCATGTTTATATTTTTTAAAAAAGACATGCTAACATTTTTTTTTATTCAGCTCAATTTTCAGTGTAGAGTTGTTGGTGTCATCCAAGTTCGGGGCCATCCCCCAGTATCCCATAACTTGCTGGCGTTTATAGGAGTTATAGGTTTCCTCATATATGTCAGAAAGGTGCTTGACAAATTGTGCATTTGGGACCCATCCAGGTGCAGGATTTTTCATTAATGGATGTTTGCTGGGATTCAATATGTACTTCTTACTGCAGTGGTGTGTAAGTGTGCAGTTCATGGAATCTGTCACTTGGAATATACTACATTAAAAGGCTTAAAAGTGATGTATTTACAAACATTTTGCTGTCAAATGTCCCTGTTAATAGATGGCCATGCTCTGTAAGTGATACCACAAATAGCTTAGGGTTGCATTAAAAAAAACAAAACAACCTGGTAAACATTTACTTTCAAATGCAGTTTTACAGATCCTAGTGTCTCAAACCAGACTGCTTTCACATCACCAAGAATTTTAATTTTTTTTTAAGCCTTTTTTTGGGGGCTCTGATTAATTTAATTTTCATCCTGCTCTGTACTAGTGCAAATCAAGTTCAGCTTCAGTGCCCCTGAGTCACAGCAGCTGCATTCATCCTGGCTTCAATTGCAGCTAGGGTTTTAAAGTCAGGCAAGGCTTTAACAGCTGGTATTGGAAACCATCAAAGCAGCTCTCCTTTCTGTCCCTCCTGCTCTGAAATACCCTGCAGAGAAAGTGTCCCAGGTACTGGAATTCCTTAGCAGAGAGATGGATTTAGGCTAATTAGCCTTGATTTCCATCAGGGGCACTTGGGGCTGAGCTGGCACTCAGAGGATGGAGCTGGGCTGATTTTGGGAAGCTCTGAGTGCCTGTGCTGTGTGTCTGATCCATACTCCCCATCAGCTGGTTTAGTTGATGTATCACCCTTGTTTCAATATTAATGTACAACATCTTTCTAGCAGTACATTTACAGTCTTCTAATATATAGTAAAGGTACAGCGGTTTATCTACAGGTTTAATACTAATTTAAACACCATAGCAAGTATTTAGGGTCTTTCCATCACCATAATTCACCTCCAGTTGCTTACTAATAAAATAGTTGCTCTGCAGGCTTTTGTCACAACCCCTGCTGAGTCCTAGAATTAATATCAAGATAATTAGAAGTGCCAGATAAAAGCCTTTTCTCCTATTGGCAAATCATTCTCCTCCATATTGTTTTTTCCTTCTATTGAGCGAAAAAAATCATTGAAATGTTTCAAAAGGCATCTCCATTGTGGATCTCACCTCTGGGAGGTTCAAGTGTTTGCTGTGTATTCAAACTCTTAAATCATATTACTCAACCTACATTGCAAATCCCTGGAGCTACCCACTAAATCAAATAACATGTTTCCTTAGGAGGCAGGAAAAGCTGGAGATATCAATTTATGTATTATTAAAATCCATTTCAGTGTGGGTGCAGTTTGACAATGGGTTCAGCATTTCATTTGAGCAGACAAGACAGTGGTTTTTTTGGTTGTGGTCTTACCATGTATTTGTCCTTGATTAATCCAGCAGTGAGAACACTGAAAATGGAAACAACTGTGTGAAGGCCAAGGAAACTTGTGGAAAAAAAAATTTGGGCAGTGGTTACAAAGACTGAGTGGGGATGGTCCTGCTTAGAGGTGACTCTGTGCCCATTTTGGGGGTGGCAGCATTAGTTATTGCAGAGTGTTTGCTTATTTTCAGCGATTACTGAGTGTGCAATGCAATAATTGTGTGTTTGTGTGAGGAGGCAAAGTGTGACTCTTGCCTGTGTCTGCCCCGTTTAGTGCTGAGCATCGGAGAGGGCGGATTTTGGGAAGGCAGCACCCGGGGACACATCGGCTGGTTTCCTGCTGAGTGCGTGGAGGAAGTTCAGTGCAAACCCAACGAAAGCAAACCAGGTAATCACATCGAGCTCCTGTTGAACCCTAAGGTGACAAATGCCACGTGTCTGTCCCAGCAGAGACATCAGGGCCTTTGGGCACTGCTAGCAATGGGAGAGTTGGGTAAAGCTGAGCTGCTGAATTAAATAATACAGGTGGGTTTATTGATTGGATTTTGCTGTCCAAGCAAACAGACTTTCTCATGAGGAACTACGCTGGGAAGTACCAAAGCTTTTACACAGAGCTGTGTGCAGATATTTTGAACAGGATTATGTTGTGTTTTTTTATTGTCTAAAGTGTGGGAGAATGTCTAATGAGACAATTAAATAAGGGAAGAAAAACTGGCCAGTCATCTCCCAATCTGAGGGAGTCATTCGATGCATTTAGCTCTTGTTCACAGCCCTGTTGACCTTTTCCTGAATGCTGGAGGAGACATCCTTTAGTGGGATGTCCCATACCCATCCTTACTGATGACAGAGGAAATGGAATCCTCCTTTAGCAGACACGTGTATTGCCACAAGGGACTTTAAGCAAGGAGCCTTTATAGTCCTGGTATAATAAAAGAAAAAGGAATCTACATTAAAGCAGGTTATTTTAAGAATTACCTACCATCTCACAGTTTCTCTGCTTTTAAGAATTAAGATGTGAGGACATCCTCTCTAATTAAAAGCTCATTATAAATGAGCTCTGAGAATATAATTAATGTTCTCTAGGAGTGAATGTGGTTTGAAATCAGCTATTGATGTGTTTTCAGATCTCTGTTGTATTGATTAAGAACTTCTGGCATCGCACAGATGATACACTAAAATTTATTCATTTACATATGTTCTTCTTTTATGCATGTCATTATAAACTGCAAGGTATACTTTTTTCTTTTCTTTCATTTTTTTTTTTTTATTTTTTTTTTTTTTCTGTGTGTAGAGGTTGTGCTTCCTTTTTTATTTCCCTTTTGAGAGGGGAAATGAGGAGGAGGCAAAACCAGATCTAATATTTGGAAAGAATGGATCCAGGCTCTGAGAACAGAGGGAGAACAGCTGTGTAGTTCTTCAAAAGGCTTGAGAAAAGTCAGAATTTAGGGATGGAGATGTATTAAACAAGAGGAAGATTGAGGCTGGAGTTGCCCAATGTAGGAATGGTAACCCTGCATGAAATCTGAGCTGTCCATTTGTCTCCAAAATCTGAAGAGAATTCTGAGGAAGGCATTAAGTGAAGTTCTAAGATAAGAAAGAAGTTTTGCATCTTTTTAGTGATTTTGAAGAGAGAGTAACCAAACCTGTTTGTTACAAACCTTTAGAGACTTCCTTGAGAATTACTTCAGGAGGTAAATTCAGTATGTGACGGGATTGCCTTAATAGATGATGATTGTTTTTTGAGCAAGAATTTCTTTGAACATTCAAAGGAACACAAAAATTAAGAAAAGAATTGTCATAAGAGGAACAAAAGGATTGGTAAAGCTGGAAGCAAGAAAAGAATATAAGCAGAAGCATGTTACAAATTTGCTGACATGAAATTATGAAGACTTATGCCATGTGTCTGGCAAAGCACCAGACATTTACTTTAATTTATAACTGTTCCCTTCTTTCTGATTGTTTTCCTGTTTGCTTATGGTACAGTGGGAATAATGATGTTAACATAGCTTAAGGCTTTAAATATGCCATTCTTCTTCTCTAAAAAGGATGAAAATGTAATTAAATAGGAACAAAAGGGATGCATTTTCCCTGGCAGTGAACTTGTGCACTCCGACATTTTGCTGGGCTGTCTCAAAAATTGTTCTGCACCCAGAATGAGGTTCTGTGAGTAATGTGATAGAGGTTGGAGTGGGGAGGGAAATGAAATGTATAGAATGCACAGCATGTGCCATATTATTATTGAAATACGGCGTGGAGTGAAAGCAGCTGATCACAGAATTGCTCTGTGCATTCCCTCTGCATAGGAAACAATGGGAATGAAAGGGGAAAGCTTTATAAGCAAAAATCAGCCAGTATTCCCTCTGAGTACAAATGCAGAAGTAATTTAGAAAAATGTGTTAGGCATGGTGAAATGATTAGAAATTAAATTAGGTCTGCTGGGATTGCTGAAAGAACATCAGCTGAGAAACATAACAAACTTGTGCCACTTGCAAGAATTTGCATCGTGGTCTTTGCAAAGCAGCAGAACTTCTTATGATAATGATTCAGAAAGTAGATCATTTCAATGTGGAGGAAATGAGGCTCAGACTCAGCCTTTTCCACATCAGCACCACAGCAACAGTTCTTTCCCCTCAACGAGATTTTAGGAACATTTCTTCCAGCAGCTTCCCTTTGCTATTAAGTTTGAACAATTGTGTTTAATAGAGGCTTGTCATTTGCACGCTGTGAGTGAAGGGAAGAGGAATAGTTCTTGGAAAAAACAAACTCCAATTAAACACTCCAGGCCCAGTAAAACTTGCTGGGCAGGTGTTTCATGTCAGGCTGATGTATAATCTCCCTTCTAAGGAAAGTTCAATTTTTAGGGAACTTTATTGCAATCCCAGCTGTTCTCTGGAAGTGGGCAGGATGCAACAGCACCTGGCTCCTGTGCTCTCTTCAAAGATACCGTGCCAGCTTGGCAGGTTCTGTTTTCCAAAAAAAATCATATTGACTGGCATTAATTCTATATCCCCTCTTTAATCCTTCATTAATTGACACTTATAGGAATTGCTCCATTATTTTGCTAGGGCTGATGCCAGGACTATGGGCTCCTAATTATCCAGGTTGTGTCATTTGCCCTTTAATAGCACCAGCACAGGACCTGCTGCTTTCCAGTCTGAAGAAGTTCCCTTGACATTTTGAGATCAAATGGGAAAAGAAAAACAAAGAAAATAATTTGTGGTGTGCTAAATCATTTTGCCTGCTTTTAAAAAAATTCTTACAAACAAAACCTTTGTGCTATCTTGTTTTAAAAAGTGTGGCCTTTTTAACCAGCTTTTTAACATTCTCCAGAATTATTCTGAGAGTGGAAGTATTCCCTCAGATGAGGCTGGCACATCATCTTGCATTTTACCTGCTCAAACACAGAGTACAAATGTCACATATTTACTCTTTCTGCATTGACAGTTATCTTGTGTTATTCAATAATAAGCCACTTCCATTATGAAATGTCTTTCTATTCCGAAATATGTTAAAACATATTTTTTTTTTTTTGCTAAAATGTTCTGGGTGAGTTGAAAAAAAGTTTCTCTTGCTTTAATTTAGATGTTTCTCTTGCTTTAATTTAGATGTTTCTGCTTGCTTTTCTTCCATCATAAGGTATTACATGAACTTGAGAGACTTACTACATAAATGCTTTCTATTACACTTGTGATTTTATGCTCCACATCCTCCAGAATTCAGGCCCATCTGATTGCCCACAACTGAGGTGAAGTATTCATTTTCAGGCAGGAACTTGTCTTTAACTGCATTCCAACTTCATCATTTATTATTCCTCCCTCCCTAAAGTGCCCGGAGAACTCCTAGATTTTACAGATGATACTCAAATGAAGGCAGACTCAGCGTGTCTGACTGATTCTTGCTGTCTTTCAACTCTTGGCCTCCTCAGTGCACCTTTCCTTCAGTTCCAGCCTCATTTTTAATATTGCCTTAGGATGACTTTTCATTCCGTAGCCTCCTTTGTGCCTTTTTCTATCCTGTGGACTTGGGATACACCTTATCAGTAGCTGTAGGAGTGCTGGGAGTTTATTTCAGACTAGATCTGATGTGGGCACGTGGCTGCAGTGACCCTTAGTGTTGGGATTCTGGAAACTTGGATTTTGGGATTTTAGTATATCGTAATGCGTGTGAGTCAAGATGGAGGACTTCAGGCATTGTCTAAGTCCTTCTTCTTCACTTTCTTCTTCCTTCTTCTTCATGGGTTTAGGTGGTTTTCTGTAATTGGGTGAAAAAAGTCCTAATTGCAGGCCTTGGGTGGTCATTATTGGGTCAAAAGTATAAATAATATAGGTGTCACCTCCTTATTGGATAATTATCGCTTAAATAACCTTGTAAAGAGTTAGAAGCTCTCCATTTTANTCTTTCAACTCTTGGCCTCCTCAGTGCACCTTTCCTTCAGTTCCAGCCTCATTTTTAATATTGCCTTAGGATGACTTTTCATTCCGTAGCCTCCTTTGTGCCTTTTTCTATCCTGTGGACTTGGGATACACCTTATCAGTAGCTGTAGGAGTGCTGGGAGTTTATTTCAGACTAGATCTGATGTGGGCACGTGGCTGCAGTGACCCTTAGTGTTGGGATTCTGGAAACTTGGATTTTGGGATTTTAGTATATCGTAATGCGTGTGAGTCAAGATGGAGGACTTTAGGCGTTGTCTAAGTCCTTCTTCTTCACTTTCTTCTTCCTACTTCTTCATGGGTTTAGGTGGTTTTCTGTAATTGGGTGAAAAAAGTCCTAATTGCAGGCCTTGGGTGGTCATTATTGGGTCAAAAGTATAAATAATATAGGTGTCACCTCCTTATTGGATAATTATCGCTTAAATAACCTTGTAAAGAGTTAGAAGCTCTCCATTTTAGTTTCTCTAACTTGCTAGTTAGAGCTCATGCCTCATGAGTCTGTAAATAGATAAGAAACAATAAACATCCAAGTCCAAACCCGACATCTACTGTTTCCCATGTCTTAATCCTGACCTCGGCAGAGAAGAAGAAAGCAGAGCTGTAACACATTAGCAATGCTCCAGAGCTCGTTTTTCCAGGAAAGGATCCGAGCTGTGCCAGTCCTGGGGGCTGTGGCACACACGGGGCTCTGTTTCACAGCACTGTCAGGGCACATTCCCGCTCCTGTGCATGGGAACTGTGCCCGTGCTGACCTCTAGTGTCACAGCAGCCTCTGCCAGCCCTCCGAACTGGCATTTTCCGTCCCAAGTGGCACACAGGCATGGAATATTTGGGTGGAGGAAGACCTCAGGGACCACGGAGATCACCCTGTCAGCCAGACCGAGTGCCACGTCCCATCCTTTCCCGGGCACAGCGCCTGGGCTTTTGTTTGGGATCCTGTATTCCTGAGTTTCCAGCAACTTGAGAACATAGTGACAGATTATCCAGGAACAGCAGAGTTCTCTTGCAATTTTTTTTTTCACCTGTGTAACCTTACACTCGTGTTATAAGCAGAAACTGCAGCAATCCTTATCCAGCATTCCCTCTCAATCCCAGAAGTAACCGAGCAAGTCTAAGCTGTGTTAATGAAATCCTTTGGCTGTTTCTGGAGCACAGAATTTTCTGTTTTCCACATTCTTAGTTTTTAACACCCTGTGCATTCAGTAAAACCAGATTTGTTCCTCATTTCCACCATCCCTTTTTATAATTAGCACAACACCTTCCCAGGCAATCGAGTCAGCCAGGCTGCTAGAAAATGCATTTGCCTTCCTGCAAGAAGGAAAGATGCTTTCCTGTGGATTGAGGAGCTGGCATCTCTACTGGCCTTCCAGAAGGACAGGACTCTTGGTTTCCCAAATTTGCTGTCTGGACATAATAGATATCCATATGTAAAACCAGTGCCTTAGCCCATATAATTGATTCTATGATTTTGTGTTAAACACAACAGTGGAGGGGGAAGGAAATCAGAAAACAAAAAACCTTTTCATCCAGCCTCAATGACCCAGCTTTTATAAATGACCCAGATTAACAAAATCCTTTTTAACAATTTTTCCCTGGTTTGTTATGAGCAGTTCTGGCTAATTTTTATCTAGAAAGGCAACTGAAGAATAAATAGAAATATTGTGATGATTATTAGAAGTCTGTAAAATTCTGTACAAAAATAACTTTGGAAACCACTAGAAAGAAGTGGATTTCAATGAGACAGAGGAGATGATATCTCACCAAATGAGCACCTCAAGGGTTTTGATAATAAATTTTGATAAATCCTCCTTTCACAAGATTTCACCTTGAGTAGAAGGGTACCTGTGTATCTGTGACAGAATTATTGTGCAACTTCAACTGTTTGGCATGAGCAGCAGCAGTTAGGGACAAAACATTGCTGCAGCTGGAAGGACTAAATGGAGGAAGTATAAAAGAAATTTATGTATGTGAGGGAAAGACATTTTTGTTGGGAAAGTTAATCACAAACTTTGTCATGGCAGTAGTGTAAGGAGCTAAGAAGTTCTGAGAGCTGGGAAACGTGTTCTGACTCAACAGTGCAGGCTGGACTCAACAGGGCCAAGGGAATATAAACCCAAATTAAAATCAAATTTAAAAGGCAAAGTTGCCTCATATGTAGTTGAAAAAGTGTGCTGTGATGCAGATACAAAAGGCAGCCATTTCAAAAGGGCTGAAAACTCGAGAGGTGACTATTACACCTTCATTATATTAATTACATCTTTGTAATCCCAGTCAGGGCCCTGAACATGGGATCCCACGGTAACGCTGGTACCCAGAGCCCAAGGTCAGACTCTGTTCAGCCAGTCCCCCTGCCTTGAAGGATGTTGCCCAAAGCTCTGACCTCTGAAACATTCTTTCTTGCCTTGCTTCTGTGTTTTGCACAACCAGCCACCTGGCTCACAGGATTCTGAACAATTTCATCTTTTGAGAAGTGATTTTCTGCCACATAACGTTTCCCACAGATAAAAAACGGGAATGGATGTCAACCCTCAACAGAGCGATTGTCCACAAAGATATTCTGTGTCTGATTTATGCTTTAGAAAGATCAGAAATATGCCATATACCATATTTTTGCTTAAACTGCATTCTCCTCCATCAATCAGTGGGAAAACCATACTGGAACAAAACAAAAAAAAAAGAGAAAAAAAAAATCAATGCAAAGAACTAGATGTGAGATACTGGCAAGGCAGCCCACAAAGTCCAGCTGACACAAGAGCTTGGTGCAGTAATAATCAACTAATTCTGACAATTCCCTGTAGCTGAGGATGTAAATCAACCCCACTTTTTGGTCTCAAGTAATGGAAATTGAAAGAATGAACCTCAGCAAGTTTCTGCACTTCAGCTTTGCTGAGCGAGGCATTTGTGTTCCCAGTAATGATAAACAGCAGTTTGGGAAAAGGCTCTGAAAAGAATGATCACTCAATAATTATGGGAATTGGGAGGCAGAGGTAACTGGGGAGCTGCTTTTATCTGCAGGCTGGCTGTGGAAAGGAGCCATCTGCTTCCCACACATCCTGCAGGGTGTCCTCTCTGGCCAAAGGTGCCTCCAAAGGCCTTTCCTTCTCTGTCTTGAACTTCTGAGCAAGGTGCAATAGAGATTTCTTACTCTAACAGGAGTATTTGTTAGAAATCCACGGGAAAACTGGGTCTACCAACCCATTTCTCAATAATGATACGGGTCTGGTTTGTAGGAAGAGTAAAATGAAGGATTCCGTGCTAATAATTTCATCATTTGTCCAGGTTTTGAGGCCCACATAAAGCCAAAACATCAAAAAATTATTCAAATTAAAAAAAAAAAAAAAAAAAAAAAAAACCCCATGTCTAGAGTTTGTAGGGA
>VXBB01010406.1:63531-100142 GCA_013399915.1 Illadopsis cleaveri
AAAAGCAAGCCCATGTCTAGAGCTTGTAGAGAATGTAAGGCTGTCTGCATAAGTAATTTTTAATTCATAATATTTTACTGTCTGGGCTTCGCAGCTGACATGTACTTCATCCCTTTCACTCCCATTTCCATGCTTGCTAAGAGCCACTTAGGAATAACTCTAATCAGCTGGAAAGGAGCAGCACAACTCTCCAAAGCATCGAAATAGGCTAAAAATAAATTGCAGAGCAATATAAAATGAGAGTTACGTGGTAGGAAACTCAACATTTCCAGTGCATCTGGGATTGCTGCTGTGTGAAATCAGACATGCAGGTGGGGAATTTTTCCTCTTCTGGCTCTTTTTCTGGTTCTTTCTGCATTTTTTTTTTTTTTTCCCCCTCAAGAAATCATCTGACACACCACAGAGGATCAAAGAAGTGCAAACCCTGAGGGATGTCTCAAGAAAGGAGTTACTGTGATGGTTTATTCCTTTTGCTTTCAGTGATGCATTCCCATTTTCTGTTCAAAATCACAGCCCATGGAATATTTTCAAGTCTGAGAGCAGATAGAGACATCAGAGATGTCTAATGTTGCAAATTACTGTAGAAGCACCAAAAAGTTAAAGCTCTGAAGTGAATGATTTATGAAGTGATGGAGCCTCCTGGGAAATTTAAGCCCAATTATTGGTTTAAGAGAGAATATTCAGTTTGTGAGAGATTTTGAGCAGCCCTGTTCTGCAACGTGCTAAAAACCTAGGAGTAATACCTAATTTTGTGATTCCCAGTCATTCTTGTGGAAAATACTCACATAATATGGTTTTTTCAACCCATGAAAATCTGTTTTGAGCTCCTGGAATTTCAACAAACCTGGTAGATCTTAATGACTGTTAGCAGACAGAACTCTGTAGCTTTCACCTCCTGGAGTTCTGTGGCATTTCAAATTTCATAAAAGAATATATATTTTAATGCTAACATCTCTATACTAATTGTTTTCTTTTGTGTATTTTTTTAATTAGTGGTACTTTGTAATATCTTACGAACCTATGATCAAATATAGTTCATCTTTTTGCTTTCTCTAAGTATCTCAAATGACAGCAGCAATAGCTTTTACTTTGATGTAACATCCATTTTTTTTTCTCCCTGATATTCTGTTTAACCAGAATCCTTTGGTGCACCTGTGTAAATATTATTTATATCGGAACATGACTTCTGTTGAAATCATTCTGGCTATCTATCAGGATTAAATAAAATGCAGTAATTCATCTAACTCATTATATTTAGCATGACCTAACACTTTTAAAAGCAACTTTGGGAAAATTAAAAAAAAAAAAAGGCAAGCCTTAGATCTGTACATACTCCAAAAGTGTTGATAAGTCATCTTTTTCTGCTGTACTAAATGACACATTGGGGCTTTTTTTCCCTTCTGATTTTTAATGGCTCAGATAAAAGGCTTGACAACAGAGGCTGGAAACTCTTTGAAACACTCCCCAGTTAGTTGACATAAAATTCTTCTTAATTTAAGGAAGATGATGGAGCAGCTGCTTAAAGTAAGGCAGTGCTGGAGGTGATCAGGAAAATGATGCCCTAAACAGAGCAGTTGTCAGATAATCCATATTCTGTTCTGAAATCATGGCACTGCTTTTTGCTTCTCTCCCTTGCTGGAGAGCTCAGCTCATTTTAGTGTAAATCAGTACTGAAGGGACACTCTGGGGTCAGGAATCGATTGTTGGTCTTCAGGTAAAACAGACAGACCTGAGTCAATGCTCCCAACTGTGAACTTGTAAAATGGATTGAATTTTAAATGGTACTGTAAGCTGGTTATGTTATTTACACACAAAAAAGTGTGTTTGTGTTTGCAGCTGAGTTTGAAACTTGGGCTTTGCCTTCTGAACTGAAATGGAAAATGTCCATCAACTTTCTCAACCCTCCAGTCAGTCCACAAGTCACAAATATAAAATGAGGCTGTGAAAGTCACGCTGATTTTGTGGGTGATTTACAAGCAAAAAGCACTTCAATGTATTGGTTTGGGTCTCTTTTTTTTGTAGCTAAGGGTTCAACTCTAATTATACAACAATCACTGAGTCTTTTCTCCATGCTTGCAGTCATGTTTTGCACACATCAAGAATTATTTTAGTGCCGTCTAGAGAGAGATTGGAAATAGTTCTATATTTTGCCTGCTCTCCTGAAAATAATAAATGTAATTATATTGAATACACTCTACGATACATTAGTAGTTTAAGGAAATGAAATATAACATGTCTTTATCTCATATTTCAGGTAAGTTATAAAGCTATTTTTTAAATGGTACATTAACATTTGTTAGTCAAGATTTAAAAAGAAGGAAAATAGTTACATTCCTGACTGTAAATCCTTATAGATTATACTTTTCCTCTCATTTTGCCAGGATCAAACCTCTCCTTTGGGTTGACCTCATAGGAGACTTTGAGGCCCTAGGCCACTCTTTGAGAGAAAAATGCAGATACAGATAGGAAAATCCATGACACTTCCCCCAAATCCCCAAGTTTTCTTGCTCAGATTTTATCATCCAAGGACAAGACACAGCTACATGCAGCAAACAAAAGACTGTCAGAAGAAATAATGCCAGAACTGGTTTATTTTAAGAAGCAGAAGATGTGTCTAATGTTGCAGATTTTTGCTAAGAGCTTGCCCCAGAGAAGGACAAATTAAAGATTCTTGTTTCATTTTTAGAAAACAAATCTTAAGGGTGTAGTTTGTTTTCAAATGGACATTTGAACTCCTTGTATTACTCTTTCTCATTTGTTTTAATGTTTTGATTATAAATGAATTGCCATTTTCAGGGTGAGCTGGTGAGGTATCACCTGTATTCTGGGCAGCAGGTGGGCAGATGAAAAAAGAAAATTATTATTTTCCTGCAAATGTCTTTTTTATTGGGGGCAAGGGCAGTGGGGAATATATACGTATTTTTAGTTTAGTTTGTGTGCAAAACTTTCTGTAAATTGTTCCTGAAATAGTGACTGCTTTGTCTAAAGTCTAAGCAACTTTGAACTCAAACTTGTATATAATCAGGCTATGTCTGGGAAGAGAACTGTTAAATATTGCTGAACTTCTCCTCATTAAACAGGTGTTGAGTTTATTAGCATATGTCTTATTATCTGTCTAATAAATGCAGGTGATACTGATTATTTAATGAGAAGCTTCACCTCTACCAAGATGTTTTTAAGGATTCATTTTGATAGATGTTTTAGGGTTCGGTTCTGAAAATAAAAAATATTGAAGTTGAACTATAATGAGCTACACCATAGTTCCTGGGTTTGGAGATTCAGTGAGGCTTCACCCTGTTCATAGAGCAGGAAGACTGAAATGTATCATAAATATTCTTGGTCAAAAGTAAATCTTGAGAATGTTTTGAAGTCCTGATCTTACTTTGGAGGATGCTGCAACTCATCACATTTAAAAGTTAAGTGGAAATGCTTAAGTTAATCAGCCAAACACTTCAGAAAGTTCTTGCAAGGCTGTTTTCATCTAATTTAAGGTGTATTACTGAATCTTTTAAAAGTAAAGAATCAGTAAATAGTTGGTTATCCTTCTGGACTGACCTGAGTGACAAATAAGGCAGCATGAAAAATCCATCATCAGATCTGCTCAGAATCAAAAGATATTAAGAATTTTCCTTGAATAAACTGTCCAGTTTTTTAGGTTGTACCTTATGGAAACAATATTGATAAAATGTTTCATGTGTCATTAAGCACGCATAACTTTGGGATTCTCCCAGTGTTTTCCAGTACAACTATAAACAGGGATAAATTTCAAGCTGTGGTGTTATTTATGAGGGACAAGCTCGAAAAAGCATCCAATACTCCAAGATGTTGGCAGAATAGAAGGAAAAGAGCTGGCAGCAGGATCACAGGTACTGCCGTGCACACAGGGAACAGGATCTGGGCTTTCTAACAGGATTCACCCCAATAAGGATTTTCCCTTCGTAATCCTCCTGTTTCAGATGGCTCAAACAGATTACTTTGGGCACTGGAATGGGTAGGCTTAAAACACCACTTATCCCTGATTGCTGGAATCTTGTTCTGGGAAGCATTTGGGAGAGCAGCGGTTGTTTGGGGTTTTAAACCAGAACTTGCAGCTTAACTCTGAAAAACCCTTTTATAGTGCAGGCTCTGGAGGATGGAACCTGTCACTAAGTGGCAGATTTATGGTTTGACTCTCAGCTCTCATTTCGAAGCACGGAGAAACTCCACTAACCACAACAACAGATAGTTTTGGATGGAAATCAGTCAGCTTGAAGTGGTTATTGCCTGAATATTATTTATTTCCCAGTCTGGCATGCCCACACCCAGCCCTGTCCTCTGCTCAGGTCTGGCAGACACAGACTGGGATAACCAAGAGTATTGGGCCACTAAAAAGCTGTGAGTGGCTTGAAAAGTAGTTTGAACTGCAGGTGTGAATTTAAATTGTCATTCCTGTCATTTTAATTTAATTTTTATTTTTAATCCATTGTAACTTCTCACCTTTAGAATAAATTAGATTTGCCCGTGTAGTCTCTTATAGTCAAGCTTTAAGGTAAACGTTGCAAATATATCACTTGAAGGAGCATAAAAATAAGAAACCCATTTCACCCCACCCACTAAAAAGCATGAGTGGCTTTAATGTTTTCCCAAGCACATATGAAGAATTATGATTTAACATTATTGCCATTCATAAATGTGAGAGGCCAATGAATTCCTAGGAACTGGTTGTTTTTCTGGAGCTAAACTGCATTTTTCTTGAAATGTGGCTGATACAAAGCATTAGGACACCTAAAAATTGCATCATTGCTGATAAAAGATACTTTTACAGCTTTAATTTTAAATCTATACTGTTTAAAGTAGTTAGGGCTGGGGTTTTGTTGTTGTTGTGTGTGTCTGTTTTTCTTTTTCAGGAAAGTCTTTATCTTGCAAAGATACATTTTTACATGTTTTTTTCTGAAACCTGCACTATATAACATTGTGTCTTTCCCTCCTAGGACCTGTGTACATGCCATGTATATTTCAAGCACTCATTTTTGATGCCCTAAATCAGATTTTACCTGGTTTTGCAATACTTGTTTTGCTTACATGATCAGACTTCCATGTGAATATGAAAACACCAGTGATTTGTATTGATTTTTCTCTTCCTTGTTGGTTTTCCCCCTGATTTTCTCGCTGAACTATTTTGAAGCAAAAAAAAGCCAAAGGTACCCTATAGATCATCTTCCAAATGTGCATAATACATGACCTGGTGCTTAATGTTTTTCAGCATCTAGGAAGCAAGAGCATATTCTGAATTGTTATTCTATGCATTTGATGAGCTATCTAATGGTTTGATGGCAATATTTAAGTCAGGGTTTCTTGAAGTTAATATATTGTATTAGACAAATCAATTCATTCCATTAGTATCCTAAAATCTGAAGCATCTGTTTGGGAGCTCAATAAATCGGACTGTTCTGGTATCTTTATCTGGGATATCAATATTCAAAAGCCTTCCTACATCCTGAACGTGCTGATTGCACCTTTTTCCTTACAGAAAATCAATTACCCTGCCCTACAGCAGCAGAATTTTAAACAGATACAATCCAAACTTGAATTTCACTCTCTGATTTGACTTCTGGGTGCTGTGTGTGTGTACAGCCCTTCTGTGGCCCTTGTTTAAATTCAGGTCACCAGTGTGCACCTGATACGGTGCAAAAACTTTTCCTTGCATTTCCTAAGAGCCAATATCATCAAGGGTGGGAGGCTTTGAAGGAGTTTCTCTTGGCTGTCAGACTGGACTCAAGTTTCCTCCAAAGAGCCATCCCTAGTGAAGTTTTTTTTCTTTGACTTAGTCCCACATTCCTGTCTTAACAAAATTCGGGATTAGCATCCTTCTCTCCCAGCCTGTGTCCTCAGTGCTACCAGATCCTGCTCTGATCCTGCAAAAATTACCCTTTTTCAAGCAAAGTCAAAATTAATATGTGTGGGTAGCAAGAGCAGACAGGACCTTTCCTGGCTAGGAAATGGTGGGGAACAGCGAGTTAAATGCCTCAGTGTTCTTCTGTCTGTGGGTGCACACGGACACGGGGCTGCCAGAAACGTCCCGCGAGACAGAAGCCCCGTTCCGGATGGAGCGACTGGAGCACGGAAGGAACGACAGATGTGCCGAGGGATGTCCTTGAATAAAAAACACCCCGGCTGAGCACTTAACCCTTCTGCTCCTCACGCACGCAGAGGGATGGAGATGCCCCTCGCAGCTGATGTGTGAAGTGCGCTCTGAGCTGGGTTTTCAGGAGCAGCCCCTGCATTCAGTAGGTGGTCACTAGATGGCATCTTTGGGTGCCGAATTTAAGGGGAAAATCATCTCGAGCGTTTCATTTGTGCTCAGCCTCTTTCCAGTTCGCTCTTATTTCTGCCTGGATATGAAAACTTAAGAAAGGACAAGCCAAGGCAGCAGGAGACAGGGGGGAAGGAAACATTTTTCTGCATTTTTTGTACTTTCTGAGCAGTGGGGTTGATCTTGAATTCTAATAATTATGTGTAAACATTTTGGAATACTTTTCTAGGTAATATCTGTGGAAATTTTTTGATTATGTAGGAATGCAGATCCAGGAATCTGTAATTTGTGGGTTTTTTTCCACACTCCTTACAGATGATAGTCAATGACTAGGAAATATTCCAGATAAAATCACATCTTCAAAGCATTTAAAACTGAAAGCAACCAGTCAGCAATTACCAGCAAGGATTTCCAGGTTAATACCAAAATAACTTTTGCAACAAAGAAGATGTCCAGCACTCTAATCCTTACAAATTAAGATACCTTTTTGTATTTTTATATAGAAATACATAAAAGCTGCTGTCCAAATTCTCTGGATTTGAAAGTAATGTTGATCTCTTTGCTAAAACCAGCTGAAGGTGAGGGTAACTCAGTAGGTGGCAGTCCTCTTAAACTAAAGAGGAAACAGTGTGACTATCAGAGAGTGGGATTTGAATGCAATGAAGAGTTTATTAAACATTTCCATATCATCCAAAGTCAGTGTGGCTTGCATCTTTTCTTTAGCATCCTCCAAGCTATCGACACTTTCTTTTCCCTACCTGGAGCTGTTCTGTAAAATCATATTAACCCTCTAAATGTATTTGAGAAAAGTTCTTCTTACAGACTTCTTCTTCCAAGTGCTTGTCTGTGTGTCTAGAGCTTGTTTTATTTTTTTTTCTTTTTTTTTTTGCTTCTCACACAACAAGAAAGCTCTGTCACTCACAGATAACCCAGTGTTTTCTTCTGAATTTCTTACAGGATGACCCTTAGAACAGGGAATCACTGTTCTCGCTCAATAAACAGCCTGTGCTATTAAAAATCTCCTCTTGCACTCTTCCCACAGAAGTTGAATCCTTTGGGAATGATGTCAGCTGCCTGTTTCCCTTTCACCCCGTGCAAAGTTGGTCTGGCATGGATTTGTATCCATGTTGCTGTAGGATCCATCACCCAAATTGTTTCCTTGTTGTCAGGAGCATGAGGGGCCTCTCTTTGATTCAGTCCTCTTGGTTGCCATGGCAGGGAACAGATGCTGTTTTTTTATCTTACCTACACCATAGATTTGTTACCCCAGCAGTATGCTGTATGTTTGAAAAGTAGCAGCACAAAAATACATTCCTTTAAAATAAAATAAGCCAGAGCTTCAGTGGTGTAGAGCAGTGTGAGTTCTAAAGCTGTTAAATATAACTCCTGTTGCTTTCATCCCCCTGTGTGTTTGCTTCACTCCCAGCCCTTTAGAAGGAGCCTACAATCACTCCCCCTTGTGTGAAAGCAGTGCACTCAGAAATACTTTAAAATAAAGCCAAGGGAGTTGCTTGTTTTCCTGAAACACAGAAGGTGTGGGTGTCAGAGGCAAAAAGCCCTGATAAACTGCTGAAAGTGTTGATGGACACACAGGGGGCTCAGCTATGAGCAGGTTGAGGGAGATCCTGATAACATTCAGGAATTTTTGACAGTGACTGTGGCTTGTCCTTCTCCCATGTGTTAGGCCAGATGTAGAGTGTGGGGAGAAAATGTGGCAAAAATACAAATATTGCCAAGGAGGTCACTCGAGAAGATGAGGCCAAAGGATGTGTGAGAGAAATAAATAAATGTTGAATAAATGTCTTATACCAGGGGGATGGTGTAAAAGTGAAAATTCACATGAACTTTGCTGCTGCAGTCATTTCCAACTGTGTGGAAATGTGTGTGAAGGTGTGAATGAATGACTTTTGTGGGTTTTACCCAGGTATAGATTGTATATGTGTGATAAATCATGGAGGAGATAATCAGAGAAAACTCTTGTGTCCTGGGAAGCACTCGGAGCAAATCTGTATTGTAGTGGTCTAAAATAAACAGTCGTGTGTTATTTTTGATAGTCCTGTCCACCAGGAATAAATATGTTTTTAAACGTAGTAGGATTCCATCACTTGGCATAATGTACTGGAAATACAGTCAGTGGAGTAGAAATAATTAAATGAAAAGAGAGTGGTTGATGGTCCTTTAATCTTTTTATGTGCAACATAAATGCCAAAGCAAAGTACACAACCCTAATAGCTACTTAATGGCCATGCAGGATGTTGTGCAGTGGGCAAAATCACTCTGCAAATGAAGAACTGCTGCAGAAATCCTTAAAAAAATTGTGGAAGGAAGTGACACAAGCTTTGATTGGGTGAAATGATGAAACAGATTGGAATGGGATATCACCTTATCACTGCTTGGCTGGGCAGAAATAACTCAAAATCACTCTCTATTATCTTGGGAATGTCTTTGAGATCTCTGGTGATCAAAGGCATCATTTGGGGCTTCCCAGTGTCTGTAACCTCGCTCGTGATAAGGGAGGAATCACATTCTGAGGTTGTGTCCGTGGCTGCAGCTTCAAACTGCAGGGCTGAATAAATCTTCATCTAAATTCTGTTTCCAGATTGATGTGTGGATATGACAGGAGATCTCATCATCTCAAGTGGTTCTTGCTGCTTTGGGATGTTGAAAATGCCAGAAGTTAGGTCTGCTTGGTAGTTTTCTAAAATGTCTTCACTAAGTGCCTCTTACAGAGGAGGGCAGCTTGAAATGTTGATTTGTGCAGTGGAGCAAAATTTCAATCAAAATTTAGTTTGGAAATGTATTTATTAGCTCTGATAATGGAGGGAAAGAAAATAGATCCATAAGTACATTTTGGTTCTAAAATAGAACCAAAATGAATCAGGAGAGACTTTGGCCTGGGAAGTGTCCTCTTTGCTTTTTCATCAATCAAAAATATACATTTAAATTGCACTCAATTTGTAAAATTTTGAGGGTGATTTTTTTCTCCTCTCTATATTTTGTACTTTCCACAAAGCTGATGAGGCCTTTTCTTTTCTTCCTCCAATTTGTAATCTCCTGATTTTTTGGGTAAAGAAGTCCATTTCATTAGATCTCTAATTATGTATTCAGGAAACTCCTCGTTGCTCTGGTGTTTTTTTTGGCTAATGACCACTCTGCTTCACCTTATCTTGAAGCAAAATGTATGATGGCTTTTATTCTTTCAGGAATAAAGCAGATGGCGTTCAGCACAACATCTGGGGGTGAAAAACTCCTCAGATCTTTGAAGTGTTTTTAGTAAAAGTAAACACTGTTAAAATGAAATGATGGATTGCTGGCTCTACCTAGAATATCCCTGGATGGAAGGCAGGTTGTCTTAATTCCTACCTATTTTGAGTGTTTTGTATCTAGAGACAGGATTAGAAATTGATATGTTCCAGCAGTATTTCAGTTTATGACATTTTGTGGTGAAAAATCTTTTTAAAAAATCAGTGTTATTCCTACTTTGGTTCTGGGAGGAACACCTGATTCCCAGTCCTGAAAACACCTCAGTGGAGCTGGGCTGCTGCTGTCAACACACAACATTGCAATTGATTTTTGTGATTACAGGCCAACAAAACAAATCAAAATATATCTAAAGCTGGCAGAACTGCAGTTAACTCTAAATCCCACGCTGTGAGTAGCAAATCTACCTTTATCTGCCTCATTCCCATTTCTAGATGAGGCTTCTTCTTTTCAACAATATTATCTTAAAATTTTGACATCATAATGTTCTTGAGGTGACAAGTTGTCAGCTTCAGGTTATGTGATGAGGAATGAGATTGTCTAAAAGCAGTTATTTGTCCATTTTCTCCTGAAATGCTGGTGATGTATGGCAGTAAGCTGAGGTGCCCTAGCAGTCCTGTGAAGAGTAATTAGACAGTGATGCATGAAAGAGTGATTGTTTAACCAGTTGGATCTTTCTGAATGTCAAAAGAACTCTTCAAGCTGTGCAAATCATTGTCACTGTGAGGTGATTATGTCTTGTGCTGTCTGTGTGCAGGATTAGGGTAAATAATGAAATGGGATTTTTTTTAGTGGTATATGTGGAGGATTAGATTTGCATGGCCTCTTTGTGGATTAAGTTTGGATATTCTGAGATGCAATTTATATGTGAGCAGGAGGTAAAGAAGAGGGAGCAGGGGGAGAAGGTGGGAGTATGATTATCAAGCACAGGGAGATGGCTAATCCAGGTGGGCTTAATACACTCAATTACATTTTTAGAAAGGAATAAACCTACTAAGTAGAGATCTCAATTAAGTGCATTGCGTCTTTGGGACACCGCTGCAAAACAAAAAATCACAGATTCAAAATCTCTCCCACTTCTCTTAATTTGCCTTTTTCCATTCAAATTTGAGAGGTCACAAAGTCCACAATGTAAAAGTTTCTAACAGGTCAAGGCTGCATTTTCACATTTTCACATTGCATTTTCAGAGTGGTTTTGGGAGTTGAGAGCTTCAAGCTTTTTACATCATTTCCCTTTAAGAAATACCCAGACTATTTGATTTCTTCAGTTATAACATTTTACAAATCTCATAACTAAAAATCTCGTAAGCACAAAGATGCAACATAATTCCCTTTTTCTTATTAGTTTAGAGGCATTAAGCAGGATACATAATAGAGTTTCAGGAATATGTCAGTCTTAGGAGAATTCATTTCCATATCACTGTTTGCTTCCAAGAATTAGTAATTTAGGCTTGCAGAAAACATCTGGAAATTACAAGTTTATTTTGCCATTCCCGCTTTTGTGACTTTTAGGCACCTTGGAAATGGGTTTTGACATTTCTGTAACAATCAAACAAACGTACATTAAATCATTAAATTTACAGGCTTAAAGCTCAGGTGCTTTTTCAGCTGCACAACTTTAAACCAGTTTTATTGCCTGTCTTTGCTGTGGTCTCTGGGATGCTGTTTGCACTCCCTCTGCCTCAGGTACCTCATTCTCTAAATTGCAGAGCTTTTCTGAGGAGAAACTCCATGAATGTTGACCCACAGCAATGAGCTGGTCTTTTATGTGATCCATTTCAAGGATGATTTTCACCTCTATTTAGGCAATTTCATCCCAATTGCATTATCTGAATAATGTTATGTTTGAATTTTGTAATATTTGTATTACAAGTATTTATTCTACAACTGCATGTTTAGATATTATCCCAAATTTGTGTAAAATTGTACACTTTTTTCAACCTTCACTGGGTTTTGGGGAAAACTGGACCAACCACTCTTCAGTTTAACCAGTGCACAATTAAAAGCCATCTAATTTTCTAGTGATCCATTCATGAGGGTTTCAAAGTGTGTTATAAATAAAACTTCTTCAGTTTCTTGTCACAGAAGAACTCAAAAATCATAACTTCGAAAACAACTCTACTGTCACGTTTTAAAGAAATTCTTAATCTAGATTCAACTAAGTGGTGAAAAATGAAACTTGAAAGGGTCTGGCTTGAGGTGTAGATAAAAGATTGTCAGATTTGAAAAGGAAGACCTACTTTCTGCTCCTTTTTGTGAAGACTTCAGCAGATGAAGAAAAGGCATTAAGTGAGGTAAGAACTAAGGAACCAAAAGCTAACAGAAAGGATAATATATATATATATATATATCTGATTTTTAGTATGATCTTTTAGTGTTCTCAATGTATACTTATGCCCCTTCCCCTTTTTTCCCCCTCATTCTGGTTTTTACATCCTATGAATTTGAATCTAATTAATTAGACTTCATACCCAGTGGTGGCTTGGTGTCAGCAAGGAGAACCCCAAGCAGGTAAAAACCCCCAGTTCTCTGTCTCCTGAGTGCTTCCTTCCCAGCATAGATGGAGAGTGCTCAGCTATGGTCTAGAAATACCACATTAATCATTTGAGAGGCCTTTTCCTGCACAAGTGTGCTTCCTCCTCCTCAGTTCCTCCTGTTTGAGGCCTAATTGCAATGTTTATTGGCAGAAATTGCATTAATCTCAAGTAGATTTGGCACGGGGACTGCAGGCTGCTGGTGTACACACAGGTAGCACAGACAGCCCATCTCCAATCTGTGCTCCAGACTTTGGAGGAGCACTGTTTATTCAGTCACCTCACTTTTTATATAAAATGACAACCACTTGGGAGACATTTTCTGCAAAATGTGACACAGACAAGCAGAACTTGACAAAATTGTCGTTAGAATTTGAAAGCTGTTTTTTTCTCAGTGTTTTATCAGCTCGTTCTTCAAGAGTAAGGGGAATTGGAAAAATAACAAGGTAGTAACGCTAAGTTCAGATTATCTGAAATCACTCTCAAAACATTTGTTCAGAATCACCGGCATGTTCCCTGCTCCACAGCTTTTGAAATTTTCCTGTGGGATATGAAGTAGGAGCAGGTTGAGTCCAAAGCAGTGGGAATGGGGCTTGGGAAGGCTCTGGAGTATCCAAAGTGTCTGAGGGAGCTGGAGGAAGTTGATTCAAGCTGGAGAAAAGGAGGCTCCAGGGGGAACCTTCTGGCTCTCCACAAGTCCCTGACAGGAGGGGGCAGCCAGGTGGGATCAGGCTCTGCTCCCAGGGAACAGGGACAGGACAAGAGGAAATGGCCTCAGTAGTTCCAGGAGAGGTTCAGATTGGATATTAGGGACAATTTCTTCATGGAAAGAGTTGCCAAGCATTGGAACATCAGTACTGGCACCTGAGATATTTAAAAGCCATATGGATGTGGCACTTGGGGACATGGGTTAGTGGTGGCCTTGGCAGTGCTGGGGGAACATTTGGACTCAGTGATCTCAGAGAGCTTTTCCAGCCTTAATGATTCCATGATCCTATATCTCTGTGATCAGTAGAGACCCACCTGTGCCTGAGCTCTGTGCTGTGGTTGCACATGGATGTTTAGTATTGAATCAATCAGAAATTTTATTTACATCAATGGTTTTAAGGCTCATTAGCCCTTTAATGCAGATCAAAGCTTTCATTGTCTTATTACTCATCAAAATGACTCAGGAGAAGGCTCTTTGACCAGAGAGAAGTTTTCAGGTCCTGTGGGTTTTCAAATGTGTGGCATCAACTCCATTTGTGTTTTGCAACAGTTACTGCCTGACTTCACTGTGTGCCCGTTACGTGAGAAGTATTTTTATTGCATTTTCTTTTTTTTTTTTTTTCTCCCTCTTATAAGCAGCAAAGGAGTGGGTTTTTTAAAAAAAACATAAAGCAGTATTGTTTTTAGAACTCTGCAACAAAATATAGAAGTGATAGCTGTGGCACATTTCTAATAGCTGGGCTGAATCATATTCTGCTCCCCTAATGGCATGCGTAATTGCTCCAGGTTTTCAGGCGTCCTTCAGCCGCACTTATTTAGATTAGTGACTGATGCATTTCCATGGAAACCTGCAGCAAGGAAAAAAAAAAACCAACCAAAAAACCCTCTTGGTACAGCGTGGAACTGAAGGGAACTGTGGGCTTTGAGCCTGGTGTAAAATAAGGCTTCTCAGTTGTGGCCAGCTTGGTTTTGGGGTTTTTGTTGTAGCTGCTCTCTGCAAGGGAAGAGGAGTTGCCAGCAGCGTTTTGTGTAGCAATGTGGAATGCTTGTCAAATCCTACTTTCCTTGATAAGCTTCAGCTTTTTGAACCTAGTTGAAGGAGTACATTTTGAAATGATATGGCTGGGGTGTTTTTCTCTGTGAGGATGCAGAAGCACACAAACCCCAGGTAAGCTGGTGAGAAACTGGCTGAGCAGTCAAGGTCCCGTTTTGGAGGTGTTGTGTGGAGCTTTAATGAAGTTTTGAAGTGCTGGTGACAGGAATGGAAAGGGTTTACATGACCTCCGTCACTAAGATGCCTGGAAAATATAATTACTTCTAAAAACTTTGCACATTACTGTTGCTTTTCTCAATATCTGGTACAAACTTTATATGCATTACCTAACAAATAATATCTGATTTTTAGTGCTTTCTTAGAAAACTCAATTCTCAGCATTCTCAGCAATTTTTTCTAATTTCCAGGAGTGTTTAAGGTTGCAACATGGATTTTCAAATGTGTTCATTCCAAGTAATTGCCCTTATGTGTCTACACAATGCTGTAAGGCCAAGCACCTTCCATATTTTCTAAAAAGTAGAAATATTTTTGGGTTTGGCTCCTTTCCTGCTGCAATCATCCTAATTATTTGGAATACTGGTGTAGGTTCTCTAGGAGTGAGCACTCAAACCAATGGTGATAGTTTTTCCTATCTGGAAATTAATTATCCTGTGGCCTGGCTCTGAATCCTGTGTTATTTAGCAGTCATCAATGCAAAGTGTCTCTAACCATATCTATACATGATTTTGATATTCTATATATTGTTATTTATTTTATAATATCTATACATAGCCATATCTATACGTTGTGATACAGCACCACAAGTTCAGTTGCTTAAGTCTGGTACTCCTGTTAAAAGTGAGGTGGTGTAAATAACTTTTCTTTTGTATTTTTGAGTTTGTAGCTGAATGTTATGTTTTAGACACATGCAACAGCGTGGCAAGGCAGGAGTTCTTCCTGGTGAGCAGGGAACTTCCACATCCACAGCTCCTTGTTCCACCCTCATCTTCCCCTCCCTGGTCCTGTGTTAACCTGGGTACCACATTGCTTAGCAGCATCCTGCTCTGAGCTCTTTGTTCTCTCTGACTGGAGTTATAACATTAAATTAGAAGTTTTTCTGAGGCCCTTACGGTGAAAGTTGCAAAGTGTTCCTCTCTTTGTTGGGTTTGGGTCATGTTTTATCCACAGTGAAAATCAGACTGAGAATCCACATGCACAATCAAGGCAGAGGGAGGGCTGTGGTGAAAAAGATCGTGAGGTTCTAGGAACTTCCCACGTGTCTCCCATGCTCAGCAGCTTCTTAGGTATTCAAAATTTTATCTATTATTGAAGGCAGAGAATTTGACAGATCATTGATCCTGAGTACAGCTGGCGAGGATTTAGACTTGAATGAAGCTTCTTGTAAGGGAGGAAATTGAGGGGAAACATTTGTATCACCATTGATGATAAAAGTCCGTAATAACTCTTGTTGAAACTTGCTGTACATGAAAATTAATGATTTTTGAAATGGAATAGAAGAATGGTTTTCCAGAGCCTGTTTTTCCTTACTCAGCCCAAAATAATTCCCCATCTGTTCTTTCCAGCTCGGAGTACACAATGACCTTCTCCCAAGCAGTTGGTTGCTTTTGTGGGGCTGTAAACATGTCTCAGGTGGGAACAATCCCTGTCATGCTGAGCAGACAGCAGCCCCTGCCACACAAGCAAACACAGAGTTCCTTCATAAACCTCTAGTGGAATTTTGCTAAATTTAATGCAAAGTCATTAAGCCAGGTTTCACCTGGCACCTGCCCTGTGCTACAGGCCATCAGTTTGGGTTATGCTGCTGCCATCAGTGAGAACACTGATATTTGCAGGAAATATTTGAACTACTTGCTGGGAAGATGAAAAATGTGAGATAAGGTGTTATGATTAAAAACATTCGTACCCTGAGTCAGTTCTAAAGAGCTGGAACATTACACCACCTGAGCTTTGTAAGTGAACAAACCATCCTGACCTTCAGGATAAATAACATTTACAACAGATGATAGTGCCAGCAGGCAGCTCATCAAGACTTCTTTGTTCTCCCTGAATTTGAAAAACAAGATGCCTTTATTTATGTGTACAGGAGCACTTTGGGATTGACACGGAGAGCTGGTTTTTATGAAGCAGACGTACATATTGCCAGGCCACAATTAAAGTTTAGGCAAAGTGCACTGAAGTTGCTTTGTTTTGGCCTGACTCTGTAAAAGCTGGGTATTTCAGCAAGGATCAAACTGGGGGCACGTGGAGCAGAGCCATGTTCAGCTGCTGGAAACTCTGAGGCCAACATCCAGCTTTTTACAAGCTCTTCACTCTTTTGCTTTAAGATGTATTTCACTCTGTAAAGCAAGAGGGGAAAAAGTAAAAAAAATATTTCCTTTCCCAATTAATTTCCTTTGATGAGATCACCCAGAGCTGTGTCTGTGCCTGTCCCACACACTGAGTGGCTGCATCAGCTGAGACCACAGACACAGAGCTGCTGCAGAGGGGTTGGAAATGAGGGGTAGAGGGAATGGAGACCCTCAGAAACTCAACAGGAGAACTTAGGGAAAGATCAAGTGACCATTACCACATTTTGAAAATAATTCTGCAAATGAAGGAAGAGCTGCAGAATTCCAGAACTGTGTAAAGAGCTGGTAAAGTTGTTAGGACAGTAAGAAGCAAATGCTCCCACAACTGCTTGCTGGGGTTTTATTGTTCAGGTGTAAGTAAGCTTTTTGTTGAATTAAAGGGAAAAGTGATGACATGGGAAACACTGTTCTTCCATAACTGCCTCTCCAGCAAGTCCAAGTTGCATATCTCAGTTATTAAGATTTCTCTTGCAAACAAACTTGCTGATTCACTCCATTGATTGGCCAGTTCAGCATCCTTTGTGCGTGAACGAATTCACTGTATTCCAGCTAACCTTCCTCTGAGGATGAAGGAGGGAATCAACACTCAGTCTTCCTTTCTTTTTTTGAAAATAAGATTTAGTAGGGAAAAAAGAAAAAGAAAGGAAAGGCAGGGGGACATCCAAGGATTTGCTATTCCAGTCAAGTTGTCCCTGAGACATTTTTATGCTTATTCTCAAATCTGAAAAACTTCAAAAACCATATAAGATTTGCTATTTCTCAGCTTTAACTGAAGAAAAAATTGGTTGAGAGCATCACATCAACTGAATACTGGGACTTAAAAAAAAAAAATAAAAAAATAAAAAATCCACAAACTGAAACAGAAGAAAGTGAACCATGAATTAAAGATTTTCATTAATTTACCATTTATAATGCCTTCATCATCTTTTCTCTTGATCCTCACAGTTTATCCCTTCAAATGAAGCATCCATGTTTTTACCTCAGATTTGCAAAGATACGAAAAATAATTGTAGTTTCTTCTGAACTCTTGGGTGGTACCATACCTGCAGATTTCACTTTCATGAATTTTTATAACCCTTTATCAGGATCAACGATCAAACAGTTAATAGAGAAGATTTCCATTTCTCTTTTTTCATCTCATTTTTCGTACATTTGTTAGAACCCATAATCCTACTGTGTGTGATTTGGAAGATATCTGAACTTCATCTTTCCCATGGCTCAAATGAAATACTCAGAGAAAGCAATAAGAAATGTCATGTTAAACAATTGTATCATAGGGCTGAAAAGACTTCTCACTTATCACCCTTTTAATGTACCATGTTTAATAGAAGATCCAGTTTTGATGAATCTCCATTTTCTAAGGGGGAAAGGGACTAAGTAAAATAAGTTCCTGAGACTTCACAGTTTGAGGTATGAAGAATATTTTTATTTTTTAATGTGATTATTTTCTGGAGCGTCATTTGGTCTGGCAGATATTTTGGATATACTTGGGACAGAAAAATGCATGCTTTTCTTAGTGATGTTTTCAATCCCATGAACTTTTTCCTGACTTTTTCTTATGGCCAAATTTGCATCAATTTAAGGAAAAACTCGTAAGATAGGAGCCCTGTCTTGTTGCAAACCAACACAAGTGTCCTTGAGTTGTGAATTTCTGCTGACTTTATCATTAAACTGCTTTCCTCAGCTATGAATAACTTCTGGTGGAAACCTCAACACAAATGTTCAGGAAAGGGTTTTTGCCCCAGGAAGGGGAAGGTGCAGAGGGAAGGCCTTAACCTCTGCCACTGTTGAGGGTGTTGCACCTGCAGGGAGCTGTACCTGAACTGCTGTGACAAAGAACATCCATAAATGTCTGTTGGGAGTGAAACATCTCCCAGGGCTGTCTCTGGGGAAGAGGGAAAGAAGAAGAAGACGAAAAGCTGCATGTTTTGGGTTGGGGATGAAACCCACCTTTACCCACCAGTGGTATCTGGGGAGAGCCTGCTGCTCTCTGTTGCCTCCCAGTATCACAGCACCAATTCTGCTGTTCCGCTCCTATTTCCTCATCATCCTGTGGACGTGCTGGTGGCTCTGAACCTTTCCTAGAGTGCTGGCAGGCCTCTGACAACATCCCCGCTGGCAGAGCATTCCCGCGCAGTTTCCTTGGAAACACGGCGCGGAAATGCCCTGCCAGGAGCAGCACGGAGGAGAGAAGGAATGGAGACAGTTGCTTTGGGATTTTTTTCCCCCCTTCTTAGTTCTTTGCCCTTCCAAAGCAATATCAAATATGTGAGAAGCCTCCTCCAAGCAGGAGCGTCAGGCTGGGAATCGGGCTGGCTGCTGGAACAGGCCCACAATTGTTACGTGGGCTGAAACAGTGCACGAGTGGCCTAATCCGTGTGGTTTGGAGTCCAAAATTGATTTCTTGCTTTTCATGGCAGCGATCTTTCAGCTTTTGATAACGTCTGCAAGAACTGTTGGAGTCCTGTGGTCACTTATGAGACTGAGGCAGAGAATCTACAGGAAGTCCTGCATTTATTTGGAGGAAAGCCCTCACCATTCCTGAGGTGGAGGAAAGGTTTGCCACCTACACTTTCTCAGTGCTCACCCCTCTTTGAACCCTATAAATTAAGTTCTGGTAGGGCAGGGTTTGAGCCTGTTGCTCACTGACATGTCTGCAACAATAAATGATTCTAATAAAGAAACAGCTGGGGCTTTATTATTTGGATTGCCTCTATTGCCCAGGGCACACAGCTTATTTCTGCTGTGGCTCCACTGGCTTCAGTGGAAAATGGACCAGGAGAAAAATTGTTGTGTTCTTATGGTATTTACTCTGGTAAAATATAGGCTTCTCAAGAGATCTAGAAATTTCAAGTGATATCCCAATGTTTCTCTCTTCTGACAATGTAAAGGAAACTGGACCATTTTTGCAAACGCTGGTGTTCTGTTCTACCTCTTAGAAAAACTTTTTGAACTGATCCAACTTGATGTAGGGACTTTTCACTGTGGTGGCAGATGTTCCTCTCATTAAAAATGCAGTATTATTAAAATAATTATTTTTATTAAAATAAAACTGCTAAATAATGCTTTTCTAGACCGTCTTGTCTGTATCTTCTTGCTGGTCTTTCTAATCTCTCTGCAACCAAGGTTAGGAAGAAATGCTCAAAAGATTCTGTGGGTTAAAGCTTCTTAAATAATGATGGGGTTGTTTGTCTTAGGTGGTCCTAACTTACTGCAAAGCATTTTGATAAAGAAAAAACCTGGGATGTAAGAATGGGTACCCATCCAGGGAAACCTGGAGCTAACCCCTTGGTGCTAATACACCTATAGCAGTGCTACAATGCTATATTTGGCTTGAATTCAGAACAGCATTTGTTAGGCATCTGCCTATGGGTTCTTTGTGTTCTTTTGTCAAGTCAGAGAATGGAATCCTTTTCCTTTTTCAGTCCCCAGTTCATTCACGTGGTAGATTCCTGGTGCTCCCGCCCTGCTCCTGGGTGTGTGTAATAGGGCAGCCTGGAATCTTGAGTCGGAGGTGAGGGGAACAGGGTGATTAGAGAACTTAACACAGCAGCCTGGGAAACTGCCACTTAGCCTCGAGTTCAGCACCTTGCAAGGCTTCTCTTTTCCCAAATAATCCCCGACTGCCCACAGAGGAGAAGGGGGAAACAGAGGGGTGGCAGAGCTGGGGAGCAGATCCAAGCTGCAGCTGAGGAGTGCTGGCTCTGCAATCCTGGGGAGCTGAACAAAGCTCTCTGTCTTGCTGTGCCTTCCCATCCCTCCCACCCACTTTGTATTCCTTATAGCACTGAAATATCACGCTATAGAAAACAGATTCTGCAGGGGGAACATCTGGCTCCTTAAGGCTCAAGCAGTTACTTTAAGATTTCAAAATATTCCTCAGCGTAATTTATTTCTTGTAATCATTTCTGGGGAACTTCTGAGAACAGGTCAGGTGGAAACTCAAAGTGGACTCCAGGTTTATGATTTTCTGTGTTTCTTCTGTTTATGTCTCTTGGTATGAACCTGATTTTTAGAATGGCATGAAAAAAGGACGTTGCTCGATGAGGAGCAGACTGCAATTTGTGCAGTTGGAGCAGGAATTTTGGGTAAAGGAAAGGCCTTTTAGGCAGAAAATACAGGCTGTAGGTGAGTGACAAAGGGACAAAATAAACTAAACTATCATGTAGAGTTTATATTATAATAGGGATTTTCTCCCTCTCTGGCCATCCTGTAGGATGGAGGCTGGCTGGTCTCCACACCATATATACAAATGTAAATGTTTCTGGTTTTTCCTAGTAGTGCTTTTCTTGGGCCTTGCCAATTGGTGCACACCTCTGAAGAAATAACTTTCATACTCTTTTAGCCAGCTGCAACCTGCACGTACATTTCCAGCTGGAATTTCTTGGTATTATGGATGTATCTGTATTTATGCCTCCAGCTGGGGGCATGATCCAGTTATGTGTCAGCTGCACTGGTTAAAGCAAGGAAATACTCATTTTTCCTACCCTTCTTCCCAAAGTCTGCCTCCCAGGACTTTCTCCTGCTCCTTGGCTGTGTTTAAAGCCCTTCCATCCTGTTCTTTTTCTCTCTGCAGACTTGCCCTTGGTCATTTAACAGCACCAATCTCTCAGTCATTTGTACCATCCTTAAAAGCTGTGCCACAGAGGTGCTGTGCCTTGAGGGTTCTGTCTGGTTTGGAGAATTAATGAAATCTGTTGGATTGTGTCAGGCTGTCCTTCCATGGAGAGGCCTCCAGCTGTGCAGATGAGACTTTCATTGCAGTAATTTAAACCAGAAACTTTTTCATCTGATTTTTGATGTCTCTTAGCCAAACCAAAGGTGATTCCATAGGAGGATCAGCCTGTAGTTAGGCAAAAAAATTTGATTTGCATATTCTGGTTATTTTCCCAACCTTTCTGATATCTGTTGCAGATTTTTCTTTCTTTCTCTCTTCTTCTATTTTGCCTCTTAGGTATAAAAGAACACAAAAGTTTTTACTGAAACTATGAGTGGAGCTTTAAAACTTGTGAATGATGCAATTCATGATCTCCAAGAAGTTCTCCTTATTCACTTGATGTGTCTAATGTGATAAAAGGATATCTCCAAAGCCAACTTTTTTTTTTTTCCAAAAATTACGTTCATTCACTGCGAGGGAATATAAACAAATGCTTCAGCACTTGATAAGGAAATACAGAATTATTGAAAATTCTTTTTTCTCTGTGCAGAAACACGAATAGACAGAACAAAGAAGCTGTTTAGACACTACACAGTTGGATCCTATGACAGCTTTGATGCTTCGAGGTAAGAATTTTTCCTTTTGGTTGCAATCTGTTTACAAAACCTTCCCGGGTTTTATTTAATTGTTACTTTTGGTTGAGGCTTTGGAGGGGAAGAGGGAAGCAGATCACTAAATAGATCTTCTGAGGGTACCATTTAACTTTGAAATTGGTTTTTATTGCAGTTTAGTTTGTCCGTATGGGATGGATGCAGAAAATTCGAGAGCTGTGAAGTCATGAGTTGCAGTGTTTTGTTTTGGGAGCGGTGAAAGAGATTTGTTCTGAACAGTAACTTTGGAAACTGAGTGGAACTGAAGCTGCTGGAAATGAGAAATTAGATTATTTATTTGTGGAGAATTCACGATTTTTAAGTAGGTTCTTCTCCCCCATGGATATACCTTGAACACACAGCTGACTGCTGGTGGAAAGGATGACCTTTAAAACACAGAACCTCGGACAGCTTTTGGTGTCTTCTTGAGGAAATTTTGGTGGCACACTGGAATGATTGTGCTTTTCTCCTGGATGTCCAATTACAGCTTGGGTTTGGTGGGGGGTTTTTTTGTTTGTTTTTGATTTTTGTTTGGTCTTGGTTTTGGTTTTGTTGGTTGGTTGGGGTTTTTTTGGATTTTTCTTTTTCTTTTCAAGGAGACCACATTTATTGTAGGAGAAAAGCTCTGAAACGTGTAAAGCAACGGCAGCATTTCACGTAACACAATATTTAAAAAAAAAAAAAAAAAGGAAGAAAAAGTGTGGTAACTGTTGGTTTTGTTCTGTGATCACAGATTTTGTCCTGAGGTTCAGACATAGTTTCTATGTGTGTTGAACAGTTTGGGGAGGGAGTTCCCAGCTGGACATGGTGTGGTTGCCTGGGGGAGTCTGATGATGGTAAAGTTGTCAGAAGAAGCTGTGAGCCCATACTCTGAGACAAGCTCTGCAGAGCAGACTCATTGGTTACTGGGAAAGTTTGCAGTGAGAAGAGTTGGCTTTTTTCAATGCTTTTTGAGTGATCATTAGTCCACAAAATCCATATCCTTGTCTCTGTATTTCAGTGTGAATGGATAGGGTTGTTTCTGCAAAAGAGAGAAGCTGTGTCTGCTGCATGTTGCCTCAGAGATATCAAATAATTCCACTTGGAAACCTCCTGCTACTTCCTAACAACAGATTTTTTTTCATTAGAAAATGTCAATTCCATCAAAACCTTCCTTTCTACCCCTCTTTTTCTTAATTTTTTTTTTTTNTGTGTTTCAGGTGCTTGACTGAGGCTGGAAATTAGCTTTTTTGTACCTCTGAATGGTGATTTCACTGGTGCTTGCATATTGCTGCTAAAGCAAAAAGAATTTGCATTTCAGAACCTGTCTGGAGATTAATGTCTCTTGGTGGTACATCCAGATCTAATTCCTCACAAGGGCTTCTTCAGGGAGGGGAATTATTCAAAGGGGCAAACAAGGTGTGAAAGTGAGAGCAATTTTTGATATTGCCAGATTTGTATTGCTTTGATTACTTTATTATCATTTTGTCTCAAAGTCGGGGAAGAATGCATTAGAACAGATTTAACGCTGGCAGCAAAGGTTTCATAAACATTTGTCAGAAGGCAATTGTGCCTCTGTGCTAAGAACAGCTCTGAATCCAAAGTATTAACAAAGCTGATCCAGTTCCTTTCTGGAGATGATGTGGGGGAGTGAGGGGAAGTGTCTGCTCCCTTCTCTCTTTCCTTCTCCCTCCCAAAGGGCAAAAATTGCTGAGTAGAAACACTCTGTTCAGAAATCTATATTAATGGGCTTATTCACATGCAGGAAAATACATTGTACATGGCATTTTTCATCTTGAGGAAAATGTGCAGCTTGAGTAATAGGGGTTCATTAAATCCCATCTCAGCTCTGCATAAGAGATCAGTCACCCATACATTAACTTTGGGAAAATGGGGAGGATGCTTACCAATGTGGAGACTTGCTTGCCCCTGCAAATAGTCACTAAATATCATACAAATGCAATATAATATTTGAACCTACCAGGTCTGATGTATTATCTGCTTTAAATGCTGATGACATGCCCTCAACAGGGAAGAATTCCTTCTTAATGTCTGTCCTCTTTCAGTTTAAATCCCCACTCCTTGTCCTAAAGAGCAGATACACCACTAAAACTGCAAGGAGGTAATGCAAGAGTGCTCTGCCACTTCTCTGAAGTTTTCTGGATTTGTTAGCAGTTAATTCAATTGAAATTATTTGTAGGGGCATAAATGAGTTAATTCATCAAGGTCGAATTCCAGTTTAATAACAGATAGTATTGCTAAGGCATAGAATAGATGTTAAAATTTTTTTAAAAAAATCTTTATTTTAAAAAACTTTAAGCTAAGGTAAACCTTTAGAAATGATGATTTTTTTAATCTGCTTTTTAATTGAAGTGAGGGAATTGATTAATTCTTTCAAGATGGGACAGTGGGTTGTTCAGTCAGGAAAATATGTGGAATTAATTAGTTGTTTAATTTCAAGTGTAAAATGTTATCACCCTTTTAAATGGAATGGGACTGATAATACAGTGATAACTTAGTTTTATACTCTGGAGACATAAATAACATGAGACAGCGTGGTGCTATGTAAAAATTATAAACTTGGTGTGGTGGAAAACATGATCCATTGCCTCCATGAATTTGGAAACTTTAGGACACGACAGAGGAAACTTTTCCTGCTGCATTCATTACATCATCTCCCACCCCCAGCAGAACAGGGCAGCAGCAAAAGTCAATAGCACAATTGAATGCCAATCTCAGTGCAATCAAATATGCACATAAACAGGAGATCTCCTGCCTAAGTCTGTGTCTTTCTTCCCAGAATTATCGACTTTCACGTGGGGGTTTTTTTCCAAACACTTTAACTGGTTCCAATCCCTGCGTGGGCGAAGTTTTCCTGGTGCCTTTCCTTGATGTCCCATGGCTCCAGCAGTATTGAGGGGCTTACAGGAGAGTATGTCATGACAAATAACCTTTTCCAAAGGCTGGTTGCCACCACGTTAATGACAGGACCAAATTGATTTGCCTGGTGGTTTTTGTTCTGTTTTTCTGGAGGAAGACAAAGAGGAAAATAGGATGGTGTGATCTGTAAGAAAACTTAATTAAAATCTGAATTCATTAACCCTGCTGTCCCTGCTTGGAGTCAGGTGGCAACATCTGTGTCCCACGAGTGTAGGAGCTGACAGGAGCAACTCTTCAAAAACCAATTTACATACAAACACCTAATAAAAAATGGAGAGATTCTTCTCAGATGTTCTTCCCAGGCCATTCTCTGTTGCTGTTGTCATCTGCACTGCTGGATAGAGGAGCCTAAGCTTTAATCCTGAGCAGCTCAGAGGGACTCCTTGGCACAGCTGAGGCTGTCTGCCCCTGTAACTCAGCATGCTGTGGACAGCTTGGTTATATTTTGATATTTTTTTAGCCCAAAGAATGTGCCTGTTGGATACCTTTGTCCCAAAGTTGTGATGTAAGTGGTGCTGCCTTGGTAGTTTAAACATTAGGTGTGTTATCTACACCTTTTTATAGTGGAAGTTCTCAGTCTGATGCAGAAATACTTCCTTCTGGTTTGAGATCTGCTTTCATGTGGATATTTCACATAAATAATCCTCCCTCCGGAGAAATGCAGTTGCTCATCTCTTTAAATATAGATTTTAAAATAATAAAATATAGATTTAGAACAGATGGGAAGTTTTGGTGGAATTCAGGCCATTACAAGTGGTGAGGAATGTAAAACTGACAGGGAGCAGAGGGATTTTCTCCTGGTTATGGTGGCCCCTTATCCCTGGCGTGGGGAATTTGGCATGTGTGCTTGCTGGGTGATGCTTGCCTGGCAGCAATCCACTAAATCCTGGCAAATGGATCCTTGAAAAAATTGAGGGAAGCTATAAGAGCTGTTGTTACATTTTATATCCTGCTGCCCACATTTTCATGTTGGTTTTGCCTGGGCAGAACAGTAAAAGAAATGTTGTTACATGGAGAATAAATTGGATTTTCTGAATTGGGGTAAGAACTGGATGATCTTTAAGGTCCCTTTCAACCCAAAGCATTCCAAGATTCTGTGAACTGCTCTTTTGTTTGGTTGTTTTCTGTTGGATATCATCAGTTCCACTGCACTAATGTTTCCTGGGAAGTCTGTACTGTACAGGTGATCTCTTGAAGGACATGGGAGTAAGGAGCTTAAAATCCACAGTCTGGGATTGACACATTGCTAATAAGTGGAAAGTGATTTTATAGCTGTTCTTACCTGCAGGCATATATTTTAAACATAATCCTTGGTTTCCTCTGGTGGAAACAAGTAAAACCAGCAATATTTTAACTTTTTTTACCTATACACATAGCTCAGTTTTTTGCCCAGAAGATGGTAACAAAAATATCTGAGTATGCTCATCATTGTAATTAAATATAACCCTGTGAGACAGTGTTGTGGTTACATCTGAAAGCTCTCTGAGATTTTAATGATTTTAAATCTCTGCAGATGTGGTGTCATGGTTCTTTTGAGCACAGAGAACAGTCAGCACCAGCCAAATTGTGGAAAAGAAAAAGTATGTCAAATATTTTGTGTGCATGTAATCTCACCTGATGTCTGAAGTTATTTTGCTGGACTGGCCTGTTGTCTGTTCTGAATTAATTAATTAACTGTCTGATGGCACTGACCTGCTCTTAAATGTGAGGCAGAAAGGCAAGGGTAGCTCGGTTTTAATACCTTGTGCCTCATTACCTTGAAGAGCATAATTTGATGCAATTTGAAGGATTGCATGTGTGTTTAAGCAATAATTAACGCATTGTAGCCTCCACGGAGCAGGTGGAGATGTAAAATGTGAAGTTTTTAATTTCCAGTTATTCCATTTCTGATGGAAATTCCTTTGGTTACCAATAAACAGCTCTGCACTTCGTCTCCCCTGCTGTTGTGTGGAGGTTTTTGTGCAGGGAACTACAGCAAATATTGAAAGGAATTGCTGAAATAGGAGGTAAAAAGGCTGTGTGTGTGTGTATCTGAATTGTGGTGCCTCTCCATCTAAACCTGTACTGTAATTGCTCTATTAAGGTCTAATACAATTATGGTAAAATGCAAAACTCCATTGCAAGTGATGAAAGTTTCCATTAGCTTGTAAGTGCATTTCTAAGTTGTTTGCCGCCTTGTCAGTGAAGTTTGCTCAACCCATTTCAGTCAGATTTCAGCTTTTAGCAACTAATGGTTTGGTAACTAATGACGAAGACGTGTCAAGTGTTTTCTGGGCTAGATGTTTGCCTAAATTTTTAGTGATAAATGTTTCCAGAGAGAGATCAAGAGCTGGAAAAAAAAAAAAAAATACACAGCCTTTCCCAAATTTAGAATTACAATGCTTCTTCTGAAAAACTTTCAGGATCTACCTCTAGTGCTAGTCCAGACTTAACTGTGTGCCTGGGGTAGAGAAGCTGCTGCTTGCAAGGGCTGGGATTGAGGGGCTGTGCCATTTCCTGCACAGCAATTGGCACTCCCAGGCTCAGCAGGATTTCCTCTGCAACTCCTCCGGCCGGATGCTGGAGGACAGCACGGATTTAAATGTCACCACTGAAAGCAGCAGCCTGTGTCCTGTGCATGGGGAGGAGGGGAATAAAGTGGGTTTTTTTTATTTCAATTAGAATAGAGGAAATGAAAAAAGGAAAAGAAAAAGGAGTGGAGATGCAGAAAGAAGTTTGTGAGGGTGTGACACCAGGTTGGTTAGAAACGAGCCAAATAATTAGAGCAGAGGAAAACAGGAGATTCAAATGGGTTTGGTTTTTTTTGGAGTGGGGAGAAAGGAGAATGATTAGGTTTCTAATAATTAGTGTTTTCCATTCCTGTGATGATTTAATTCCCTGCCCCAGGGCAACTTTGGCTGCTGTGCTGTCACCTCATCACCAGATGAGCAAAGCCTCCATATGGTGCCTCTGGTTGGGAGTGATGCACTCGGAAGTTTTGGCAGCCCCAAATGGAACAAATAACTGGTACACTGTGGGCTTGATTTAAACTCCAGTGGGAGTGATTTAAACCACTCTTTGCCCCCATCTCCTCTTTCCAGGCAGATTTTCACAAATATTTGTTGCATTTGGAGAATTTGATCTATGAGGCAAAATTCTCGGGGTGGCCGGCAGGCAGTGTATGGGTTTTGTTCCTTTTAAAAGCTGAGATGATCCAAAATTGGAAAGGGGTGGATTTTCATGCTCGGTCTGTTTCGTGGTGCAAAAGGAAGGTGGTGGGAGGAGGGTGCCTTGTTTGTCCTGGGACAAACCAGATGTGCTGGAGCTGTGTTTCTTTGAGAAATGGAGTGCAGCCCAACAAAGAGGGAGCAGCTAAAGAGCAAACAATAGCTGGTGATGGAGCATTCACCCAGACTAAAGGAGGTCTGGGCTTGACTCCTGTGTGTGTCAGACTTCAACCCACAGCCTGAGCTGCTGCTGCTGCATGCCAGGAACCTGCTGGACAGAGCAGGGCTTTGTCCAAGCCCTTTGAAAGTGTCACTCTTTCCCTGAGCCAAGAGGCAGATGCTGTCTCCATCCTTGTGGATGTTACGGGGTGCTCCGTGGGAATGATTGGCACATGCACCGATCGAGTAGCTGGTGGTGCTGCTGGGGCTCCCTGCTCTCTCTGACACAAAATGTCAGCCTGTTTTCAGGGAGATGATGTTTGACAAGCACTAAAATGTATCAGCAAAGTAAGTGTCACACAAAAAAACGAGTTCATGACAAGGTTCCGAGCAGAGGAATAGTGAGTGTTAAATGTGTGCACTAAGAAAAAGTGGCAACTGCATTTTAGGGGAAAAAAAAAAAGACCATTACCCATGTGTCTTCTAATTTCTCTAATTTTTTATAGGGGCCCAGATATTAATTAAGAGGTAGCTGCTCCAGCTGAAAACCAGGGCTGATACTGAGTAGATTGTGGGATCCTTTTGACCAGCATGTCCAAACCTGGAGCAGTTGCACCTGTGGCAGAGGTGGTTTATACCTCTATTGCAAACACTTCTGGCACCAGAAATTCTGAAATACATTTAAAATCTATGCATCTGAATTGACTTGAAATGAGGAACCAATATTTCTACCCTGTCCCCGCGACACAGAAAATGAAAGCTTCATATTCCCAGAAATTCCACATCAGTGCAACCAACGAGCTGAATGTGAAAGGCAAGGGGGCAATAAAGACAAGTTCCAGTTCAACACTGGCATAATTAAGAGAAGTCATGGCCAATTTAAATTAAATTGTAAAGCCAGTGATTTTTTTCACTGATACCAATATTTTGGGCTAAAGTGGCCATGCTTGGACAGAATTGCTGAAAATGATGATGTTGGTAGGCAGGAGAGCTGTTAAGATGGACACTTTGTCTTGCAGGTAAGCAAAATTTGGAGTGGACTTAAAATAACTCGAGGGCTTAGTGCAATTAGAGAAATGGAGAGGGAGAATATATTCCAGAAAAGAAGGTAGAGTTGCCACCTCCTTTCTGATGTTAATGAGACTGTGAAAAAACACAATTAGTCAGCATTTTTAAAGGGATATGAGAAAATCTAACCGTAATTCACATCACCTTTACAGCTCTTTTGTGCAAAATCCTGGAAAATCAAAGTTTCTCACTGTACTCTGCATTTTTAAAGGTCTTGGAGAAGAATAAAGATGTTTTCAGAAAAACTTGATGCCTTTGGTGAGGCCTCATTTGTTTGGAGACAGAACTTCAAACTTACTTGTAAGTTATAGACTAAAGGCATAACACTTTTTGTCATAAAAATTTGCAGTGTGTTTAACACTGATTTAAGCACTGTACAATGCAGACTTGTAAGTGAAATATTTCCATCTGTAAAGCTGAAATGAACAGTCAAGGCTACTCAGTTGTGATTTATTTTCCAAGGAATGCAGGACAGGAGGGTGATAATTCCTCCTGCACATTGTAGCAGACAGGGTGTGATGGAAAACCTGAGGGATCCCTTAAAACTAATCTGAAACTCATGTTTATCACCAGCCTTGAAATCACCTGTTTCTTTCCCCTCTTTCGTAGTTTATTTTTGTTTAGACTCTCTTGCAGCAAGGGGAGTTATGATACCAAAATGCACTGAGAGGTTAATAATTGTTTTAAAGATTTGCAAGGTCAAACTGCTACCTTAAAGGGCTTGTAACACATTTAAAAAGTGTTAATAAAACACTTGCTGTTTGTTTTCTTTTAAACCCAAGGTGTGACTGAAGTTCTGCCTTTGTTACTTGTCCTGTTTGATAACCCTGAACATGTTCCTCTCCTTGGTGCTGAGGTTGTCTGTGATAATAATGACCAATTTTAGCAAAAACAGCGGGAAAATTATTAATTAAAAAACCCCCTATATAAAAAACCCAGTGAGTTTAACATCTATGATTATTATTCCTTTTATCTAAATGCTTTACATGTTAAGATGATTGGGGAGAAAATTCCTATTTCTCTGTGATTTGGTGGCAACATCAGCAGCTGGTTTGGGGTAGGAAAATACAAACCTAAACAGTGAAGTGTTTATTAGACAAATATTCTGGTTACCTAAACGTATGTGAGTGTTTGGACAGCCTGTTTGCTCAAGGCTCATCGTGCTAGCAATGAATATTAATATTTTCACAGTCCAGGCACAGACTGCTCAAATGCTTGATGATTAAAACTGAAAATTGCTGATAAGTATCAGGTGCAAGTGGAATGTGCTGGAGCCCAAAATATTCCTGTGCTAGGTGGAACATCAGTGTGAAGGGCTGGAAGGATTTTGGACTATAAAATTCTCCTGTTCCATAGCAGCAGGACTCCTGCCTGCAGGTCTCATGTCTGGTTTTCACTTTGTCATGAGTGGTGTTTGAAATGACTCTTCATTTGTAAAAAGACAAATGAAATTAACACAGAGGAAATAAGCTTTTATTTTTCAGCTCATTTAAGCTCATTTTTCCACTCTCCTCACCCCCAATGATTTTTTGTTTTCTCTCTACCAGTGCAGATGGGAAAGAATAATAACATTTCTCTTAAGAAAGGATAAAATACTCATTTTTTTGTGAGTGTGTATAAATATATTCATACCTGGGTATCAATATATCCATACATGTGGTGCATATATACCCTATATATATATTTACTTAGGATTATAAACTTACCACTGACTTTTTTATAACCTTCATATCCTATCCTGAGATTCCTACATGATACAGAATCAGACTTTTACTGGGTGATTTCTCTTTCCAGGAAGTTGACTCCCTGGTTTGCTGTACTTTAGTTGTTGCAGTTTCAGCAATATAAGGTGAAAACAGAAAAAAAAACCCCCACAAGTACCAATAGNTCCTGGTTTGCTGTATCAGTCTTTTACTTTAGTTGTTGCAGTTTCAGCAATATAAGGTGAAAACAGAAAAAAAAACCCCCACAAGTACCAATAGCCAAATCAATTTATTTGAAAAGCATTGCTTTAGATTGGCTACACCCTTCTCCTACACACCAAAAAAAAAAAAAAAAAGTTAAGTGTAATTAAAAGCTGAATAAAGGAATGTGGACTGAGGGGGAGAGAGACAAAATTTCTCCTTGGTTCTACATAAAGAAATTGTGCAACTACTTTGCAGTTCTGTTGTGAAATTTAATATTTCTCTCTTAAACCTGTATTTTTTAGTAAACCTTTACAGCATAAACCCATTGAAGTTACAGCACTGTTATTCTCTTTAAGATAGGCTGCTTCTTTGTAAGGATGGTTGATATTTTTGGGCACCACTGCTGATGACAGGCTGGAAAAAGCAGCACCATCTTTCTGACTTCCTAATTCTTACTGAATCCCTTCATGGCTGATGTTAGTGTGAGTTTGGGGACTTAGTGAAGAACTGTTCTTTTTTCACCCAGAGTATTCAGTATTCAAAAGCTAATAAAGATGTCTTGATTCCCTGTTTAGAAGTGTGAATGAAACACCTTTTTTGAGGTGGAAGATGTGATGTGCCCTGTCAGGTTTCACTGGAGCCTGTGATTCCCTCACTGTGGATACAGATCCAGAACAGGAGAATATCTCCATGTCTTTTAAAACAGCCACAGTTTGACATATCCCTCTTTCATCAGCAGATTTCAAAGTAAAATCTGCAGCCTTGCTGTTCTCATGATCAAAGAGCTGCACAAGATGTTTAATAACTCTGGAGAAAGAGCACTGATACAGGAGATTGGAAATATATGAATATGAGGAGGTTACAGGAGTATTCCTGGAGTCTCCTTTCTTATTTTCCTGCTCCTTTCTCTGGCCTGAACACAGCCAGCTGAGGAAGACACAGCTATGCCAAGTTTATCGTGGAGAAATTAGATCGTGTCCCTTCTGTTGCAATTGGAAATTGTTTGCCACAAATCATAAAGCCAGAGAGGAAAACTGTGCAAGCAGGGGTAATGATGATCTTGTCTGTCTTCTCTGGGTTTTGTTTTTTTTTATTTGAGTGCCAGCTGTGCCAGTCAGGCAGTGACACACAACCAATTATCTGTGCCAGTAAGGGTTCTGCTCTTGGATTTCTTTGAGAGCACCTGAGAACCTGACATCCATAGGTAGTACCAAGCATTTGAGTCCATGCTGCACTTCCACATGCAGACCTGATTTTCACTTTATTTTTTAAAATTAAATATCAGAATGACTTGGAGAATTTTTTAGTTCTATGTGATTCTCTTCATCCCTTCTCCCTCATATTTCAATTATTGTACCATGATCATACTCCTTGGACTTGTATCTTCAGCTGCCTTGTAAGGAATTTATCAATTTGAAGTTTACTGCTCTCTAGTATTTCTATTCTTATGCTGGGTTCTGTGTGCTCTGAGGAAAGTGCTGAGGTACTGACCCATCTATTTGGAAATATTTTCTTCCTCCTCCAAGTTATAGCTTGCTATCAACTTCCAGATAGACATATGTTCTAAAGGAAAATCATTTAACCTTGTCATATATGACGTTAGGATTGCTCAGCTGTACAGAGCGAGCCAACCCCACCCATTCTGGGATCCTGGGATTCTGTGAAGGGAGAGGTCACTGTGAGTTTGGATACAGGGTTGGCTACATCCCACTGTTTCAGTTTGGGTTGCCAGTGGGTTTTTTAGGGCCAGTCTGTGTGTTTTCCTATCTGCTGTGCACAGAACCCACTCGCTGCTGTAGCTGCTGCCTCTTGAACAAGTGATTGCTGCTGTGCCTGATGCAGGAGAGCTGTGAGAGCTCTTCTGTGAGACCTGAAAGTGGATGATCAATGCCTGGGAAACTTGAACAATCACAAAAAGAGTCTTCATTAATCTTGATGGCCTTAATTAGTAGGATTAGCCAATTTTCCTGAAGCCATTAGAGTAGTTGACTATAAATTGTAAAGTTGACCCCTTCCAGCAGTAGCAGGAAATGTTTTCCCACTGAAAGTTTGGTATATCCTACAATAAGGTTTGCTGTAGACATAATTTCCATTTTATGTGGTATCAGGACAGGCTACTTCCCGAAACACGAGAGAGAATATTTTTGATGTGACTTTAACAGGGATTGACTGTTGGAAAATGCACAAAGGGCTCCTCCCCTTGAACAGATTTCCCAAATGCCCTTCTCTGGCTTGAGCATAACCACCATAAATTGGCCATTTTATCCTGAAAGAAATTAGTGTGACTGCTTCCAGACATTGCATATAAATTTATGGAATGATTTAGATATCATTTTATTGCACCTGGCAGAGCACTTGTTTCTTCTAGGATGTATCTAGCTGTGAACTCAGTAGATCTTTCCAAAAGATTGCAATTGGAAGAGTGCTGAGGAGAGGAAAAAGGGCTAATGAAGAGATTTAGATTTATTTGGCCAACTGAGAGAAGGGAACCTGGAGAGAGCCAAGTGAACCAAGGGGAGAGCAAGTCCTGACTGAAAGACTTGTGGAATCAGGGGCTGCTGAAGCTGAAAAGGTTGGGTTATGTTTCTAAGGGATGCATGACTGCAGAGAATCAGGAGAATAATTCCTTTTTACATTCATTTTTTCCTCTGCCTTGGAGAGAGGCTGACAATATACCAAACAGCCACTTTTGTTTCCAGATAATGGTGATAATTTTCAGTGAAGTGTCCTCTCCATGCTGCTTTTCAGATCGAAATCAGCAATGAAACACTTGATACAAACTTGCCTAAACACATCCTGTATCCTGATAGTCTCAACCTCTGTAATTTAGTATTTTAACTTGTGGAATAAGTCGTGCCTTAGGATAGGGTGTAGTTATCCTCGATGAGAACAGGAAGCCAGGTTTCGTGGACCTGCCTCCAGCAGGAACCTGCACTCCAGCCTTTATTTTTTTCATACAGGTCTTCATGAAAGGCTTGACATTTCTCCTTCCTCCCTCAAATATTATCCTAATGGGCTGTTAGCAAAGCAGAAATTCCTGCTCTTTTGAAAAGCCCACACAAATGATGGTTGCTATGTGGAACAGTGCTGAGTTCAAAACTCACATATCGGTCTGACTGTGGACAAATCCTTGTATTTCCCTTTCTCCATTGGTCAGTCTGTAAAATTGTGGGAATTGTAACAGCTCTGCACAGTTCTTGAGCCTTAAGTTGTTAAAGGAAACTACTTGAGCTGATGAACAAGTATGTTTTGTAATATCTACTGCTTGAGTAAAGCAGAGATTTACATTGACTGTTATTTTGGCCTGAAGTTTTTATGACTGTGCTCCACACAGAAATATCCTGCACTTGATAGGATTTAACTTTGCCTGCAATGAATCTTGGCCTTACACAGCCCAAAGTCAAAGCTGTGTGTGCCCTATTTAAGTAATGAGCTATTGATTTTAGAATTACTCATTTTATTACCATCATATGGAACTGGTCCTATTCTGAGGACTTGTCTCTGAAATGGAAGCTGTTTAATTTCGGTTTGGGATGGGGCAGAAATGGACTTCAGGGATTTTACCTATTGAAATTTGGCATATCACAGATAGCAGGGACTGTCTGGCCTCACACAGAGCTGTGCATTCTGCTGAAAGAGCCTGGGGAGAAATTCCTCTTCTTTCTTGAGCTCAGGCCTCTGAGCAGGCTCCTAATGTAATGCCACCTTCATTTGTCACTGCTTGCCGTACCCTGTGTTCTGCTGCCGAGTATTTACAACACCTCCAGGATCAAAGAGACGCTGCCAAGAAGGCTCATGGGGAGAAATTTTGACCTACTTTTACATTTGGCACCATTTTGCCTGCCAGGAGCAGGTGGACTGTGAACAGACCTTCGGTGCAGGGTCCGCCCTGACTGGCACAGAGAGCCCTGGCATGGCAAAGCAAGCAAAAAGCAGCAAACAGTCAGAGGTCAAACTCTGCCCCTCTTCTGCCCCCTTTTCTGGGGAATGCAAACTTTTCTGGGAGAAAGGGCGTGGAGGTTGCAAATTCAGTTCATTTTTCTGTGTGCCTGTTTGTCTTCCCCCCCTTTTCCTGCTGCTGGTTCTTCCCTCTGCAGCACTGGGGTGTGTGTGGAGAATCAATTTGCTTTCTGTGGTTGCTTGAACAAGTTTAAGTTACTCAAGCCATAGGATTTTTGCAGGTTCCTTGCTCTTAGGGAACATAAATGAGAAGAAATGCTACACATCTGATTTTTTTCAAGCTTACATTTTTACTTTCCAGGCTGTGATGCTGTTTTCTTTATGACTGCAACTGTATATTAGAAAGCTGTATTTGTCAAATAATGGAGAGCAGTTTGTGTGTTTTCTCACCAAAAATCATCTTGTGCTTCTCCCTCTCTGCCCTCTCACTTCCCCCTTGCATGTAAACTTGTAAAATATTGGTAATTTGGTATCCCCACTTTCAGTACATGAACTGGAGTATAAAACTGGGTAGTTTATAGAATAGGTGTGCTGTACATGAGAAGAAAATCAGAGGTTTTGATACCTTTAGCCTGTACATTAAGATGAAATGAGCCTGACTTGCCAATGCCCACCCATTTCATTAGCTGGCTCTGGAAGGACCCTGGATGCCTTTTTTTTTTTTTTTTGGATGTAGACCAGGTGAATTGATCTGAATTGATCCTGAGTTTGCTGAGCTGATAAACTTCTGAATTCTGTATGGAAATGAACTGACACAAAAGTGGGATTTGGGGAGGGGACACGGGGGGATTCTTTGAACCAAACTGTTGCTATAATTAGGATCTCAGAAGTTGCCTTCTAAGCTCTATTAAGCTATTGATTGGTTACAAGGAAACTTGAAGGGAATGGGTTTTATTAATTTGACCAAGTATTAAGAAAAATAATGCTGTTGACTCTTCAGTGGATAAGCACAGGGGCCCACCCTGAGAACATAGTGGTGAAATGAGGGAAATAAGCCAACGCACTGGCAGGAGCAGTCAGCTTCTAGAACATGAGGATGTTGATGGAGAGCTTCAGTGGGCTCTGAGAGTTGCATATTCCATCCCACCTTGATGTCCCTGAGCAGGAGGGTGTTGGGCTTTCTCAAGAAGCAAAAGTTTTTAATTGTAAGAGGAGGAAATGTCTGAATGACACAGTAAATAACAGTAAGTTGAGAGGTACAAGAGCTGTTGGTGCTGATGGAGACCATCTCCTGCCCACAAAGTCACCGCTGTGGCAGTTTGAATTCATGTGTGGTGTTAAACACTCTGCAATTTGGAGGACAGCCTTACATCATCGCTTCAGCAGCCATGGGAAGTTTCATCCCGCAGAGTTGGAAAGGCACCAAAAGGATGGTCTGTGATGCACGAAAAATCTGGAGTTTGGAGGCTGTCCATTGGTGTCCTGATATCATCATCCCTCTCTTTGTTCAGAGCTTTAAATAAAAAAGGTCACAACAATTTCTCTTTATTTAGTTTCCCCCTCCCCCTGGGGATTATTAATGGTCCTGAGGCAGATCCAGTCCCTCCTTGCATTCTCTGCTTTGGGGACTGGATTCTGTAAGAGACTAGTGGGAACAGAAGTTGGCTAGTAAAAAATTAAGGAAAGCAAACTTGCTCATACTCCTTTCTACCCAAACTAGTTCTGTAGGTATTTTAAAGGAACATAGTTTTCAGTGCTGACAAATCATGAACTTAACCCCTGCAACTCGTGCTGTGAAATGCTGTGCTACCTAAAAGAGCATTCAAAAAAATTTTTTTTTTCTTTTTTTCTTTGAGCTTATTTTTAGTAACTTCATGTTTAATGAAAGATACTAAACACCTTAAGGCTCTTACAGATCGTTCCCTGTATCTGAAAGGTCCCATTTTAA
>VXBB01010406.1:100233-174202 GCA_013399915.1 Illadopsis cleaveri
CCTAAAAGAGCATTCAAATTTTTTTTTTTATTATTTTTTTTTGCTTTGAGCTTTTTTTTAGTAACTTCATGTTTAATGAAAGATACTAAACACCTTAAGGCTCTTACAGATCGTTCCCTGTATCTGAAAGGTCCCATTTTAACGTGTATTTTGTGCATTTTCTTCATCTACCTTCTACTTTTATCTTAGCCAATGACAGTGAGATTCCTAAGGCTACTTTCTCTTTAAGGGAATACAGCTTACATAAATAGTCCTTTACACCATCTCCTTGTTTTATAATATTAATTGTTTATCAGGAGACAGGAAATATTCCTTAGAAAAATGTGTTTTCCTGCTTGTGCATGCCTTGTTACTATTTCAATTATGCAGATTCTTGATGCTGTGGAAATTTGTGCTTGATGACGCCAAGGCAGCTGCACGTTGTTAGCATTGTAGGCTGTCAGATGATCATGTGGGATTCTTGCAGCATGCAACATTCAATAGGATTGAAAAAGGGCTTTTGATGCAAGGCATAGCTTTCAGAATATATTTGTGCCTTTTAGTTAGCTAATAGAAAATCATAATTTATTATCTTTAAATTTAAAATGCTGCCTCATTTTTCTTCTGGTTGGTTTCATTTTGGCTTCACTAGAAGATGCATCTGGTACATCCACGATTGAGGAGTTTATTAATGATACTGTCGTTCAGTTCACTTACTTTTTTTCCTTTTAGAGTCCTAGCTAGCCCACAGATTACATGATCACATGTTCATCCAGTCATTCATATAGAACACAAACCACCATGCATGATTTCTTCTTCTTTCTTTTTCCTCTCTGCCTTTTTTATTCCTTTTAAGTTGCTTTGTCATGTTCTCTTTTACCATCCAGCTTAGTCTTTGTCTTCCCCTCGCTGCTATTTTTTCTATATTTTCCCATGCTTGGTTACTGCAATATTATTTGATTAACGGGCTGTGATGATGATGAACCTGCACACTGGAGGAGCAGCTACTACAGTGGTGATGAAGGGATGTAATAATGGTCGCTATCCTCGGAATTCTCTCTACAGTGACTGCATAATAGAAGAAAAGGCAGTGGTCCTGCAGAAAAAAGACAATGAAGGATTTGGATTTGTGCTCAGAGGGGCAAAAGGTATGTGCTTCTGTGTGTGTGCGTGTGATGTGCAGTGGCATGAAGAAATTTATACATCTCAGAATATAAGCAGGAATTATTCTTGGTGCACTTGGTTGCTAGACAACAGGATCCTCTGTATGCTATACTACTCCGATGGATTTCGGTGCCTTCTCTCAGAAGCAGTTTGCATTTTTACATAGGAGAAGCACTGCATAATCGTTCTGGGGGGAGAAAGTTTTGCCTGTATTTTTCTCATGCCGGTGGATGTAGTATTTTGCCATTAATCTGTTCTGCTGTGCAGTTTACTTAACTATGAGAAACCTGCTTTCCTCATAAAAGCTGCTGCTTTATTTCAAATGCCAGCCTGGTTAAACAGGGCTGGGAATAGGAATAGACAGGAGAGGCATGTTTTGTTTAAAATAGGTGTGGATCTTCTGCAAGGTGACATTGGTGCAGTTTTAGTATGAAAATATGCTCTTTTTTTATATCTTGAGAAGCTGCACGTATGTTGCATGGCCTGTAGTGTGCTCATTTTTAAAGCTGTTCACATGTTAAGCTGCACTGCACTTCTCTGTAGGCTAAAATTTATCACGGTGGCATTCCTACGAGTTAAAAAAGGCATTCTATTTAATGCTTTGCTTTTTAACTTTCAGTGCAGTTTGCTCTCTTTATATTTTAAAAAAAAGAGACTATATATATATATATGTGATGGTATGTCCCATCTCTTGCTCCCCCTCATCTCACATGGGTTCTTCCTTGCCTTGCTTGAGCATGAAAATTATTCCATGTCTTCATTCTTGGGACATGGCTTTTGCTCTCCCTGTTCCCCACCCCTAAACCTAAACCGGTGCCACCGCGGATTTGCAGGGCTGGGAAAGCTTTGCCAGGTTTAGCCAAATGAAATGTTTGGAGTTGAAGCAGGAAAAGCCCAAGGCAGTGGCTTATCTCTGAGCATTGGTGTGGGTTAGCAGTGCTTTCAGCAGGGCTCACTCCCTCTGGGTGAGCCCAGCAGTTTCCCCCAGATTCTCTCTGTAGCAGCGAGGGCACCTCAGGTGAAAGAGCCAAGACTTTTCTGCCCGTGTGTGTACGTGACACAGAGGGGCAGGCAGGGCTGTCACAGGGCCAGCTGTGCCTGCTGTCCTAAAAAGTGATTTCTTCTGGTCTCTTCTTTGTTATGCACATCTAAATTTAGGAGGGGAAAAAAAAAATAAATCTGGTTGATCTTTTTCGTCCTTTGCCACCCGCCCCACCCCCCTTAGTTTGGCCAGATGCTCTCTCTTGGCTCCAGCACATAATTCATTTTTAGGTGGATGTTGCCAGAGTTACAGCATTATGCCAGGAACAAAAAAAAAAGGGTTACTTGAGCCAATAGTGAATATCCTGGAATATCAGAACCCAGCTATTGCCTGGTGCAGCTTGGTTTGGTTTGTGTCACGAAAGGAGCAGGTATTTCCCCCTCTGGAAGGAGGACCTGTGGATTGCTGTTGCAGAGGGGTTGCACTCTGTCCCCAGCACCCTGATCTCTCGTGAGGCACATCCCTCTCACTTCCAGCACCCACCATTTTTTAACCCTAAATTGGAATGGCCAATGATAGGCCTGTAGTCAAGTGGTATTTGCAAGCACTCCATAACTTTCTTTTTTTAATGTGGTATTTATTTTTAAAGCTGACACACCAATTGAAGAATTCACCCCAACTCCAGCCTTTCCTGCTTTGCAGTACTTGGAATCTGTGGATGAAGGGGGAGTAGCATGGCAAGCTGGCCTGAGAACTGGAGACTTTTTGATCGAGGTAGGAGATCCTGAAATTTGATTCTCAGTGCTCTGTTGGGGAGAGAGTGATGTTCCCGTGGGGGAATTGACTCTGGAAAAAGGTGTGGGATGCCTCTGAGCAGCAAGTTCTGTGGGCTAACACCAGTGATGTGCTTCACTTGTTCAACTGAAAACTTCATGCAGCATTCAGGAAAGCAGTGACAGAGAACAATGGTCAGGCTGGCTGGGAATTTTCTGGTTGTTCTTTTTGTCCTTTGGGAATACACTTGCAGTGATGTTTGGGAGGTCTTAGTCTTCTTTCAGTTATTGAAATTTAGATGAATTTCAATATTTATTGTGGGCTATCGGCTCTGGTTTCTTCTAAATATTTTCAGGGAATAACCAAAATTAATGACTTTTTATGCAACTATTTCTGCACTCAGAAATATCCATGGTCTAGTGGCGTTTAGTAACCATGGAGAATAAAGCAAATTACTTTGGCTTGAAATTGAATTTTTCCAACACTACACTGTAAATACAAAAAAATAAGCAATGGATGTTATTGCAGTATAAATTACTTTATAAAAAGGGTATATTTAAATGCTCTGTTCATTCATGCCAAAAATATCTTCTTGTTTGACATTCTGGAGGATTTTTTGTTGGTGTTTTAGATTTTGTTTAAATAGTTGGTTCTCTTTTTGAGTGTTGCTGGGCAGTTTGCAGCGAAATCATGATTTGGGATTTTTCTTCCTCTTCCCCCCACGAGCTTGCCATGCCCAACAAAGGGATGTTGTGGTTCTGTGAACCCGGGTATTGAAAACAGGGCTTTTGAGATGGATTGATCAAGCCTTGTCTGTAAGATCTATTGATTTTGCATTATTTGATGTGTTCTTCTTCAGGCTCATGTATGGTTTGGTAAAATACTTCCTGGTGTTACAACGGTTATTTCTGCAGAGCTGGCTTTTGCATGCGGGAGAGGGTACAACACACGCAGCTTTTTTTGGAGTGTGCCTTGAACTCCCATGGTGATTGAATTTAAATAGTTGCACCACTTCCTCACACTGTAGCCGTGAAAGAACAGGCTTTGCAGGCTTCTAAAGTAAATAGATGTGCATTTTTATCTCTGTCTTCAAGCACATTTCCCTTGCTGTTTGTTTACTTAAGAAGAAGCGTTTAGCGTTAAAGACCAGCTTACAAATGGAACTGCTTCGTTCCCAGGGCAGGGATCCTTCCAAAGCTCTCCCTGTTCCTGTTAGGTGGGGTTTTGAAACAAGGCTGTATTTTTAGAGGTTGGTTTCTCGTTAGACTTTCAAGCCATGGGAAGTATGAAGAGTCTGTACTGGCAGATTGCACAGACAGAATTGATGGTGAACAATGTGCAATTTAATTCATTATGGCATGACAAATATGCCCGTGGATTTTTTTAAGATCTCTGAAGGGGTGGAAGAAGGCTGGGTAACTGATTCTGCACAAAGCTTTACTCTTTTTTTTTTGGCAAATGAGAGAAGAATTAGAATTAATTGTCTAGACAATTCACTCCTAGCCTTAGCTTAGAAGAGCAGCTAAACATGCACATACAGTGCTGAATCAGGAGGACGTTAATCCATACTCCAGCATATTTGTAATTAATTCTGAAAGAAGCCATTATTACATGCAAATCAAATCCATTTCTGTGTAATTTATGTTCATCGGGGTTATTCCGTTCTGAATTTTGCGACTTAATTAAGAGGATATGATAATCCTGAGAAATGACAACGTGGCTGTTGCAGGGGACTTTTCTGTTGGAGAAAGGCAGGATTTTTTTCCTGTTTTATGGCCAACATGCAGTGCACAGCCCTGGCTGGGTGGAGAAAGCCATCTTACATACTTACAGTGATGCAAAAGGCTGTTGAAATAGAAGTCCACCTGCACTTCTAGGATTGCCAAGTTACCTTATCTTTTGTGTTGGATGAGAAGATTTAAATTTCCATGCCAGCAAGTGGTTGTCAGCCCTGGTGTAGTCACCCTGCCTTGCTGCTAAATGATTTCTCCCATGACTCTGAAGTTTATGCCTCTGTGTGTAAGTGCCACCTCAACCATTTGTAAGTAATATCAGGCATTTATCATAAATGTCACACGAATAATAAAAGAGTTAATGGGCAACCAGGATCCTAATTAGTGCTATTTATAACACTCGTGGCAGGCGCCGGGCGTCAGGTAAGGGAGAGTCCAGTTTGGCAGGGAGCAAAGTGAGAGGCAGAGCAGATGTTTCATTCCTGCTTGAGGAGGTTTGGTGGCTCAGGGTTGTGGAGATGAGGGGAACCTCACTCTGGAAAGACAGGTTTGACAGGGAGATAGGTCCTTTCCTTGGAGAGCACGAGGGTAGGAGAAGACAGGGCATCATTTCTTCGTGTACAGTTATGGTCTGGAATCTTCTGAAGGAGGGAAAACTTCAATATCAGCTGTGAGGCGTTATAATAATTCATGTTTGGAGTTGATATATGTGGAGCAGAACAAATAAAAGATCTGTATGAAAAAGGAAGAAAAGATGCTGTGTTGCTCCAGCAGATAAATGGAGTGGGGATTACCTGGAACAGCTGGCATTCTATCATATGACTGAGTTTTTATTAAGTGTGCAGTTCCTGATTTGTCCAACCTGTACAATTAATTTTAACATGAGACTTCAGAGATGAACATTACACTTGCCCTTGGAAACAGTGCTCACTGAGTCTCCATGGAAATTTCTGACAGTGTGTGGTTTGTCTCCTCCTTGCTTCAAACCCAGCCGTGGTTTTTGTGATAAAAATTGTAAAGTGTGTAGTGGCTTTCCTGGAGAGAGCACAGGGCTAATGTACTGGAAAAGTGCAGGAGTAGTTTTACAGCTGAAGGAGTGAGGTAGAGGCAGCTGTCAGTAGATGTAGATTTTCATAAGCAATTCAAGAGATGCCAATTCAATGTGATTTTTTTTCTTAGCTTTGATGAACAATCAGGAAGCAAGGATGGGTATGATTTGGTTTTTATAACTGTGATTTTACAGCTTGCCCTATGTGGGTTTTTTTCACTATTTTAGTTGATGTTTTCTTGACTCTTGATATCAGCCTGATTAAAAAGATGGATGTATAAAAGTAAAGCAACATATTATGCCAAGTGCTGAATATTGCAGTCTCCATTAGAAAGGGGTTAAAAAATTAAAACCATCACTAACTCCTTTGTAGGGCATTAATAACTCCTCAGTGACTGGATTTGCATGCTATAGCTGCTCAAGTTTGGGAAAATTCAGAGTTCTGCCTTGAGACACGACTTCAAGAATTCTTAAAGACGGGGTTGTGTCAGAGATTTGCTTTGATGACACAAACAAGTCTAACCATCTTTGAGTAAAGAGATCCATTAACTGGAAGGCCTATTTTAACTCAGAATAGAGGTTTTTTGAGGGTTTTAGTGTGGTAGAATATAGATTGTCTTTTAAAATGAAACCCCAGTGGATTATTAACTGTTTGTTCTTGTTGTCCCCATGAGTGTGCAGCTGTTCTGCAGGTGTTGCCTGATGTGGCTCGTGGGGATTTTCCCTGTCACACAAACAATCATGTTACAATATCAATACTCAGAAAGCCGAGTTAATTCTGCAATATTTTACCAGAACAATGCATTTGTTCTCTAAATGAGGCATTGCAGTTTGCATTATTGTGCCATAAAACCTCTTATTTTTCCAGATAAATTGAAATGTTATTGTCTTCGGAATAGCATGGCTGCTTATTTACATTCCAGTTAATATGCAAACTAGATAAACCTGGTGAATTATTCATTTCAAAAATAAAAACAAAAGGGCAAAATTCAAGGTTTAATTTGAGGATCAAAGCCAGAGATGGTAATAGAAGAAGTATCATCATTTTGCTGCAGAACTCTTCAAGTGGTACTTGTTCTAAAACATGCAAAATATCTGCCTGTGTTTCTTCATCCTCAAAAGCTTGTACAATTTACTAGTACAAACTTTTCTTTAACTGGTTTTGGGTGAAAAATAAACATTTTATTAAAGACAGCATTGTTTTATCATTGTATTAAAGATATCTGTCGTCTGACTGCATGTAAGAAGTAGCAATAAGCATTTAGGAGGACATTTAAAAAATCTGAAATATTAAAAAAAACCCTCAAAAATCCCTCACCTTCATACACAAATGAAGGTTCATATTTAGCAATAGGCTACTGGTTTTATTCCAGTAAGCACTTTATACAAACTTGAAAACTGCTGTGGGAAGCAAACTTTGAACTTTATTCTTGTACCTTAGACTCTCGTTATTATGAATATTTTTAGCAGTGTTATGCCTGACATTGGTGTTCAATGGCTGGGTAAATTAGTGGTTTTACAAAGCCAGCCATTACTGATTCCAATCCTTTTAGCAATAAAGAAACCTTCCCATCCTTTGATAATCTTCATTAATTACCCTGTGGCTGCTTTTTCTCTTATTCCTAGCGTGAACTCTGCTCACTTCTACCACCAGATAGAAATCAATTTTTTTTTTCTTGGGAACCATGATGCTTTTTTCTCTCTTGGAAATAAGTGGAAGCTTTGCTAATTGCTTTGTATGAGCAGGGGTTCTCACGTTGCAGCTGAAAGTTTGCTCCTCTCCTCCCAGCAGCGTGGACTCCAGCTCCATGCAGTGCTTAGTAAGAGTGCTGTGTGTAGGAGGAGGAAAGCAAACCCAACATTCTCAGTACATTTCTGAGGGCTGGATTTAGCTCTCACTCTTAGGCCTTTCTGGGGGACCAGCAGAGTGAGGTCCACATTAGTTCAGTGTCTTGCAGGATGGTTTTTTGTTGCCAGCTTGGCTGCTGCTCCTGCCCAGCCAGGGAGCCTCCTGTTTGGCAGGAGAACAGCCAGGCTGGGAGCTGCTCCTTTCCTAGACAGCACCTACTTTGGGTTTGGATCAACTCTACAAACATCTTTTTAATGATGAGGGGTTTGCCAAAGCTGCAGCAGCACTGCAGTGTTTGAGCTTCTGGAGAGGGAGTTCCTGGCCAGGCCAGGGGCTTGGAGCTGGATGGTTTTTGGTTCCTTCCAACAAAAACCATTCTGGGATTTTTTTATATATATGTACACAGCACCAGTCTGGGCACCACTATTTTTAAACCTGTATATTTAATTGGCACATAGCTTGATTTAACCAACCATTGGAGGAAGAGGCTTATTTCTATTAACCAGTTACTCATCATCCTCTTGGTGACATCTGTAAATCATGTCTATTAAGCACCAGCAAGCCCCTGACAGTGCTTAAAATGCAAGCTCTCAGGGTCCAAAGAAAACATTCTTCCTGTTTTGCTATTGGAATTCTCCTGCTGAAGTGTAGCTACAGATGTACTGGAGGGTTGGGACAATGGACTCTTGGAAAAAGAGCAGCTGTGGCACAGGAGTGGAACAGCCTGGTGTTTCTGGGCAGCGTCTGACTGAGGGAATTAATTTTTCGCTTGATGGAGAAGTGTTTTACTTTCTCTCCACTTAAATTTGGTAACTGAGGCTTTGGATTTGTTTAGTTTTTTTTTTCTTAGTGTATGTTTTTAGTGGATAGTGGCAGCTGAGTGAAATTATTGCACCCTCAGGGTTCTTTGGATGTGCACAAACCCTCTGTACAGAACTGTTCCTGATTGTTCTTTTCATCTCTTTTTCACATGTATCCTCTAACCCGTAGGAAGTGATGGTGTTCCAAATGTGCCAGTGTGATCATAAAAAGGAGGAACAAATCCTGGTTAATTTTTAAAATACATTATTTAAGCCTGTTTCCTTTTTGACATCAATGGAAATGGGCAGAGAAAAAATAATTTGGTTCTTAGATGAGTTCAGTTATTCACACATAAGCAAGTAATATGCTTTAAAATAAGAATCAAAAGCAGATGAGAATGGAAGCCCTTTGCTTTCCAGGCTGTGAGCAGAGCTGGGAAGCATTTTCCTTTAGCCTTGACTCTCCATGAAGTGCATACTGGGCTTCTGGTTCCCTGAAATTTAACAACTAGCTCTTTGAAACTCAGAGCTGATTTTTATGCTTCTTTGAGAGGAGAGTTTGCAAGGAATTGTGATGATAACAGCAGCAACAGCCAGAATTAGCTCTGTGTCCATCCAGTTTTCCATTTTCAGTTTTAAGGCATTGGATATCACAGTATTTTGGGAGAATTTCCCTGACATTCCTATCCCATCCCTAAAGGGATTCTGCCAAAGCTCGTGGGACTGCATGTGGAGTGTGGAGGTATCCACAGGGACCTCTCTGACTCCTAGTGAGTATGAAAACCACTGTTTCCCCGAATTCCTACTACAAAATCCTCTCAAAACAGCAAATTTGTATAAAGTTAAGCTGCTTAGTATAAATAGCCAGTTCTTAGCCACCTAGAAGCCATCCAGTGGCATCCAGCCACCTTGGCCATCCTTTGATTCACACAAAGCCCAGCTCTGGATGGTCTTCACTCGTGCAGAAATCTTTCCAGCCTCTTTTTAAATAACACAGGAATAATCCATCTCTTCCATTTCCAGCTCTCAGGTGTTGGGGTTAAGTATTTAAACTAACACAAAATAAACAAATGCCATTTTTGTGGTGTGGTTGGGCAATTACCACAAGACATTCTATTAAAATTAATTTCCCTGAAGCCCGTTGGCTTTTTTTAGTCTCTGGATACTATGGAAACCTGGTTGCTGGATTGGAGCTATATGAAAAACACTACTCGTGCCTGGTATTTAAAGGGAGAAAATACCATTTCTTTTAATTGCAGGATGTTGCTACAAACCTGCAAAACTGCAGGTGAGAGAAAGCAGAAGAGTTGTTTCAAATGGTGGTGAATGAACTGGCAAACTCCTATTGCTGTGGACAGAGCTAATCTAAAAATCTGGAATTTTTCCTTCTTTATTTTCTTCCTTTTTCCTTTTTTTGGGGGGTGGTGCAAGCATCTTACAAGCAGGAGAAATACTATCACGAGGAGTTACATGTGTGTGTTATGGTTTCTCCATTTATTTATGAACAGTTTTTCCAATTCCCAGACTGCCAGTCAGTTTGTGTGACACTGAAACGCTCAGTTCACCTGCTGGTTGTGTTTTCACTAGTCTGTGCAGAGGTTAAAGGGGAGATTAGGAACATCTGATGGTCATATGCTTCATGAGCAGTAACCATCCCCTCTCTCCCTATCCCAAAAAGTCGAGTTTTCTGAAAAAACAGCCTCACTCATGGACCCCTGCTAGGCAAATATATCTTTGCTATTATCTCCAAATCTGAAAAAGCAAATGAGAGCTCTGTAGGTGGACATGTAGTGTGTTCCTTTAGGGGTTTTTGGTAGGATTTCCTCAGTGTCATTCCCTTTTAACCTTTACTGTGGAATGAGGTTCCTGAACTGTTCTCGAGGTTTCAGAGGGGTTAAATAAATCCCTCCACGCTGGTACACACAACAGGCTCCCCACTGCTTCTGTGTGGGTGCTAAGAACTGCAGAAACACTTGATTTGAAGATATTCTGAACTTTTGGGTCTGATCTAGCAGAAGCTCTGCATTCCTTTGATTAATATTCCTTTTATATCCAATCTCTAGCATGTGTCCTCTACAGAAGAGTGGGTTCATATTTAATCCTTTTAATTGCTTTAAAAAAGCAAGAGAAGGCTTCCTTCCCCATTGCTATTCTCCTGCTAAGCTGGCTGTTGGTAAATAAATGGGAATATTCAATGTTGGAGTTATCCCAATAAATGGTGTCCATCCCACTCTGAAGTTACTGTGCAACTCTGCAGGACCCCAGGGAGGGAGAAGGTGTCTTTCCAAGGAATCCCTGCCTAGTTTGTTTTTCTCTACCTTCAAAGCATTTCCCATGGCTTGTGACTGTGGGGATCAGAAAATTCATCTAATAAGCAAATTGAAATGTACTTCAAATCAATCAGATTAGAAATAACATTTTACATCCTGTTGTGCCACTGATAGAAATCTTCAGAGACTCTTGTATACAGCAATGAGGAATAATAATCCTTTATCACTACCTCATTTTTGCCTCATACATTCTGGCAGCTGTTTTGGGGAGCTGGATTTCTTGTCCTCTTCATCTTGTGGAACAAAATTTTCACTTGTTAGAAAAACATCATTTCTCCATGGTCAAAATAGGATCTCCTGTGTTGTCTTCATGGCCAAGTGATGACTCCTGTTTTGGGTTCTGGATGTGGCTGGACTTGAAGGTCTCTGAGGGCTCTGCTGATCAGAGCACTGGAAATTGTCCTAGCAAATACATGGAATTCTCAAGAATGGGTGTACAGGATGACAGGGTAAGAGTAGATAGCCAGTTGTTCCTTTATTTGCTGATGAAGACAAAATTTGAAAGCATAGAAGTACATAAAAAAGAAGTCATGGAAGGGTTTATTTACAGCCTGTTACAAAAAGGGTTAATTCTGGACAAATATACAAAAATCTAGAGAGAGATACCAAAGTCTTGTGTGTTGATTATGTTGTTTCATTCGAATTATTATTTTATTCGAAAAAAATACAAGCAGAAAAATTATAGAATTCTTTTTTATTTCACCACATCAATCTCCCCAGTAATTTTTATTGCAATTCCTTCTCCCAGAACTGTTCTCCAAACAACTGCTGCTGTTTTTAATGAATTCAGCCTGTGACTTTTCAGCCCCAGACAGATTTGTGAGAAGCTGTGGTCATTGCTGACAGGCTTGTGAGTTGTTGACTGCATCTGGTGTATTTATTTACACTGAGGATGATTATGGCTCACTTTAACCCCTAAATTAAAGAGGAAATTGTTTTTAAATGGCCAACAAAACATCCATTGTAATAATTTTGTAAAAGTTTCTTGGGTTTTTTTTTTTAATATCTAAATATGCCTTATTTACTGTGCGTCTTTTGGAGCTGGCTTACATGAAAACAGATAGATTGGGAATGGAATTGAAGATGGGTTTTGCCTGGGAGTAGCTCTTTGGTGGCCATAATTCCTGTGCATTTTTAGAATAGTTTGGGGATATTGAATAGAAATCACGTGCACACATAAAAAAGTGGTGGTTCTTCATTTCCATTTTTTGGAAATGATGTAGGCAGCTGTTATCCAAGACTCAAAGACTGGGAATATTCATCTCCAACTCTCCTTTTCCTGTTTCTTTTCTGTATCCCAAGCAAACCTCTGCAGAAGTGCTGTTCAGAACTTTGGTCTTTTTGCTCCTTTCTCATGGTATGGGCCCAAACCTGGGCGCTTGAACTTGTTCCTATTTGGTCTCCCCAAGGGATTGATCAAGCTGTTTTTCTCTGGATGAGTCTCGTTCCTCATCTAAAGCTGTGAACAAACCTCAGGCCTGAGATCTGGTGTTTTCTCTTTGGCAGCTCTGGAGGTGAAGAAACTTGCCCATGCCTTGCATGGTAGCAAATAATGCAAAATTGGACAACAGCTGCCATTTTAAGGCCGTGATGGCCTCTGCCTCTGCTCCCAAGGAACAGGACAAGAGGAAACGGCCTCAAGTTGGACCAGGGGAAGTTTAGATTGGACATTAGGCAAAATATCTTCCCAGAAAGAAGGGCCTGGAACAGACTGCCCAGGGCAATGGTGAAGCCACCATTGCTGGAGGGATTTAAAAGCCATGTGGATGTGACACTTGGGGACATGGTGGCCTTGGCAGTGCTGTGTTAGTGGTTGGACTCAGTCATCTTTGAGGGTTTTTCCAACCTAAACCATTCTCTGGTTCAACCCTTGTAAAGAAGTTGGGATAACTTGCAGAGTTTCAGGATTCTGTGTGGCAGTTCCAGCTTTCTGCAGTTGCCTTATCCAAGTGTTCACGTTCCAGATACTTCACTGGAACTGGAAACACAGAATTCAGAACATTCCCATGGTGGATGAATCCTCCAATGGCTGCATGTGGTGGCCAGATCATCTCTGAACTATGCAAACACTCCTAAAGCAGCTAAATTAAATCTTGTCATTCAGGCACTGACTTTTTTCTTGTCCTTTTTCAAGGCAGATTGAAATGAAGGTTAGATTCATTTTGGGCTTAGATTAATTTCCTAATTCATAGATTGGGATCTGTTAATGTTAATATTAACCTTCACTGGAATAGAAAGATTGTATGGGTAGGTTTTTCCATCTCTGAAGGGATAATGTAGTGGCTAAATTTTTGTCATTAACCTTAAAAAACAGGGAAGGGTTTGGAACATGAAAATGGAACTGGTACAATATTTGACACTGCTGTAAAAGCCACCAAGAATACGTTTTCCACACAGGAATGTTGCCACCTTCCTGACATTACAGAAGAATTTCTTATGAGTGAAATTCCTCCTTCATTTGCATACTAACCCATATCTAATTGCTGGATTACTATTGAAGCTTCAGCTTGACTCTCAGAGTATTAAAAAACATTTGATATTTTAAGTAGTTTTATATTTTCTGTTTTGCTGCTTTTAATGTACAAATGAATGTCATTAATCCAATTTACATATTTCCAAAGGCCTTTTGATGTAGTAAGATGTAAAAGTTGTTTATTTTTATTTCTTTTTTTTTTGTGCCAATCTTATATGCAAAAATGCTGCTGCCAGGCAATTATCCACCCAGATAGTTTTAACACAGTTACTCATAATCAGCACAGATCAGTGACATGACAGCAGTTTTTGGGAGATATATGACCCATCTAAGCATTAACTTTCAGATTGGCATGAATGTTCAAATCCACATTTTAGAAAACTCTATTTAGTTGTCTCCATGGGAGAATATCAGGGATTTGTTGGTTTTTTTGCTTTTGGTCTTTGTTTTATTGCTTTGATTTTTGTTGGTTTTTTTTTTCCCTTCTAATATCTCAACTTTATCATATTCTATAGACAAAGAACATTTTTTTCCCCACTTTGGATTTTGGTTTCCAGTCCATAGGGATCCGAATAAAGAAATGCTGCCTTCAATAAAATATGCCATGTTTGCACAGCAATTTCTTTATTGTTCTGCAGTAATGTCTTTGGGAGAAGTGTCTCTTTTGAATTATTACTTTAATTAGTTTTGATTCACGTTGGTTCCTGTTTTCTCCTGTGCACACTGAGAACTCTCTCACCACAAAGTTTACTCTGAAAACTGCCCTGTTCCAATGACAGACATTAAAAATCACTTGGTCTGTAGCTGTGGGAAGGTTCCTGCCCTTGTGCTCCTTCACATACTAAATATAAAATGAGGTCTTTAGTCTGCAGACTTGAGAATTTGCTTAATGTGGAGTTTGGAGTGATGTGTGCAAGCTCAGGCTCAATAACTCATTCCCAAAGGATGCTCCTGCTCTCTCCAAGTCCCATCTGCATCCAGCACAAGAAGGGGTTGATTTTATTTGATGCTCTCAGAAGATAATCTGTATTTACAAGGTTTTGTAAGATCCAGCCTTGCTGGCCTCTGCTCATCTTTGATAAGTTAAACTTTGAGTGTTTCACTCTGATTTGGAGTAAGATCCTCCAAGTAGTGGATGAGCTGCTATCAGACAGGCAGAGAGACCAAAAATAGACAAAATGTAATCCCAGCATACTTCTCTTTGTTTGTCAATCTTCTTGCTAATGAGGAAAAATAAGTCAGGAAGGAAAACTCTTACAAATGTAATCCTGAAAGTTGAGAGAGAGATGGGGAGAAAACAAGAAAATGGGGAAAAAAGTGATTACAAATTGTTTTATTTCTGTCAGCCTACTGAGACGTTTTGATCCAATGGTTTAACAGACTGTGAGGTGTTCAGTGATGCAGAATAAAGCTTTAAGATATCAACCTGAGGATCAACTTTGTATTTGCAAGTTAACACCTTTGCTGAATGGCTCCGTTGGGATTTTAGGATATATTAGGAGTGGTTGAAGGAAGAAGGTTATGCTTAGACTCGGAATTAAAGAACCTCATTTAAAATGTAATGTTTACTAAACTTACCGTGCAAGGTAGAAAATGCACAGCAACTTATTTCCAGAAGAAATAAAGACTTAGAGCTATGCAAATCAAAAGAAAATAGTGGGGTTTTTTTCTTCAAAAATTTTGTGGAAATGATTTCTTTCTTAAGGGCTTCAGACCACAGCTGGGCGCTAAACAAGGGCCTGGTTGTCCCAGTTTAGGGACACAAATGTGGACAGAAATGTAAGTTGAGCTGGATAATTCCATTCCATGTGTTTCCACATAAATACCGATAGGAAGGCAATGGCAGTACATGTTTTGAAAAATTAAACATTTGAAAATTGTCAGATTTATGGCTTTGTATCAAGGCACTGAAGCACTCCAAGATTATCAACAGTAAAATATGGGAGTCAGGCTGGTGACATATTGTTTATATGTGGAAAAAAGCATAAATCCAGCACTTTCTAACGTCTGGAAATGTTTGAAATCTTTAAATCTTTAAAAAATTATTTTGGTTACCTAAATTCCTCACTTTTGGAGGAATTCTTAAAAAAGTGAAATTGTTGATTGCGTTTGTAGCACTCTCATCACTCCATGTCTTGTCATCCTGATGTTAGTGCCAGATGTCCCCTCGGATTCCTCTGTCAGGGACCGGGGATAACCCTGTAGTTCCAGCAGGGATGTCCAAGCTGTGCACCTCATTTCAATCCCAAAATAAACTTCAGAAGCCAGTAACACTGACAGAGCTGGGATGGAGCAATGCCAATCCAGCTCCCTGAAGCGCTGTCACGTTTTCCAGGCGTTCCTGGGGCCCTGTGGTCCGGAGAGATCCCTTTTCTCCGAGCATTCCTCGTGGCAGTGGTAGCCTGAGCTGGATGGAGCTGCCTCAGCCACCATATGTATCCATCTCTTCAGGCTGTTCATGTTTTGTGGCAGCTTTGGCAGCCTGCCGGGATTTTTCTGACTAATGTGAGTGGTGGGGAATGATGATAATAATACTGTTAACCCTTTGGTTTCTCAGCCAGCCAGGAGGGGGTGGTTGGGGGAGCAGAGCCTCCCCTGCCCCCCCTTTCCCTGTGCCCCTCCAAAAATGCACCAATGAGTACGTGTTAGGAAGCCCAAATAGAGACAGGGATATGAATAAGCTTTCTAAGGAGGTGAGAGTACAAAAAAGGAGGATGATATGATTCTCCCTCTGACAATTTTTTTCCAGCAGTTTGAAAAATATGAGGAGTGATTCGTTGTTTTCCCCTGTTCCCCTTCACTCCCAAGGTCAGATAAGAATAGCAGCCATGGTGGTTAATGCCGACAACCTTTCTCCATCCTTGTCTGGCTTCTACAAGGGAGAGATTTGCAGTGGCAATATAATACAGCACTGTGAGCTTTTTCCCTTGGCTGAGGCAAAAGCTTCCCAACTTCTGCGTGGAGTGATTTCCAGAGGACACTAATCCTGCACAGAGAGCTGGGGGCTGGGGACAGCTGAGTTATGGTAACATTATTAAAATATTGACAGGACATCACTGCCGTGGGGATAGGATGACTGTATTTTGATAAAGGCAGGGCAGAGGAAGGATGAATAAACTGTTCTAATGCAGGGAAATGAACAAGAAAGGAGAAGCATCTGGGATTGAACTTGCAGGGAAATGAACAGAAGACCACAGACACTGATTTACTGACACTGCTGGCATGCAAATCAGCTCTATCACATTATGAGGATCTTCATCAGATTCCTGGTCCGGTGAAAGGTGTCCCTGGTCTAGTGGAATTGTCTCCCTCATGGCAGGGGAGTTGAAACTAAATGACCTTTAAGATTCCTTCCCTCCCAGACCATTCTATGATTCCTTGAGATCTCTCCATAGGCCCAGACAATTTTGCCCGATATCCTTTGGCTGGAAGATGCAGATTTTTTTTGCTGGGAAATGCAGATTTTAGGCTGAGCTGCTGCTAACTGTGCTCAGTGTGGGAAAGGAAGGTCCCTGCTGCTGCCGTGCTGCCACCTGCCATGGTCTGGTGAGGATCAGCCCTTCACGTCCTGGGGCTGGTTAATGAGCTTCCCTGGGCTTCCTGCCTGGCAGCAAACAATGCCACTTCACCAGCCCTCGAGTCACCACTAATTGAAGCAGCACAATTATCAAATCCTTGGCCTCGTTCCACATCTGAAATAAAACAGCTGTGTTATAATGTTACAATCAAATTCTTTCTCTGTTATATGGCCTAATAAATTGATGCTTGGGAATGGTGCGTTTGTGACTCAGTTTGTCACTAAAATATCCTAATTCCGTCAATGCTCTTTTGGATAAATTTCGCTGAGTTTGCTTGGTCTGAGAAGAAATTTGGCTGCTCCAAGCCATCCATTCTAGAGGACTGAGCTGGTAGTCTCTGGGCAACAGAAAAGTAGCAAAAAAAAAAAAGAAAAAAAAGAAAAAAAAAGAAAAAAAAAATTTCTGCAAAAAATTGGCTTTACAGAGAAGTGCTGCCTCGTCAGTTTAGTGAGAGACACAGGTCAGCTCCTGAGAGCTCTCAAAATTGTCCTGGGTTGGTGTCCAAGGAGCTGTCTGGATACACTTTATGTGGATTGATGGCTCTGCAGAAAGCCTGACCCAGCATGTGGCAGGATAACCCTTGCTACAACAAGCTCAAGGGTGAAAAATTGAACAATTCCAGAGCAATACTTGGTTTGCAAAATTAAAACATTCTTCTGCATTAAGCTAAAGAGGATTTCTTTTCAGCTCTCCAAGTATTTTGATTTGCTCTGAGACTGGAAATTTAGCATCCTTCTACACAGATTGGCCTGCCTTAGACATCTTTTAAAAGAAAAGATATCTGAAAGGTTTTTTTTTCTTTCCTTCCTCATTTTTTTGTCTATTAGGAGCGCAGCCACCAAAAAAGACAGTGTTGTTAAATGGCTCCTAAACGGTATCACTAAGAATTAGGAAACCTTTGTTTAAAACTGGAAATATGAACAAGGGAGAAAAGACTTGAAACCCTGCAGAGTTAAAACACTGTTGTATGGCTCACCAAAATAGATTTCGAGGAAGAAGTAGCCAAAGGCATAAAAATCTGATGATAGATGTTTTTCTCTCAAATGTGCCAGAAACAGGGAGGTCTGCCAGAGGTCAGCAGACCTGAAGGATGATGGACCTTTAAAAGGCAGCAGTGTTGAAAGAGAATGTTATTGATGGAAACCTCAGAGAGTTCTTAGTCACAGACCAACTATGGAGGAGTTTGAGGTACGGCTGCTTCCTCAGGACACTTAGAGTAACAACCTGAGGACTGAGTCAGGAATGTTCCCACAGCAGGAGAGCTGGTGCTGGTGTCAGAATGATTAGAATTGCTAGAAAAGGGATTAAAAAACCCACCAGTCTTCAGGAGCCAAAATTTAGCATTTCATTATATGCTAAATTCAGGGGCATTGGTGGCATTCAGTCGAAGGCTGGACTTGATGATCTTGGAGGTCTTTTCCAACCTTAGTGATTCCAAAATGGGAAGTCATGTTTTTGGAAGAAATTGGTGGTTGTATGAATAACTGCCTTGGCAGTCTCAGCTTTCATTTGGACATTGGGAAAAATGTGCTTGAAAACCAGCTCATTGTGTAGTAAGAGAAAATGACCTCTTGGGATAAGAAATAAAGGGTAGAGATAAATGGACTGATTTCAAAATACAGGGGAAAGGAGCCCAGTTTTTGAGTGTGCTGTGGTCTGTGAGCTGTCCTGTTAAATTTGTACAGCAGTGATCAGGTATAGGATCTTAGGCATAATTCAAAAGCAGTAAAGCATTTGGAGCTTAACTAAAAGAGCAGTTGATGCCAATAGCAGAGATGAGCATGAGCAGAGATGCCAATGTTGAGCATGTCAAAGGAAGTGTACCTGGGGAGGAATCCCCCCCGGCACCAGGGCGTGCTGGGGCTGACCAGCTGGAAAGCAGCTTTGCAGAGGGCTCAGGGATCCTGCTATTCCTGCTTTCTGTTCATTAAATGTGTTTGTGCCTCTATTTCATGGTTGGCTTAAAATACGTGCATGCAAAGTGCAGAAGATGTCAGAAATAAGAGCGAGGGTAAGCTGCTAAGGGACAGAAAGAGTGGCAGTAAATTAAATTCTTCATGTTTCACGTCAGGTAGCTCTGACACATGGTATAGATTCACATGCATAAGAGGGAAATGTATTTCATATATCCTAATGCTGAGCAAGAACAAAATTCAGCTACTAATTTGTAAAATATGTCTTTTATTTATTGGGCAAATGTATGAAATATTTCCCTCGTCCTGTATAATGACAATCTTCACATTTTTTCGTACAACTAGAATAATAACTGTGACCAAAATTCAACACAGGGAAATGATCAGTGCAGTTTCAGAAGGTTTAATTCAGTATTAAACACGGACCACAAATGTATCAGTGAGGACAGAAACCTTCCTCAGTCATTCCCTCCTAAATACCTAAATCTCTGCATTTTCAAGAGCAAGCAGAGAGCCCTGAGCAGTCAGCAAGTACAAGATCCCCCTTGACAGAGTATCACCAATCTGTGCCCGTGGTGCTATTTTACAGCTCCAGTTGACTTGTAACACAGCAACTGTCTCCAAGCAACTGTGAGAAATACCGGGATGTACAAGCGGGATACAGAGCCCGGCGGGGACAGCGATGGGCAGGCAGCTCTGCGCCCCTTCCCACCCAACCTTGGCTCCTGCCTCCCGCTGGAAAAGGCTCCAGCGGCCTTGGAGGTGGCCCTTGCCCCAGGAAGCAGCAATCCCTGCGGGTGGGAGATGGGATTGGGCCGGCAGCTGCCCACGTCAGTCGTTTTGCCAAAATAACTCTTCGCGTATTAATCGATTCAGCTCCCTTGTCTGTGCCACTGGGGCTTGGCAAAGTGGTATTTTTGCAGCCAACTGACTCCAAACAGGCTCTCAAAACCAAAACAAAATAGCTGTAGATTTAATCTAATTCGCTACAATCAATATACAACAAAGAAAGAAAATTTATATGCTTAATATCATTTCTCCCCAGCTGCTTTATCAAATTGCAAAACCAGCGATATATGTAGGAAACATCTTTTTTAAAAGGTAATAATGTACATTTGCAGTCCTTGTCCTTCTGAGAAAGCTCATCATTTTGTTATTTGCTGTATTATGTTTCATTTAGGACCCATTCCAACTATTTAAAAGCTGCAGGAATGTAGCAATCCACTTCCCCCAGTTTAATTCCAGCAGAATATTTGGAACCCTTTGTGGAAGGGAATTGTAATCTATGAAATGCTTGCTACAGAACCTAGTAACAAAAGAGGATTTTTTTCTTTTTATGGTACAATTTGTGTAATCATTCATGTGACTGTTGATTTGGGGTATTATAATTTTGAAGAAGTGTTTTGGGATTAAAAGCTTGAGCCTTTCCTTAGGGGGAATGAAGAGCTAGAAAGAGGGAAAGGAAAGGAAAGGAAAGGAAAGGAAAGGAAAGGAAAGGAAAGGAAAGGAAAGGAAAGGAAAGGAAAGGAAAGGAAAGGAAAGGAAAGGAAAGGAAAGGAAAGGAAAGGAAAGGAAAGGAAAGGAAAGGAAAGGAAAGGAAAGGAACAAACACGAGCTTGCTTTTTTGGTTGTTAGTTTGCCATTGTTTCTTTTCCCCAGACCTAAACTGTCAGGCTTGTAGATGATGCTGGGAGATGCACTGTAAGGTCTGCCTTGCTTTTCCTCATTTGTTCCCTTTTTTTCTCTTCCTAAATTCTAAAAGGTCTTCAGTGAATGAGTCCTGTTAGTGACCACACATTAATAGCAGATGACGCTACTTCCATTTTACAGACACTTTCTGTACTGTCACTCATCAGTGCTATTCAAACCAGAGGTACTGCTTTAGTGATCTGAATAACTCAACCCTACAAAATTACTGAAACATGTTCATGTCACAGATTTCATTACCTTCTCCAGCTAGAGTTTTTTAAAAGGAAGTAAGAGCTTCTGGATAGGAGAATGTGGCAGATCATGCTGCAGAAACATCAATGTGCTGACAGCCCTTCATGAGTACTAGCTCCTGTGATTAGCCTCTTTCAGGCCATAATTAATATTATTATTCAGTACAAATGTACTATTATTATTATTATTATTATTATGTTCATTATATTCATTTTTTATTGTAACATAAATGGCACGCAGTCAGCATTTGGTGCACACCCAACATATTGGAACTATCCATGTTTTCAAGATGGTCCCATCACATTTGAGAGGAAATGGCCTTGACTTATTCCAGGAGAAGGTTAGGTTGGATATTAGGAAAATTTTCATCACTGAAAGGATGGTCCAGCCCTGGTCCAGGTTGCCCAGGGCAGTGCTGGAGTCCCCATGCCTGGAGGAATTTAAAGGCCATGTGGATGTGGTACCTGGGGACTTGGGTTAGTGGTGGCCTTGCAGTGCTGGGGAATGGTTGGTCTTGGTGATCTTTTTCCAACCTGACTGGTTCTATAATTCTATGGATATATATACACAGATATATATTTTTTTTACTTTGTGCTTGACAAAGAGATTTGAACTGCATCCCACCCATTCCACGATTAGATCTCCATCCTGAGAATATGAGATATATATATGTATATATTCTCTTTCTGTGAATACAGATGAAGCTGCTGCGTTTCTCCTTTTCTTCCTCTGGAATATTTTCTGTGTACTGAGGGAAACAAGGCAGCTCATTCTCTCTAGCTCTGGGTAGCAGCAGGAGAGGGAAAACTTCTGGCTCCTCAGGCTGCCTGGGGTACCCCAAACTTTGCTGTGAGGGCTCAGGAGAGCTTTAGGAGCCCCTCCAGAGCTGGCACTGCAGAGAGCAGCGAGGAAGCCCAAACATGCTCCTCTCCTGCCCTGGTGCTTCCCTCAGGGAGAGATGGAAAACCTGCTGCCAATCTGGCACTCTGAGGTCCACTCCTTCCCTTCCTCCTCCCCTTCCACCTCCTCTGGCACTGGGAATAAAGCTGTCACCAAATGGAGTGTCCCTCGAGTGACAGGCTCGGAGGGAGCTGGAGTTGTTCTCCAGCCTGAAGAGGAGACAGCTCCAGGGAGATCCTGCTGTGGCCTTTCAATACTTAAAGGGAGCTTGGGAGAAAGATGGAGACAGATTTTTTAGCAAGGGGACAAGGAAGGGGTGGTTTTAGACTAAAAGAGGGTCAATTCAGAGTCAATGTGAGGGAGAAAGTTTTTGCTGAGAAGGTGCTGAGGCCCTGGAATGGATTTCCCAGGAAGCTCTGGCTGCCCCTGGATCCCTGGAAGTGTCCCAGGCCAGGTTGGATGGCGCTTGGAGCAGCCTGGGATGGTGTCCCTGTCCATGGCAGTGGTGAGACTGGATGAGCTTCAAATGTGTCCCCCAACCCAAATCATCCTGTGATTCGGTGATTTCATTTTGGACTCTCAGCTTTCATCACCAGTTTCATAGAAAACACTGATTTTTCCACACAGGCTGCTTATTTTAGTGGGGTGCATGATGTCAAATTCTGATTATTTTATTGTTCTGTTGACTGAGTTTCTATTTATTAACAAAAATTTCTCAGCTTTTCAGAGGCCCACTTTTGATTTCAAGGTACTTCCCAAATGTCTCCTCCTTTAATTAATCATTTATGAAATTAAAGTTCACCATTTGAAAACACCCTCAAAAACTAATATCTTAAAATGTAGGCTTATCTGTATAGCACCTATAATTATTTTCATGTATTTTTTTTTCACCAGACAGATCTAGGTTAATGTCAAGTTCAGCTTCCTGCTATAATTTAAATTTTCCTGGTGTGTTTTTTAGAGACTGCAACTGTTAGCCATCTTTTATTGAAAGAGCACCAGTTTTCCCATTGAGTGAAAATGTGAAATGCAGAGCGAACTGTTATTACTGAGGTCATATTAGCTGTGAAGATACTATTTCTTATTGAAGGCATTTAAAAGTAATATTTTTTAGAAAATATTACTATGGATAAAAACCCTTAAGTTATTAAACTTAATTAATAAGCAATATCCTACCTCATAAAGGATAACTACAAGACACCACTTGAGTTCTGTGGTTGGCAAGGATACTTTATCAGAAGTTTAAATATCTGCTAAAAGAATTTTTCAGGACTTTTAATGTTAAATAGCATTTATTTTGCAGTTTTAATGCAATTCAGGGGTGGCACAGTGTTGCCTCAGTTTTTATCTCACCCATAGATATTAGTGACTAGAAATAATCTAGAAATACTTGCACTGTGGCATTTGCTTTGACTACTCCAATTACCATCTCTTTCCCACTTTTCTACACTCAGCTTTTTCTGTTTCAACATCAGAAATTCAGAAGGCAAAGTTGTCCCATTAATTCAATTAAGCTCCTTGCTGTATGAACTTTATTGGCTTTAAGTGACTCATTTTGGAGTTTATGTGCATGTGTATGCATTGTCTGCTTATATCTTTTAAAAGAAATAAAATTAGAGGTATCTTGATCTCATACGGCTTTTCTTTTATGGTTTTCCTTGTAAAAGGAACTGAAGAAGACAAAAAATGATTCATTTAACTGCATAATTAGCTGGGCAAAGGGGCCAATATTATTATTTCAGAGCTCTGAGGTTTATGTGTTGGTTGCTTTCGGTCTGTGGCAATAACAGGACAGATATTTCATTTGTATATGAGGCCATCAGCACAACTTTGGAGTGGAATAACCACTTTTAGACAGGCAGTGTAGTAACAACTTTATTTACCCTGTTTTACCTCGTACAGCTTCTTGTGGGATGAGACAGAAGCTTCTCACTAGAACCTACATTTTTGTATCTGCACATTGGAGGAGGCAAAGACCACAAAAGTTCAGGGTGTGTTTTGAAAGTTTTACTTTATCAAAGTACATTGGGATGATTTTACTCTCTCAGTGAACAGCAGTTGAAGTGGGAACTGCTGACAACAAGGTGACAGGAGGCCCACAGCCACTGAAGAATTGAGAAGAAGGTCTTGGGGTAGCAAATTTGGGATCTTAGACCAAAAAGTGGTTGTAGCCTGAAGTGAAAGACAACATCTCTGAGGCGTATGGGAAGTGTTGATAGCCAAGCCCAGCTGAAGAAATCAATCTGAAGTCCTTTATAAGCTCTTACATACATGACCCATCCATAAGTCACTTACATGATCTGAAATTAGCCTGTACTTAATGAACAAGTGGGATTTATTGCTGGTTTTCTGTGTGCAGTGTGTTATTTAGTATCTAGAGCCTTAATTTTTAGAAAGTTTCCCTCCCACACTTGTAACACCTCTGGGAAGGCTGCACCTTTCGCTTTGTGTTTCAGCTTGGCACTGGGGGAATGTGACAGGAACAAGGCTGTTTGTCTTCTTCTCCCTTCCACCTCCCCAGAGCACTGTCAGCTGCTGTGGGGAGGGTGCCCAAGACCTTGCCGTGGATCTTTGATGTGTTTTGTCTTCTTTTTTTTTTGCCAGAGTTGGGATTAAATGCTTGAGATGGTATTTCTTGTTTGGACTCAGATGTTTATTAATTCTTCTCTACATTACAGTCTCACAAGCCATGAGTTCTACAGCACTTCTAGCTAATAAACTAAAAATGGCCCCTATCTCACTCTCTACAAGGCCTTTGAAGGATAAACTTTCCAATTAAGAAATGACACTTCAATTATTTTTACTTTAACCCAATAACCAACCACCCATGGCCCGCAATGCGGACTTTTCTATCCAATTACAAAATCCCACCCAGAGCCATGAAGGAGCTGAAAAAGAAGGACTCAGCCTCTGCCCCAAAACCTCCATCTTGCTTTATTTATATATTACTATATTCTAAAACCTTCAACTCTTAAGTTTTCGACCCTGTGATATGACACACTTCTATTCCAACTCCACACCCACAATCCCAGTGCTTTCACTCAATTTTGGGAGCCTTTTCCATGGCTTCAGGTGAAATGCAGTGTTTGCCTGGGAGTCAGTGTCTGTCAGCACAGAAAGTCTGAAATTCTCAGTGCCCAGGATTCCAACAGATCTTGTCCATAATTCCCTCTCAAACATAGTGCTGGGTCACGCTGGCTGCTAACAGACTGAACAGGCTGTATTTTTAACACACATATTCCATAATTTGAATGTCTCCTAGCACAAAGATTTTTAAGGGATTATTATTATTATTAATCCTGTGTTTATATTGGCCATGCTTGGGATTATGTAAGATCTGTGTTTTCCATGTTGATAAGCCTTTTCATTTTTGTTTTCTTCCTTAAAATGGAATGCAGTCCAGGAGCTTATGGATACAGCCTTTATTCAACATCCATCATATCATAGTAGCAGGAAGTAAACTCAGATAAATGTTATTTGAATGAGCTTTGACTTTATTTTGGTTTGCTTATCTGATCAAATATCCAGAGGTTTAATTGCATTCTCCTGATCAGTAATCCTAAGAATTATTTTAGTTTTATCATATTATTAGCCACTATCAAAAGAAGCCCATAAAATTATTGCATTATATATAGTTATTAGTGAGCTGGAGAAAGTAGCAAAGTTCAACAGAAGTCTGATTTGATGGTATTTTTCCTCATAAATATCAAATAATTTTTAATTAGATTGAACATGCACAAGGAAGAAAAAAAAAACTCTAAAAAGAGATAGATTTTGGGAGGATCAGATGAAGCAGCCAGAAATCTCAAACAAAGAACTTCTGCTTCTCATGTAAAAGAATACTTGTTGGGAATAGTGTAAGGTATTATTTTTAACCTGTGATCAATACATAGAACTGCCAAGGACTGCAGTTATTTCAAATTCTGTATGACTTGTTTGTTTGGGGTACTTTTCCCAAATAAATATGTTGCTGAGATTTACTCACCTGTAATTTTTAGTTTCTGCCTGTGCTCTGTTAAATGCACAATGCAAGTTCCAGCCTCCTGGTTACTCTGAAAACTTACTCTGAAAAGAGATCTGGGAAGTTTTTTACTTAGTGAAAATGTATTTTGCACTGGTGACCTCAGTTTGATTTACTCTGTAACTCCTGGATTAAGCTGCTTTTGCAGACCACATGTGCCCTCTTAAAAGGCAGAGTTCCCAGTGTTCTGCTTGGGTTACCTGAGGAATTAGATTTTCCATGAGAACCTGGAGTGCAGGAGCATCCCATATTTTCTTTCCAAAACAGAGCACGGTCCTACCCAGCAGGATTTTATTTGGCTGCCTGGGGTCCAATGCCTGCTTTGTTTTAATGTACTTTGTGTTGAGATTCACTGAGGTGGGGGCAAAAGGGGCTCTCTTAGAATGTGTCCGAAGCCATATTTTAAATTGGATTAAGGTGAGAATTGTGCTTTCCTTGGAGAATCCTCTCTTGGTTGTGTCTATGCCAAGAGCTGATGCTCACTTGGTGCTCAAGCCTTACCCCCCATGAGGTGAGCAAAGTAAAAAATTGTTTGGCATGTGCTCCTCCTGAATCTACCCTCTCACTCAGGATAACTCCTGAGCATGAGCTGGAGCAAGGAGGGCACTTTGAGGTGTGTGATTAAAATACTCCTGTGGTGGGTTTCCCTGGGAGAAGCTGAGAATGTTCCGTGCGGTTTGACACGGCCGCGGATCCGGGCTGGGGACTGGGGTGTGTGCCAGGCTCTTGGTCATCCGTGGAGCTGCTGCTCTGGGCTGCCACAGCAGGCAGGGAGAGAAGAGGGAACAGAGCAGGGGTGTGTCCCTCAGGCCCATCTCACATGAGAGGTCTGAGTGTCAGGAGAGATCTGGGATCCCTCTTCTTGTCCTTGGAGGTCAGGTTTGGTTGGAGTTTGCCCCCCTGCTGTTCCCAGCACTCCCCTGCCCCTGTGCCTGAGCTCTTTTTGCTTTACTCTTTGATGTTTGCAACTAGGTTACCCAGTGCTTGCTGTCCTTCACAGCTGTAATTAGTTTTTGGTGATCTTGGTGCTTTTTTCTATTTTTTTTTCTTAATTTTTGCCTAACTGCAGTGACAACCCAGATGCTCCAGCTATTTTCCATGTTAACTTACTGATAAAACTTGGAACTGCAATAATGCAAAATCCTCTTTGTCATCTTTCAACAAGAGAGTTCTTTTTAGTCATTAAAGCTGCTAAATGGATGGTTATCTATTTAAATCTGTTGCCAAAGTAATTAACCCTGAAAAGTAATTCCCCTGCCAAATCAAATCAGGGTTGGTTTATTCTGAAATTCTTTTTAAAAGACAGTAATTCCTGCCAGTGAAGACCAGGGTCCTTAAGAGAATTCTGAAAGGGATTTTAGAGTTGTGCCAATTTCCTTCTTGCTCAGTGGTAGAAGCAATTGAGTCACTTTTCTCAGTCTAGGTATCCCCAGCAATCAGGGCAAGAGACTGTGTAATGATGAAGGTGTAAATGGGAAAACAGCTCTTGTTGGATAGAGAGCTTATCCCACCCCACACCTCAGCAAGGCACTGATACAACATTTCTTAAAAGAAAAATGAAATATGGATTTATAAATACAGGTGAGTATGGGATTCTTTTTTTCTTTTTTTTCCCCTCCGAAAGTTCACAGCTCTGAAGCAAAAATAGCAGAGGGGTGGCACATTGCAACAGAAGATGAGGGGAAATGTGGCAAAGCAGGAGGTCAGTGGGGCCAGAATATCTGCAGACAGCTGTTGTTGGGTCCTGTTAAGGTTTGTCTCTGGTTATGCAGATTAAAATACCATTTTTCAGGACTGTGGCACAGTCAGGGATTTTTTGAGTATGGAAACTTCCTGCTGTTTGTTTCTACTGTGTTCCTAGGAAATACAGGTTAACTCATTGCTTTTGTGAATAGGCAAGATGATAGCAAATGATTATTCCAAACAGAATAGCTGATGAATTGCTGATACCTGAGCATAAATATCCTCTTAAAGCCCTCAGGACTAACTGCTCACCTGAAGGAGAGTGCTCAGGCACTAATGGAAAGATGTCCTGAGCCTTCAGGACAATGCTGATGGCCTCAGTGGGTACAAGTTTTTTTTTAGTCCTCAAGTGAGTCCTGGGTTCAGGAATGTAATAAAAATTTTAACACTAGACCTGTGGTTTTACATGCTTAAAAAAATCCCAAACCACAAACCCTTCTGTTTCCCTAGAACACAAATGTGGAGTCCTGCTGGCTAATTGGAGGAATTCTCTCTAAACTTCTGCCTTTTTTTTAATTAACATTTTTTTAAATTGTAGCAGCCAAAGTCTAAAACTGCAATAGTTTTCAGATAATTTTCAGACTNGTTTTCTTTTTTCCTCTTAATTTGCCCATGGGCAGGATGACTTTCCCAAGGGAATTTTGTGCTTATACTGCAATGTGCAGCACAACTCCTAAAAGTGTCATGGATTTAATCATGTGTACCTTTGGAAGGACACCAGCCCCGGATCATTGCCCTCCAAAAGAGACAAAAAGAGGGGAACAGCACGAGGTTGCTGCGTTCCCTCTGGCTGCTCTCTGTGCTCTGGCTTGGCTGGAGAATTTTCCCTCTCCCTGCCTGTGTGTGGCTGGAGACCACTTAAAGAACAGGCAGCTGCAGTGTCAGCTCGTGCTGACATTTGCACTCACGAGGAGCCTCGTGCATTGGTCTGGTGTTGGTCTCACTCACTGTGACTCAGGCTGAGTGAAATCCTCAGGTTCAGTTCAGCTTCTCAAACCAGGCCTGAATTCCCTTCCCGGTGTTAACACTGCAAAAGCTTTAAAGCTTTGGGCCTTGTTGGGTTTCAACCCTGTGTGTCCTCAAAGGGCTGGGACTGGATGGTCTAGAGGGTCACTTCCAACCCCATCCATTCTGTGATTCCAAATGCTTTAACTAAAAGATTTGGAATTAAGAGAGTCGATTTGGGGTTTTTTTCTGGAACACAGAAAATCAGAGTCACTCAGTGAGTTCATGGTGTGGATAACCCAGGTCGGGGCCTTGCTGGAAGCAGCACGGGTGGCAGGACAGCTCTGGGGTGTGTTGGCTCTGCAACCTGGCAATGATGTGCTCATCAGAGCAGATACTCTGCAGGCTCCAGTTTTGCTTTTGTGCTTGCTTCAATCCACTTTTCCATGTCATACAAGGCCTCAGGTCACTGCAGAGGCCGGAATCACAAGCTTGGAAGACATCAAAGGGGTGACAGGTCCATGGATGGATCTCAAGGCTGGTTTGAATGCAAGTCCTGGAACAATCAGTGACTCCAGACTGGGACTGCACTAGGGGCAGACCATTGAAAAAGAAGTCCAAGGGAGATGGGATGGAGCTCTGGCTCCTCATGGTGATTTCTACAAATCTTGCTAACTCATTGTCAACTCAAGCACGTAGACCACAGTCTCTTGAGAGACAATGACTTACCTTCAGGCTTCTGAACTCTTTCCCTTCTCTTCCCCCAAACTGGAGTGCTTTGCCATTTTATGCAGATGTTTTTCCTTATTCTACTGAGTTATGTAACAGAACAACTGGTTACATCTGTTACTGTTCAATTAAGCTTTTTAGGTCACTTTCAGAGGCCAGCAGTGCCTTTTCAGAGTACTGAATCCATTGGTGTGGCATTGACTCAAACCTAAACAGGGGATTTCACCATTTTGTGTGGCTGTAATTACTATTCCATACACAAGTATTCAAAACTGACACGATTCTTTGCTAGGCTGCCTGTTCTTCTAATCTTTGTGATTATGAATTTGCAGTGCATAAGCACACAAAAATGAAGTTAAAAGGATATGAAGGCTGCCTTTTGCTGCATTCAGCTGTGAAGAACTTAATTAAGTAGGTGGTTAAGGAAATACAAATTGCAACTTGTTTTTATAGGTATTGCTGTGAGCTGCCATCTATGCCTGGAATGAGTTTTATTCATGAAGATCTTGACTTCTACCAAATGTCTTCTGCTGGCCTAAAACCACATTATTTAACTTTGGGATTTAATGTGATTTCCTTTATCCGCATCCAGCACATAACACAAAGAATAACTTCCCACCTTTGGTGTGAATACAGTTCTTTCCTTGAGTATTGACTTTGGCCTTATCCCAACCTAATAAGAACACCGAAGAAATAGAAATGAAAGGTGTCACCCTTGGAAAACTACACATGTACAAGCAGTTTTAACTTGTGATTTCCATAGTTGTTAGCCCCTGGTTTTGACATGGTTTTAGGCTGTCTTTATTTAAGGAATAACAGCCCTTCAAAATATGTCACATTTAAAACACGGGTGACAAAAGAGTTTTTTATTTCCAGAAAAAGAAATGTTGGTGGTTTTTAGGTTTCTCTGCACCAAAAAAATGATCATATAATGTTAAATCTTGCATGTCCCAAGCTGTGATTTGGGGGTAGCTCATTTATTTTCACTGGCTTGTTTGGCAGGAGAAAGGAAAGTCTTCTGGATTCTATTTTAAACATTAGAATGCTATTGAGATTCTTGCATTTAATTCACTACCTGGTGGGAAAAAACACTAATTTTTTTCCCTGCCACTGTAGTATATCAAGCTTTTAAATGCATTTCTTTGGTGCTGTCCTGGCTAGAGATGTTTGATAAAATGTGGATGGGTTGATAGACAGACAGACCAAGGGATTGATTTATTTGGGTGTAAACATAATTTATAGAGGTCTGTAGGTACACTCCTATCTCCATATGTGCATACATATGTATCAGAGAAAGCAACACATTTTGTAGACAATACAAGTTGCAGGGTTTAAGTTCCTCTAGAATTGTAGGAATGCATTTTTGCTTTCTGATGCTGGTCTGACAGCATCCCAATCTCCAGGATGTCAAGTTTTCAGGAGAGAACGTGCATGTTCCTGGAGACAGCTGGTAGGATCTAATAATGTTTGAGGGCTAAAAATCTCAGTCTACTTAACAGCCTTCCCAGTTTGCTTCCATTCCCATTCCCAGGGTGTAAGTAGCATTTTAGCATTCTGATGCTGACGATAATTTGTGCTGATGTTACTCTTTTACAGTTAAAAAGGTGATGATTATGTTGTTCTGCTCTCTAGTTTTACCTGTGCCTAAGCAGAAATGTCATTGAATTGCTTCATTTTTTGTCAGGGCTTTCTAGAGAAGATGATGTATTGAAGCACAGCCTCAGCTGCATTTCTAAACTAACCATATGTCCATTGAAGGCTTGCATATGTTTAGCTAAGCTTGGTTGACTTGATCCTTAAAGCAAGCCTCAGCAGCAGTTTATAGTAGAGTTTTAAATGGATTAAATGTGGGGAGATGCAGATAGTGGCTAAAATTGTTGATAGTAACTAGCTGGGGATGGAAGGAGCTGACCCCATGGACCTGCCTTTCAAGTCTTGCTGGGGATTGGAATGTGCAGCTTGACAGAGTGAGAAGACACTTTGAATATTCCCAGTTTGGAGGAGTAGGATGGTACCTAGTGGAGGTGGTTCTAGACTGCACATATTTTAGCTATAGCAACGCAGATTTTTGTCTCCTTACTCCTACTTCTAGTATTTTCTGAATACTCTCTAAACGCCCGTGCAGCAGCAGTGAACCTTGATTAAGTGATGGAACATAATTGAAGAAATTAATAGTAATTCAGTGTACAAATGCCTGACCCAAAGCTGAAGCTAACAGCAAATAAATTATTATTGTTTCCAGAGTGTGCTTTCATTGTAGGTGTGGTATAAAGTGGGTATTCTGGATGTGGATATCGACAGGGGAAACCTTTGATGTGCCACACCTTTATCAAACAAGCTGAAAAGGAAAGCTGTCTTCAAAGCTGGTGGGCTTTATGGCTGCCATAGTTCACCTGAGGCTTGCTAGAGTTAGACACACAACCTGCTCCATTTTAACACTAAGTTTATAAGTACTGTGTTTCCTACTAATTGCTACAGGAGCAAAACCACTTTTCTAAAGACCTAGACCTTTCCATGGTTATCTGTAATTGACTAAGAGAATTCTGAAAAGAGGTAGCACTGTAATTTTATCTGTGATGAGCTGCTTTCAGGGAAGGTTTTACATTCTGTTCATGCACAGACTGTTTTGCATGTGGAGGTTTCAGAATGTTTCTGTTGTCATTCCTTATAAAAAACCCCTTGTTTTCCAAATGGAACGTGCAAAGGCCTTAATTTAGACTACTAAATACAAATGATTGAATACATCTTGAACAGGAGAAAATAACTGGCAGCAGCAACTCTTCCCTCACCTGCACTGCTGGTGATCATCTTGATACCTGGTTTATGTTATGACTCAACAGAAAATCTGGGTTGATATTTCTTGTAATAGATCCTCTGCAGGTCAGGGATGTACTGTAGAGGCTGCAAAATTATTTTCTTTGGGGAAGGATTTATGTTACTCATGGCTTAGAAACATCTCTTTCAGTGAGTGGGAAGACCAGCCCTTGCTTTGTAAGGAAACAAAAATTTCAGCAAGAGCAGAATTTTTAGGATTGGCCTCTTCAGGTTCCATGCATCACCTTACACAGCAGGACATTGGTCTGGAGCTGGACTTTGGGGAACTGTTAATTTATTTGCTGTATTAAAGCTGGGGGGTTTTGTTTCATTGCAGCTTTTGAGCCTCATATTTTTCTGTAGAGAAAGGAACTGTGTTGGAGCCTTAAATAGGCAGCTTTTACTTTCAGCAGTCAGAGGCAGGTTCGAATTTCACTGCTGGATTTTTTGGGTTGATTTAAATGTTCCCTGAGGCAGGTGTGGTCTGTGTTCAGGGGTCTTGTCTTTTCTAACATTTTGCCGAGTGTTCAGAGGAAACAACTTGTCTCTATGTCCTGGAGTGAGAGATTTGCTGCAAAAAGGGAAGGATGGAGGAAACAGAGGCATCTGGGACAAGTTTCTTCACTGCTGTATGAAAGAAGTCGGGCTTTTTCATTCTTTGGGGATAACTATTAAGATGAAGGTGGGTTTTGCAGTGATTTCATTGATAAAAGCCAGGTAGGCATGGAGCTGCAGAGGAACATACAGACCAACCCTAAAGCAGGTTTCTAATCCAGGAAAAGGAATCAAAAATGTTCCTTCATGTGTCAGGTACTTCAGACTTCCCAAAGCTGAAGCTGACAACGAAATACTTACTTCTAATATCCATTTCTTGGAACCTGACTGCTGCTGTGGCAGTAGTTCTGCTCAGCTGCCTAATTTCATGTGACTTCTTTGGAATATTATAGCCTTGATTTTGAAGCTAAGAGCTCTGTTTCTCCTATTACCAAGCAGCCTGACTTAAATCATTTCACAGGAACAGAAAGCTTGTTCTCTAGAACTGAATCTACAAGTCCAAGCACATTAGTACCCTGATAGGAAAAGGGGGGAAAAAGATTAAACTGGTATTTCCAGAATAACTTTTTTCCTAGGAAAATACCTTACAGACATTTCCTTGAATCCTGGAGATGCCATTTAATATTGCTCTACATTTTAACATATTTTCTTGATCTTTTCATTAGGAACTTGATATTATTTTTGTTTCTCACATTTATTTGCCATTTTATGGGAAATGGAGAGGTAGGGGACACTTCTGTCAATGGATTATGGCATTTCTGCATGGCAGTGGAAAAGCCTGGGTGGCTTTTTGCTTTAGTCCAGTGACCACGCCAGTAATTTAAAGGAAAGTAGTTAAGAACTTGCTTTTGGGATAAACAGCATTCCCAAGTGGCTGAGGTTTGGATTGTTCATGTGGTCTTGTTAGAACCCCAGATCCTTCTTCCACACATCCAAGACATTTTTAAAATTCTGTCATTAGATTGAGCTCCAAGCCTTGTGAGTGTAGAAACACCAGCACTAATGCTTGGGTGAGCCTCGAATTTGAATAGAGAACTCCTGCTGCTGGTGTGATGTTCCTGCTCCAGTGCCCATTGTGATGTTAAAGGTGTTTCACAGGATAAATTCGGTGTTTCCTCCTCTGTCCTGCAGCATCCTCAGTGCTGTGGTCACAGCAGCCCCACAGGGACAGCTCTGCCCCTCCCNTCTCCTCTGTCCTGCAACATCCTCAGTGCTGTGGTCACAGGGACAGCTCTGCCCCTCCCTTGACACGGATACAGTGGCCACATTTTCGGTGCAGTTGCCACTTTGCTGACGTGAAGGAGCTTTTGTTTGCTCAGTGAGTGTGATGTGTTTGCTCAGGGATGATGCTCTGGAGGCAGCAGCAAAGCTCCTCTTATCAGCGTTTCCCATCTCCCTGCTGATGCGGCGGCGCTGGCGCTGTGAACCCTGTAATGGAGCACACGCAAAATTAAACTGGAAATTAGAGGATAATGGGAGAATTTTTAGGGAGAGTGCAGCTCAGTGGTAGATTTGAGTCTGCTCCATGCTGCTGTTCTGGTAGGTTTAACAGAGGTTTGGGTTTCTATATCTGTGCAGGAAAGTAATGGAGCATGAACTGGAGTGTACAGGAAAACAGGAAAGCCTTCCCTGAACTCAAAATGCTTTTAATTTTTGTGGGAAAGGATGAGGGCAGGAAAAGCTGAAAAGTGTAAGAACCAAGTTGTGAATTGGAAGGTCTCATATGAAGCAGTCTATATTTTCATACCATCGAGTTTATAAATAAATGATGAGAAGAATTATTATTGTGGGTGCAGAGGAAAGGATTACAGGTGACCTTGCCCCTGATAAGTCACAGCTGTACTAATTACCAAAGCAGAGGAACAGCCTTGCCCTCAGTGGGTCACAGCTGTGACTAATAAAGGTAAGTGTGATAAAAGGGGTGGGCTGGCTGGTCAGAGGGAGAACTGTACAAAGGAGATACTGAAGGAGGACCTGGAGTAAGAAGGAATGATTCAGAGAAACATGAAGAAGGAAGAGAGTTGCTGCTGTAAAAGATGTGCTGTGAGGTCAGTCTGGGGCTGATGGGGCTGGAGCTTGCAGTCATAGCCTAGCTGGGTAAAAGCCTGCAGTCAGAGGCAGTAAGGAAATACTTGCAGTCATATTCCAGCAGGAAATAACCAGTAGCCAGAGTCTGCAGTTGGACCCTACAGCAGGAGCTTGCTGCAGCTAGAGTCAGTGAATAGTTGGAGTCAGGATAACTGAATTGTAGAGAGGAATAAACCAAGACCCTTTTCATGTTGCTAAATGAGAGTCTGTGTCTTGGCTCATTTCTACCCCTAACGAGAGGGCTGCAACAAATTATCTGAAGCTCTGCTCATATCTGGACAATGACCTGTTGGTTTATATCTGCATTACTAAGGGTATGTAAAGTTCTTAGATGACTTATTGGTCATGCTATACTTTTTGGTACTTTTTCAGAACACAAGTAGGCAGCAGAGATTCCAAATTGGAGCTGCAAGCAGGGGTTTTACTATGAAAGCTCAATTTCCAGTCCTGCTGGATGGCAAAAAAAATTTCCTCATTTATGGTGAATTGAACTCAGCATGTGTGAGCTGGTTCTTCTCTGCTTGTGTGACATAATCAGGGGTGTTTTGAATACACTTGGGATGTGCTCTGTGTGTGTTTCAGATCATGCTACCTTCCACAAAGCCTATTTGCTTGGTATGAAATATTTACACATCATTCTACACAAAGATTTGTTAGTCATACATAATGCAGAGTGTTGAGTCTTTGGCTGTGTTAGCATCTGCCATCTTAGCTAGCAGTAGGCTTGCTAATTTAAATATTTTAATGAATGAGTCATAACCTTTGTGTAAGAGCACCAAAATTATAATTGTCGTTTCATTGTATCCACTAATGTATTTTTAACCAAAAAACCCCTGATTTTAGTGATCAATGTGAGGTATTCAGCAGAGTTTCATGTAGGACCCAGCTTGTAAACCGGTGGAATTCACTTTAATAAATGTGTAGGACAGATATATTTGATAATAAATACCCTTGTACTGTATTTCCTTCAAATATATTAAATTTTCTGCTTTATCATTTGACCTTTGGATGGGGTTGCAAATTGCTGATGGGTGAGATTTGAAATCCTTCATGTCTAGATCTCATGTGTACAGTGGCTTTTTATTCAGAGGCCATTTTCCCCTCTGCTACACACAGGAATCAAGGAAAACGTTACTTCCAAATGCTGCAATCATCCTTTTAAGCCTCCTGAGCCTTAGAGGTGCTACCAGAAAATTTGCTGTACTTGTAAATAGGTACAGCAAAGCCTTCACTGTGTTTAGCATGGATTCAACTGGAAGGGATTTGTACAACTCTCTGTTATTTAGGACTGGTGGTGTAAGAAAAAAATACTTGTCACAGTCATTATCTTACAGCTGAACAGCAGAAGAGCCAACAAGTGGCACCTGGAGATTAGCCAAAATTTTAGAAAGTGCCTTTAATGTTGAACAGTCAGGTTTTACTGGCTTGAGCCATGGCATCTCAAGGATTTTTCCAAAGGATTTTTTTGTCTCATTTGTGGTGCACAAGTATGGAAGAACCCTATTTGTCTGGGAGCATCAGGGGTTTATTCTGAGGGATGCTTGCTGCTTAATTGGTTTCCTTATATTCTGATGCATAATTATTCCCTCATACCCCAATAGGTTTTGATGCCCCACTTACTTTAATTGTGAACTACCACAGGCAGTGCATAAATAAAAATAAATATCCAAAGGCAATTTATAAATGCATCCTTACCCTTAGTCTGCACAAGATTTAGGTGTCTTGGAATTGTCAGGCAAAACATAGATGTTAGATGCTCTCAGCTGAACAGTTGGACTGTTTTATGGTAAAATGATTCTGTGAATCAAAAAATATTATGTTGTTGCAAGACAAACCTATGCAATATTGAGGAATCCAACTAAGACTTGTGTCTGTACTTTTTTTTTTTAATGGACAGGCAAAATATAAGCAATGGCTCTACTTAGAGCCATAAACAAAATTCCTCCTTTGCAAACACATGTCTGACGGGGAGATCAGACCTCAAGAACAATGTGGATCATGTAAAGAAAACTTACATTTTATTTATTGATTGAGTTGTTCCTTTTACTGCTGGCAGCAGGTTTGATGATGACAATATGTGTTCTGGAGAGCAAGCTTAATTAGCTTCTGAAATCATGTTCCCTTGGGAGCTACTTTCTCTTTTTCTTTTTTTGGTGCTGGGAGAAGAAAGTCTCTGGCCTCGTTGCCCGCCAAAATATGCCAGCAGGAAAAGATTTGGTTTTTATTTGCAAGTGCTTTTTGTGGAAGGCAACTGGCTCAGACTCCAGACATCTGCTACAGAGTAAAAGTGAAGAGGGATTCGTGCCCTGTGACTTGAATTCCCCCATTTCTGGAAGGAAAGTTTGCAAACCCTCATGGATTTTATATCTGGGTAGGTTACTGTGTTGGAATTCTATGGGAAGGAGGGAAAAAAAAGTGTGTTTTAAGAGAAGGAAAAGTCCTGCTGAGGAGGGTGAGTGGATGGTGGCCTTCACTTCTTCACTGGTTTCTTTTCCCTGCCTGACCTGCTTTGGTTCAGTGGAAGGGCGGTTTGGATGTTTGCTTTTGTGATGTGGGGCTCATTTCTGTGGGAGCCTGAAAAGGTTCAGTGCTGAAGGAGTGCCCAAAGTAGGCCTGGAATGTGTGCACTGGGTCTTGCTGGCAATTAAATAAACCCAGTGGTGGGATTGAGACACTCTGCCTATCTCTAGATCTTTGTCTTTTACTTAACATGAAATCTTGGTTCGGGTCCCATTTGTCTCTATCACTCCTGTAAAGAATTGCTTTGCCACACCTGAGGGCTTTAACTCTTCCTTAGAACAAACTCACTAAATTTTTACATTGTTGAAGTGATATTTGTGTTACAGGACATATGACTGTAGGGAATACACTGCACTTGGGACTCATCACAGATATTCATAAACTGAACCTTGGGTTGAAGGTTTTCTGGGAGTGGTGGTTAATAAATGAGAGGATTGTTATTAACCAAGCAGGTGAATTTAGCTGTGTGTACCATCTGTCCTGAGGAGTCACAGTTTCCTCTTATGCAGGCTTAGCATTGTACATCTCATTTTAAAGATGATTTTTCTACCTTCTATACTTACATCCCTTCATCAGTATGAATTTCACTGGACAGAAACAGTTTGTGGCACGGTACCAAACATGTGTGAGGTGTGTGTGAGTGTGGCATTCTGCCTCCTGTTCCAAGTACAGGCTTCCTGCAGCCCAGAATCTGTAATTTAGCAAAGGAAATTGCTGTCCAGTGGGATTATTGCTTCATATGCTTACAGGAGTAAAAGCAAAGGGTGAGAAAGAAGGGGCTGAGAATTTAAACTACCTCCCATTTGCTTGGAGATGAGAGGGAGGAAAAAGGGAGAAGTAAACCCTTAAGTTCATATTTTAAGTGATGCCTCCTTGCCACTCCTACATGGGTTTCTATGGAAACAGAAGCAGAAACTGGGCCATTGGCAGCCAAGAATCCATTTACACTTTAAATTTACTGCTTGAGCAGCCATGCAGTTTTCTTGTCCAAATTAAATCATAATGGAGTAACACATGCTAAGTAAATTTGGGGTAAGATGAAAACAGCAAATATTAAATATCTTCCATGGATATGCCAAAACCCCTTCCACCTTTTTTTTCTGAAAGATCATCAAGTGACAGGTCAGATAATATTTTATAAAGAAGCTACTTTCTTGTGGCTTTACAAAAATGCATTGGAAGTCTATTAAGCAGGTAATTATGTTCTCTCCATTAATTAGGGATGTGGTTTACTCTTTTAGGCGATGTGGCTGTTTCAGTGCTTGGGATGCAGGAAAAAAAACCCAAGTTGCACTTTCCTTACTGCTCATGCTCTAATAAGTTCCGTGGTGAGATTCTCAGGCTCTGATGCAGCTCATGGATGTTGTACAATCACAACTGGTATTTATTTAAGCCTGATCAGAAGATAAGGCCACCGTAGATGGGTCCTGAGTGACCTGGTCTGGTGGGTGACATCCCTGTCCATGCTGGAGGTTTGGGGCTTGACCTCAAAGGGCCCTTTCAACATAGATCATTCTGTGATTCTATTATAAAAATGCTTCTACTGCTTGGGATAAAACTGTTGTCAGATACTTGCCACTGTTAGAAACTTTGCTCAAGTTATTAAGCACTTGCTGAAGCTGTTTGAGTTGATGTTTTCTGTTGTAGTTGGTTTTCCTCTTTTTCTTTTCTTTTTTTTATTTTTTTAAATTCTGGTGAGCTTTGATTAGAAAAATGATAGTGCTCCTGTGCTTTTGAGAAAGAAGTTTTCTTTTGAAAACGTACCCAAATTATGTGTTAGAGAACTGTTTGTCAGTTCTCTAACTGCACTTGCTTCCTCAGCTGACTTTATCTGAAATCTGGTGGAAATCCCAGACATTTTCCTCCAGTGCTAATGAAGTTGGGTAGTGGGTACACCTCGAGTCAGGGAGCAGGCTGGGCTGAACCATGGCCTTCTGAACAGCCATGGAAGAGGGACAGGAACTGGAGAGAAACAGGCATAACCCAGGAACTGCACCTGTATGGAGGGATGAGTTAAGGAAGGAGAGAGCCTGAATGAGGGGAAGAAATAGGAAGAATTTATAAAGAGAAATGGGATGCATCATGAGGAGTAGAGCAGGTGAAGTGCTCAAATAACAAAGAAAAGGAAGTAGGGATGAGTGTAGAAGATAAGTGAGACTGAGGATAAACTGGAAAGACTGGGGCTGGCAGAAGATGGAGGCTAAGGTAAAAAGTCTGAGGAATGGAGACTTGGCAAGGAATGTGATTCTAGAATGAAAAGTTGCCTGGGATAAAGTTTGGTATGAAGTCTCTTCAGAGGCTGAAATGGCAGCTAAGAGAAGTGCCAGGGAGCAGTTTAGTCTGTATTTGGGATCTCTCCCAGCCTCTTGCCATGTTTTCCCTGGGGGCTGGACCAAGAGAAAGCTGCAGTCCCCACAGGGCTCTTCCCTCAGCCCTCTGACAGGGCTTCTAAAAGGGTACCAGTGCCATGGATTTCCTGCATGGGCCTCAATATGATGGTGAACCACAAGAATTTGTTTTGCCTCTGTGAACCTCATTTCCATTCATACTTAATTTTTTTTTTTTTTTTCTCTTTTTCCTGAGCAGTTGGTGGCTTTTGGGTCTCTCTGACACCAGCGAAATATGCCAGTCGTGAAGGTAGCGAGTGCTGGCAGGCAGAGCAACTGTTTTGACAGACCAGGAGATGTGCAAAGAAAGTGTTCCTCCATTTTTCTCCTGCTCCTGGTCAGGGATAAACACTTGTATGGCACAGGGAGATTCCCGCTGTGTGGGAATTCCAGAGCTGCTGCTGTGGTTGGTTGGTTGTGGAGCACATAGAATATTCCTGCTCTTAGAGAAAATGAGAGGGAAAAGCCAGAAGCACCCAAAGTGTGGAAGGAAAGAAAGACCAATCCACAGAGGTGACAAGAAGGAAATCATTAAATATGTCCAGCATCAGAGTCACAGTGAGTTAGAAATGTTTTGAGGGATGAAAGGTGAGGATCAGTTTACAGGCTTAGAGCCACCTGAGAGATCTGAGTCAGTGGGGGCTCGGGGCAAGGGTAGATAGATTTGTTTGGAGAAAATCTGTAAAGCAGTGTTGACAGCTGAAGGAGGCAATACAAGCCTGTGTTTGAGGAATAGAAAAGAGGCAATTTATTGTTATTACTGCTGGAACAAGTGGTACAGCCAGAGTCTTGCTGAAACAGGTATGACACGGTGTGAAAAATGCTGCAAGCCATTGCAGCTCAGGTGAACTTCAGTGGGATTCCTCTGGAGAAATAACTCAGAGTCATGAAATGGTTTTGAATGTAGTTTTAAAAGGATGATAGTGCTAGCAGAGAATTGGGATATTTTATTTTCTTGAGGACAAGATGGCAGCTTTCTGTGGGGACTGAGTATTGCCCAGACACCTGCAGGACTATCAGCCATCAAAATTAAATGTGCAAAGCACATTTAAAACTACAAAGTCAGCAAAGAAGGCTCTGGAGATCTGTAGGATTTGGGGGGGAAATTAAAAAATATGTACCCCAAATATCGACAGGAATGAACATCTAACACATTCATGCCTCTCCCAACCACTTGCTCTTTGAGTCTGGAGAGAAGGAGTGCTTTGTGCCAGAGTTCCGTGGGGTGCACGTGGGTGATCAGGTGCCTGCTGAAAATGAGCCTAGCAGTCAAGCACAGAGCTGGTAAACAGCTTGGATTTCACAGGAGTCAGAGTATAGGCCAGCAGGAAAGATGAGTGGTGAACATGACATCTGTTCTCAGAAAGAGAAAATGTGAGGCAGCTGCTGGTTTTCTGATGGACAATTCCGTGGGAAGTTTTAACCCAGAATTTAAAAAAGATAGGTGGGAACCTGAAAGTGAATGGGAAGCAAATGGGAACCATATAAATGCATTTTTTTTCATGCTGGTTTGGGAAGACTAATGGCAGAGATCAGCTGTTTTTTGAACAAGATTAATGCAGGAGAGTAAATCTGTTTGGTTTGAAACAAAATACTGCTTTAGCATTCCACAGGAAATGATTATTGAAGGTGGAAAAGAATTGGCTAGGAAGATGGGTAAGGGGTCAGCTACAAGCAGCTGTGAACAAAATACGATTTTCAGGATGGATAGAGATTAATGATTTTGTGCCATGATTAGAAGATATTATTAGATGTTTGCTCATTAAATTTTGGCTAATGTGAAACTGAGAGGGTTTTGCTCAGATGGAGAAAAACTCATCATGCAGGGCAAATACAAAGGAATTGCCAGCTGGATAGGTGGATATGGAAAAGTTACAGGGCACTGGTCAAAGTTGTGCCCCAGTGATGAGAATGATAAACTGGGGGTGGTGGGGAGATATTGGGCTGTGAGGGGGGGCTGCAGCTGCAGAATCTGGGCAGCAGCAATTCCTCGTAAAAACAGCTCAGTTTCTGCCCTGCCTGATGCCCTCTTTTTCTCACTCTGGGTTCTGAGAAAAGGCCTACAACTTGCTTGGTCTGTGCTATCAAGGAACTTTTTCTTTCTTTGTTTTCCCTTTTTTTTTTTTTTTTAAATATGCTTTCAATTCAAGCAACACTAAGCCCACAAGTCCTCAGAGCACCGTTGTGCTCCTGAAAGGGCTTTTAGGCCCCTCCTGCTGCCAGTGGGGACCTCTCCACACTCTAGAACTCACTAACAGACATATTTCACTTCTGTAATCATCTATTTATGTATCAGCAATAGAAGTAGAGATTTTCAGGCATGCTTCCTTTCCATTTAGAAGCTCAGCTGCCGCAGAATGCAAAATGTGAGCAGAAGGATGTGTGCAGTGAAGCCCAGGCCTCCTTTTGGCAGTGCTGAACGTCCCCTGTTCCCACAGAGGACAATTTCCCTGCTCTCAGGCTGGGAATTCACTTTCCCTGCTTTTAGGCTCCTCTTGGAAATTTCAGCGAGCTGAAGCTGTGACTAAGAGCGATTGTCTGCTCTGGTGGTTTGCCTCTCTCACCGAGGCTGTCTGATTCCCATCGGGGAGGTGTGGGACATTTCACTTTCCCTCAAGGCTCTAAAAGGGGTGACTCATTCCTCCTCTTTTGTCTGCTCCTTATCCAGGTTCTGCTTCACCTCGTGCTTTAATAGTCTTTTGCACAGAGCTTGTCAAAAGGGTTTTAAACTCTGAGTAAACTGTCAGGGAGGTTCAGCCATCTACATTTCACTCTCCTCACGTGCTCCAGGGTTGGAGTAGACGCACGCTGGGGTTTTTCTTTTCCGAGGATGCGGCTGCTCATCTAAGCATGGATTTATTCTTAATTATTTTAATCAGTTTTCTGGTCCCGGGTGAAGCAGGGTGGACAGAATGCTGAGGGTGGAGACAAGTACTTTAAGCTGGAAAAAAAACCTGGAGTGGGGCAGAATTTTAATCCATGCATATCTTTATTCCTGCTTTCACTTGTTGCTTCCCTGGCTAGAAATGCTCTATACTGTATACATTGGAATTGAGGAAATACAGACCATACAAATTTATTCCTTGTGTTCAAAACAACTTCTGATCCTCATCTTTGCATCTCAACAGAAAAAAACCCATATATAGCATTTTAGGTTTATGGCTGTTATTTGGTTGGTTTTTTAAAGTAAAAAATAAAATAAACACAATTCTGTGAACATGAGACACAGGAACACATTCATTTGATTCCATCTGCTGAATAATTTTTGTGAATTTAATTGGACCCCGGTTCTTCCCAACACATGAAGACATATGTTCCTAAACTAATTGAATATAGCTTCTGGTCTTGGCAGGGGTCCAGTACAATGTTGAATCAACAACAGTATTAAGAATTATTTCAGTTGTAGTATGTTAAATGATCTCTTCACCATTTTCAATTTGGAAAATCCTGTGACAAAATGAAATATAGGCTCATAAAAAGCTGGCTAAATACCCCAAATTAGATACTGGTTGCCAAGAAGCTTTCTGATTGAAGAGTTTTTGTTGGGTTTTTTTTTGCCATTTTTGTGTTTTGGCTGTAAATTTTATATTGCAGTTCCTTTCAGGTGCTTTTGTTAGGTTGATAAATGTGGCTGCTGTGGCCTTAAATTCCTCTCTTGTATTTCTAAATGAAAATATTTAAATGTCATAAGATTTCTTCTCTGTGCGATTATTGAGCTGGTTATCCATCCAAAAGTGCTGAAAATCTGCTTCCAAACCCAGATCTTGATAAAATTTACCAGCTCAAGGATCTCCTATCCACATAGAATGCTTTCTTTTCCTTTTTTTTCCTCTGGTGTTCACTTCCTCACTCCTTCAGGCAGTCTGCTGAGTTTTGTGGCTGTTGACTCTTCCTGGACCTGTGTGGTCTGACAAGACTGACAGCAGTCAGTGACTCGCCTGCAGTAAACCAGGAAGATGGAGAGTGGGAATTTGCAGGATCCCTGATCTTTCCCAGCAGGTTAATTATGGTCCCTGTGTAATTGTAAGCGTGTGGGATCAGCAGGAGAGGCTGAGCCCAAGCCAGCCTGTGTGCTTGCTGCTGCTGTGGTGAGGAATTTCAATAATCTGTCCCAGAAGCGCATTATGCAGATGCAAGTGTGTTATTGAAAGGGAAGAAATAGAAGTAATTGCTTCCTGCCTCTGAGAGGGGATGCACATCAGAAAGTTGAGGCACATGTTCTGGCTTTGTGGTGAAGCTGCAGGAATTTTATTCAGTCAGTGCCACTGCCTGCTCCAAGCTTAAAGCTGGAGAAGTGCAACCCAGTGCTTTGCATATCATGAAGCTGAAAAATCATATAAATGCAGCTGAGTTTACTGTGTACTGACTGTCAGCCCATGTTAAGTTAGCTTGAATAAACATATAAATACCTGCTATTAAATATTGATATTTAAAGGCTGGAAGGTGCTTTTAGTGCTTGGTGACTTCACAGGGTTGGTGAAGCTACAAAAATGTCCTGTGTTATGTTTATCTGCCTAAATGCTTATGGACTGGGTTGTTTTCAGAACAGATTTAAATAATTTATCAGGTCTATCTTTTGCTTATGAGTTAATAATCCTTCCTTGCACAGAATCACAATGCATGTTGAAAAACTTCCTTCTGGAACTAGGAAAAATGCCTTGAAACTTCCACACCTCTGAGAGGACAAGTTGGAACTCATCTGTGCCTTTTTACTTGTAATTAATAGGCACAGAATTGTGGTTCAGTGCTGGGTTAATGGTTGGATTCCATGATCTTAGAGGGCTTTTCCAATCTAAATGGTTTGGGTGAAACTTCTGTGAAACTCACTCCTGCTTCTCGCTGATTTAATTACCTTGGTTGGGGAGTATTACTAATTCCCAATATTACTAATTCCATGTGAATTTCCAACCCAAAGGGGAAGAAAGAATTGCAAGCTAATTCCAAGCTTTTTTGTGGGTGTCAGAGAGGTATCCAGTCGTGCTCTCTCACCCCAAGGAAGGATGAAACTGTACCTAATGAAACAACTTGGCATGAAAATGAACTGAAAGCCTTGAAGAAGGGCTTGAAGCTGAGGCCCTGAGGTGTGTGTGGATGTGTTCACATACTAGAAATAATATCTAGAATATAACTGCAAAGTAGCAGCTCTGAGGGAAGGAGGGAGGAAGAGTAACACACTAATAATTCTCTTTATTTGAAGGTTAAAAGAATGCTGAAGCAGAAATTGCAGTGTTCAGTGCATCCTGTTAAATGATAAATAACCTTTTCTGTGTCCTGGTTTTTTCCTTCATAACCAGCCTTTCCTTTCTCCTCCTATTAGAAGTGTGGATGTAATTCACATGTTATGTGAGTAGAAGCAAAAGTATATGACAGGCAAAATACTGAAACCAGGGTCCCCTTTTTAACAGAGCTTCAGGTTTATGGGAGTTTGCACTGATTTTTATTTTTCCTTAAGTCCAGCAAGAGGAAGATACAGCAGGGAGGGGATGTAAGCACATTTATTCCCAGCTCTTTTAGAATGAGACCTTGAAGGAATCCTCTCTTAGGTATCTGTGATGTAGTGGTCATCAAATCTCCCAAAAAATCGGGCTTGAAGATGTCTCACTGCCCTGTCTGGGATAAACTTGCAGAGGGAAGGTTGAGAAAGGAGCCTTTTCCTTCTCAGTGCTGTGTGTTTAAGCCCAGCAGTTGTAGTAAAACTCAGGGCTGCAGGTTTTGATGCTCTGCCTGAAAACAGTGAATTTTAAAAGCAGATCTTTTTAATTTGAAAGGTGCATTTTGCAGCACCAGCACAGCCAAGTGGTTGAGTTCATGGGAGGCAATTGGCACGAATGCTGTCTGTGTACAGATGCGGTCCCTGAGTGCTTTGAGCCAAGATCATTTCCAAATTAAAAGGGAATTTTAGAATTTTAGCTAAAAAGTAGATACATGCTGCTTCTTGGATCAGCAGCAGCTGCAATCTCTTTGTGTTATGTTTCCTTGCATCTGGCCTGGCCTGGCCTGGCCCTGCTCTGCATGTTGATTCATTGAACCGCTCGTAATAACAATAAATAATGTACATTTGGAGTGGTGTGTGCATGGTTTTCCTTCCTATCTGAAGAAATGTGACCTTTCTCTGCCACACTGATAACCACCACTTATTTCTCTTGTCACGTTCTGTGATAGCTGTCCACTGGAATGATTTAGAAACGCTTTATCTTGGTTTTCCAGCAGCTTAAAAACTGGCCTAGTTGTTCAAGAGGAGTGTTAAACCCAGAGATGGTTGTATCCTTTTTATTAAATATGGGACAAAACCAATCTAGCTCCAGAAGGCAGGATTTGTAGAGATCACTTTGATACTTTTCCTCTCTTTGGTGAATTTTGAAAACTCTGGTGTCTCACCAATGCAGCCAGATTATTCTGAGCAAAAGAGCATTGAGAGCACAACACCTTCCCTTTAAAAGTGATGTTTTTGGGAGTTCCAGGCTTGAATTCTGGGTGGTTGCTTCCCAAGCAGTGTCTGTTACCTGGCAATCCAGGGAGCAAAGTTTGCTGGCAATATTTATTTGGTCTCACCTGGTGCCTTGGGCTTATTGGTTTTAAATCACACTGCTTTGAATGGATTCACAGATTGATTGTGTATTACTCATTCACAAAAAAACCCCTGAGTAATGTGATTTTTGTTTTGTTTTTTGCCTAGCTTGACTAGATAGATGAGAGTTAGATAAACACAAAAAGAGGCCATTGTTACCATGCCACAGCTCCTATACTACATGGAAACTGTTTATTTTTTGCTTTGCATGTAAAGAAAAGTGGTGTTTAAAATCTTGTCCAGCTGCAGAATATTTATTCAGCATCTAAAGGCCTCTGCATTGAACATGCATGAATAAATCACAGAAATTAATAATTTACAATAGAATACAGATAAAATGATTGGACTTCTACTCAGCTGCATGCAAATTTAACTTCATCCACACAAGCAAAATAAAAAGGGAAGATGCTGCAAGACAAATCTGAGAACTACACAGGGATTGGCTCCATCCATCTTTACTCTTTGTGGTTCTGGAGCAAAGAGATAAATAAGAAAAGCCACCAGGAAAAAATACGAAACTCTCTTGGTTTTGGGGGAAATAAAGACAAGACTTTTTTAGAAAATGTTTTTAAATAAATATTGCTGTTAGTTACAAGTGTACAGAGCATCTAATTGTCTGCGTAGGTTTTCCGTGCCAGGAAGTTAATGGAATTAAATACATAACTAGATTTTGAACTGAGCCAGATTTAATTTATGGCCCTTAATATTAGAAAACTTAACTGTGCTAAAATGGCAACCTGAAAATCGAATCCTTTGAAGTATGAATTCAATTCTGGAGAAACCAGTTAATGGAAGGGCTACATAGATAGGGCCAAGTCCTTAATATCACCTACAAAAACCTGCTATTTTTGGCCACTCTTCTGTAGGTACCTTTTGAATTTCTGGCCTCAAGACACTACTTAAATCCCTTTTCCATGCCAAGAACAGACCATCTCACAATTTTCTTTTTCAGTCACAGGTAATCAGCAGGAGAAAAATTCCATAGCACGCCCCCCTTCTGTCTTTCGTCCAGCCAATCTCAACTAATGTGGATTGTATCACCTACTGTTGGAGAGAAGTTTCCGTAGTTTGGTGACTCCTCTTTTAAATTTGGGGTCAAATAGCTGACTAAGGATTTTTTTGATGCTTAAAATTCCAAGTAGTAGTAATAATAAAAATTAGCACTTCAGCTATGTAATCCAAACCACATTTTCCACCTGATTTTGAATACGTAAGGATAGATCTCAAATGTTTGAGATCTACCAACCCCTTCACAGGGAGAGATTGAGATAAAGAGTTGTGCTTCTGGGTGGTGGAAGAAATCTGGCAGATTCCAGAATAATGAGTATGTACATCATGGCATTTTGCTAAAAAATTCCATTGACACAAACCGTGTCTCAGAGATTCAGGCAAGTCTCCCCATATCTTCATGGTAGTTCCTACTTGCAGCAAGTAGCATTTTTACTGCCTTGTCTCCTGTGGGGAAAGTGCTCGTTAAAACTCCATTTAATTTGGTGTTAACGATGCTGTTAGCTCCTCCACATGTTTCGTGTGAGTCCTCCCCCACATCTGCATTCTTTCTCCCAGTTTTCCACCATTCACTTTGTCTGTCCCCGAAGTCTCTCCTGATGTGTTAATAAACGCCAGGTATTACCACGGGTGTCTTTTGTAGGTTCAGAGGAAATGGTAAAATGTGGGCACTGAAAAGTGGCTTTTTTTGGTGGCATTTGTCACATGGAGGCCTGGGAAAACAGCCTTCCACCACAGGAGTGTTCTGGTGAGCAAATCACCTTGGAGAAAGAGGCTCCAATGTTCAGTTCTGTGCCCCGAATGTCTCTTGCTCTGCTTTCCATCTAAATTTTTAATACCTGAGATTCCTCATGCAAAAAGAGAGTCTGCTTTTTTATCCAGGCTTACTGAGGATGCCTACAGAGTATTTTTTTATTTATATGCTTCCACTTCTTTGTTTTGTTTTTGTTAAAGCATCAATATTGGAATTTAAATAATTTAGATAAAATTTTAGTTGAGTTTTAAGTTAGAATTGCAATTTCACCCGTAGAGACTCAGATACCCCGACCAGTTTTGATTTGAACTTGAATCCCTTTTCCAACTTTCACAATTCTGTGATTGTATGAGCAAATAAAATGCAGGAAGGTGCATAGCCAGGGTTTGCTGCTAAGTGGAAAACCACTTTTCTCCATCACAACTCCTGTGCCCTGCATCCCAAACGTGTTTTTCCACCCCCAGTAATCTCCACCCGCTCTCCAAAGTGCAATTGCACTGCAGCAGTTTCTCCAGCGGGGTACAGATTTCCCATTTCCATCTGTGCCCTACTTTGGCAGAGAAAGGATTTAGGATGCACCGTGTCAGACGCTCTGTACAATGAGGAAGGGTGGAAAGGCTCATAAATAGCAGGTTGGTTTAATTCCTGCTGACATGGAGCTGCTGTAAATTGAACTTTGTTTGCTCACACGCTTCGACTGGGGAGTTGTTGCCTGCTCTGGAGGGAAATGGTTGCCAGAGAAATTTAAAATAAATTGATTGTTCACCTAGTTGGTGTGGGTTTTTTTTTTATTTTATTTTATTTTTAGCCTGGCTTCCTGGGGGACAAATTTTGCAGTCTCCATGTCTGCCTGCTCAGCCATTTATCACTACCCAGCCTCCTCCTCGGCTTTCAACACATTGGTTAATTTAATGCAAATGTGACAGAGCCAGAAGTCATTAGATCTAATCGTTAGTCATAAGATCTAGTCATTATATTTAAGTCATTAGTCATAAGATCATCATTCCTACAAATTCAATAAAAACTGGTGGTTGGTTTGGTGATGGAGACCCAAAGTACTCCATTCTCTTGGGGAGGAAGGTGGGCAGCAGCCACCTGGCCTCTCTGTGAGCATTGTTTTGGGGCTGACATGTGGAAATATTTTACTGAACATTGCTTTCTGTAACAGCCAAGATCCTTATTTTAATTTGTTTTCTTATTGGTAAGAGTGGCAGGCTTTCCAGTTCCCTTTTGATACCTGTCCTCACTGCTCATAATCACTGTTCCCAGCAGGTTCCTCAGGGAATGAAAAAGTCCTTGCAAAATTTCAATAGCAACTGGCCTTTGAGTAAATTTTCTTTCGCAGTCAGTCTGATTTTGGTTCTTTTGTTGAGTTTTATTTCTTGCCCTGGCCAAAAAAAAACCAAACCAAAACAAACAAAAAAAAACCCTAAGCAAATGAATATAGTTATGAAAAGCAAGCAAATTTTGGTTCTCTCAATATAATGTAATAAGGTATTTCTAGGCAGACACGTGATAGTGAGGTTCATCACTGCCCTAATTATCTTTTCACCTGTCAGCTTCTGCTGGCTCTGACTATCAATACTGTGAGGTAATCAATGCAGTTTGTTTGCCCTTCTGTGCCATAATAGTCTGTGATAAACCACAACGAGTGTATAAATTTAAATAGCTGTAGTACTAACCCAGCAAAGGAGAGAAAAGTAATTTCTGATGGGTTTGGCTTTTTTTATTGTGTGTTGGCACATGCTGAGAAAGTATTTGGGGTCATAAAATGTTAAATTCTCTATGTAGCTTCACTGGAGGTATTCTTGCAGATTATTTAGAAACTCTTAGAAGAAAGTTCAGAAAAAAAACCCAGTACTTTTTCAGGCCAAATGCATATAAATCCTTCAGGATATATGGGGTTTTCTATCAAGGAATGCCTGGTGACTTCTGGATTTTCTAGATGTGGCTTCTTTGTAGAATGCTTTCTGTCCAAGTCTTTTTTTCCTGACTTTTCTTGTCTCTTTCCCCACTGTTTCAGCAAAGTGAGTAAGTCTGTGGGCTGACTGTCGCTGCTTCACAAGCACCCTGTGTTTATAAATGTAAATATCAGCCCTTTTTTATTGTGCACCTTGCTTTAAAGCCACTGATTTTGTCCCAGGACAAATAACACAATTAGTGATGCCTTTTAAAAAGTTGTCATCCAAACTCCTTTTTGCTTCCTCCTTCCATCTTTTAGTGAATGTATCTTAATTGTGCCGTGCTGATTACGTGCACAGAGGAAGATTTTGCTAGAAATGAAATTCATCTTTCAAATTCTTCGTTCCTGACAGTGAGTGTAGGGTGATTAGTGACAAAAGTGCCTTTCTCCTCAGTTCATCCCTTTTTAATGGTTCTTTACCCAACTAAATCCATGGATCCTGGGTTAATACCTGTCACTGAAAATGCAGAGATGGGATCCTGGCTCCACAGAAGTCAGAGTGTGACAGACAAAGTGAATTTTGCATGTTCATTAATTCTTTGCATTTAGTGCATTGGATTTTTTGCCCTTTCTCAGGTATTTATTATGATTATATTTAGATTATCAAACAAAGGCAATTCACAGCTTGTTTATAACACACTGACCTCTTTATGCTCTCAGTCTGTCACAAATCCACGGAGTTATTAGCAGAGAATCAAACCCTGAATGGACATTGAAGGAACTGGGATAGTTCCATGCATAGGCTGGCCCTGTCTTTCAGAAACTTCAGGCAGCCTGATTTATTATTTATTCTTTTAGTTCTTTTAGATTTTTCTATCAGATCATCCCATACATGAAAGAATGGAAGTTCTTGTTGCCCTCAAAAAGGACTGACTCTTGTAATGGAGCTCTGAGGGGGAAGAGGGAATGTGTGGGGAAACAAAGATCCCAGTTCTGTTACAAGGCTCTGGAACGTGAGCTGGAAACAATTTCTTCAGACCACCTGCAGTGTTAAGCAATGAAATGTATGTGGCTGATTTAATTACCCATTGATGTGTATCATATAACTAGAATGTCACACATATGTCCTGCTTTTGCTGCAAAAATAAGTACAAAATAAGAGGTTTTTTTAAAAATTTGCCTTCTGGAAGGCAATGATTTGTTATAAACATGAGCAAAGCTTATTAATCATATAAAGCACACGCTCTTGGGATCAGATTTGTACAATTTTCAGAGTTGATCTGGCACAGCTCTGAAAGAAAGCTGTATCCACTTAACCTGGGGTTCAGCTTTGGCAGTAAGATGTGAGAAAGCATAATATTTGCAGCTTCTGTGAGCTTGGGGGGACATAATGAATAGGAAACTGTAATTCTGCTATTTGGAACCTTGGAGAGTCCTTTCAGGATGCATCACGGTTTATCCCCGTTTAAGCCCATAAATGATCTAATAGAATGTTTTGGCTTTTTCTGTAAATAACAAAAAAAAGAAGACAGCTCATGCCTTAATTTATTCTTTCTGAGACAAAGTAGCCCTTTTGGATTTGTTGTGAATTTCCGGGGATTACAGGGAATTTTCAGGTTAAATATTAACTTCACGAGAGGAGTTTGAATTACTCACGCTGTGCTATTCCTGGCACAACATGTTTCCCATGCAGGCATGGCCAAATAATGAGAGAATCAAAGGTGCCTTGCTCGTACTGAAATTCAGCTTTAGGCTCACATCATTCCTTCACTGAGCTGTGATAATCCAAATCCTGAGTTTCGTTTGTGCCCCTCTTTGGGGATCTTGACTAAACCAACCATGGGATATTTTCTTTTTTAGTGAGAGAAAGGTGAGCCCTTTGAGATACCATGTGGCCCCGAGCTTAAAAGAAATCCCAGTGTCAGCCTGAAAACCAGGCAGGGTGTTCAGTGACAGATGACAGGTCAGCATTTGAGAAATGTCTGAGGAACAGCTTCAGTCTTTTCATTGGAAGGGAGAATGAGGGGCAAAAAAGCTGAAAAAAATAAAGCCTAGATTGATTTTTCTGGGGGTTGAACTGTCTGTGTTCTGTGTGGGATTTTTCTGATGGGGCAGGAGAGATTTCCATCCTGTAAGGGCAATGCAGTCCTAACAAGAGCAGCAGAGCTTTTAATAGGGCTGAACCCTCAAGTGATCATCAGGTGTGCATTCAACAGGTGCCAGTGAAGCAGCTGAGAGAAATCTGGAATTTCACAATTCAGTGTGTGGAGTGGAGGGCTGTGACATGATTCTCTGCTAACTTGCATTTCATGGGGAATATTCAGACTGTTTCTTTGATCCCAGTAAAAGATCTGTGGCATAAAAGGCACAGAAAAGAAGACCCCAATCTGTTTGTCCAAGTAATTAAAGGGACAGTGGAAACCAGTGTTGGGACTCAAGGGATGAAATTAATTATTCATATTAGCAAAGCAGGAGTGATTGCTCCTTGCCTGAGTGGATGTGATGGAGACAACAGGGATAAATTGTTAACTGCCTGTGTGGGCTGCAGAATGATGTGGTTTGTGTGGTGATTGTCATAGAGATGCAAGGCTGAGCTGGAGAAGGAGAGAGCAGCACAAGAGATGAAACAGAACATTCAATATTTTCTTGCTATTGAGCAACATTCAATTGTTCACTGTTGCTGGAGCTGTAAATAAACAAGTTGATTGTTGCACTCTGCTTTTGCATCAGGTTTTAGAGTACAGAATTGTGAGAAGGTCTTAACAGTGCTACTCAAAGTTGTTAAGAGCATGGAGTTGTCACAGAGGTGGGGTTTTCTCCATCTCCTTGGCATATAGGACGTTTGGCCTGAGCAGCACTTCCTAAAATATTAACAGCAGCACACAAAAATAGAAACCTCTTTGGGTTTTTTTTGGGTATTGATATACTTATAAAAAATTGAATACCATTCTTTCACTCTGGGTGCTTGACTTGAATGAGCCCAAAATATACTTAAAGCCTCTAAGCAGGAGGGTGCAGTCTAATGAGGTTAATCCCAATCATTACCTGGCTCTCCAAGCTCATTTCTAATTAAGCCACTGATGGTGGTTAATCCTTGATGGGCTCCTCTGGCTTGGTCCAGGCAAAAGTCCTGCAGCAGAGGAGTGACCCCTGGAAAAGCCAGTCAGGGCAGCAGCTGGAGTATGAGGTGCCAGTACTTGTGCTGGAAAAAATTAGACTGCAACAGGAACTTTAATCAATAAATAGTGGAGGTAAAGGACTATTTTTATTGAATACTTCTAGAGCAGAAATTTTATTTCCTGGTGTTGCTAGGAATTGGAAGGCTTTGGATTGGATGGATTGGAGTGTTTTCTCTTAAGAAAAACTCTGGCTGGGATGGATAGCGGGGCTTTCCCACTTTTCCATATCTGACTAATTCACAAGTTCATTTCTAGAGGGCTTTTTTAATGCTTTGTATCTCTATGATTTTACTGAAGCGAAATAAAAATTATTTTACTACAGATCCTGGAATTATAGAGTATTCTAAATTGGAAGGGACCCATCAGGATCATGGAGTGCAGCTGAAATGTATGTTGTACTGAAAACCTCACCTTTTCTGAGGTGAAAAATAACTCTAAAAAAGACCACATGCTTGCCATGAGAGAGTGATTGCTGGCTCTCCCTTTCTTAAATTATATTTTAAGTGCTCTTCAGACAGTTTGATGATTTCAGGGGTAACAAAAATAATGAAATTTATGTGAACTGTTTGTGATTACAGCAGAGGAGTTGACGTGCTCGTTGATGTTCTGTGGCGTTTTTTATCTCTGATTTTAAGGAATTCCCCATGATTCCCTTCTAACAACCCAACAGTCCTGAATGAGAGCAGCAAGCTCTGCAGATCAGGGGCTCTGGGAACCAGGGGGAAATGTTTAACCTGGCAGTGCTGTTGCCAGAGAGCTGGAGTTCATTGCTTGGCAGGAAATGAGACCAGGATGTTTTTCATTTGTTCCAGACATCAGATGGTTTTTCAAGCATTTGACATATTCTGGGGGATTAAAGAACCTTCAGTTATCAGACACAGTCATGTCAACATGAAATGAAATACTCTGAATTCTGTTTTAGAGATACCATGGTATCAGCAACAGGAAAATCAATTGCTTTTAGTACAGAGGAAACGTGGGAAGGAAAATAGGACCCCAAGTATTTTATCATATTACTATGGTGCCTTCCAGCTCCAATGGGCGAGAGGATTCCATAAAAAATGTACTTACATTATTTTATGTGTTCCACCAATGCAAATTAAGATGTTTTGAAGTCTTCATAGGTACAGTTAATAATAGGAATGATGAAAATTCCATATATCTCCAGTAAATATATCCGTATTTACTGCTGGAAACTGGTTTTGTGCATCAGGCCTTTTGTCATTAGACTGATCTCTAAGTGAATTTACCAGGCTCTAGGCATCAGATAAAATAATGTTATATGCAGCAGCTTTGGGAAAGGAAAAATAGGAAAATAGCAGCTTTGGGAAAGGATCTGTGGCACTTTGCATGGAATATTAAATTTAGACAGTTGAGAGGGCTGATCTCAAAGGAGGAACTCCCCTTTAGACCCTGTGGATTTCTATATAAGCAAATTTTAAGTATAGGCTCTCCTAGAACTATCCTGCTGAGATGATGAATAGAGGAATCATTGAATTTAGGGGAGAAAGTCACAGTCCTTAAAATAGATTGCCCATCTCAAAAACTAAAATGGCTTTGGTCATTCTGTCTGGATTTGCCTTTTTAAAGAGATTCTTGTTTAAATCAACTAAGGGAAAAGATGTCCATGGGTGATGGAGGGATTGACAGCATGGGCTGTAATAACCCATCTCCCAAATTTACCTGTAGTGATGCCAATGGAAATTTATGGCACACTTTTCTATATCCCAGATGTTTTTCTGTAGATCTGGATTTGATAAGTTAGTGCTGAGTTCATGCCAAAATACCACTCAATCACTGCTTTGCAGCTCACTAGAATTTTACCTTGACCTTACTCTTGGCAAAAATCTAATTTATTCCATTTAATAAATGAATGCAGTTTGAAATGTGTTCATTACACCAGGGTTCAAGAAACCATGCTGTGTGTCACATGGACTTAAAGCATTTTTTGCTTTTATTCTAAAGATCAATGTCTTGTGACCAACAGTATTAATTTAATAATATTCAGGGGAAAAAAAAAATCAATGTCAATAATGTGAGATGTTATCTCTGCTTGAATCCCCTCCATTTCAGTGTATCTTTTTTACACCTGTGTTCTCTGCTGGTGTTTATTCTTTGCTTTATTGACATCTCTGAAATAATTCACATTCTGCAGTTACAGAATAATATTCAATTTTGCCTTTGTCATTTGGATTGAATCTTCACTTGGGAAGATGCAATCAGCTTCCCACTGCAAATTGAGTGTGTGTCTTTTTTCTTTTTCTTCAAGTGATTCTGTGTGTCATCAGTATTTTTGTCCTGATAACTGTTCTTTCATTCACATCCAACCAACACCTTTGTTTTTCACCTCCAAATATTTAGAAATCTTCTCTCCTTTATCTTCACTTTCATGTTTTCTAGCCCTTGACTCGTATCCAGAATGGACAGTTGTGGTTTTACATTATTTTCAGAGGTCAGCTGTCTCCTTGTCTTCCATCTCTGTGGTAAATTCCTGCGGCCAGATCACTGCTGACCCTTGGGCAGCAGCACAGCTCAGCTCTGCTGTTCACGGTTCTGCTGAACACAGCTCAATTCCTAGGTCACTTCAGAGCTTTCCTACCTCTGTCTGTGCATTTCAGCTTTGTCCTCTGAGCAACCTTCAGCTTTTATCAGTTCTCTGAGTATTTTCCACTCGTGGCCATCTGTGTTTTTGTGTTCTGTCTCTTAGGCTGCCCTTTCCCTTGTGCTGAGTGACCTCTGTTTTCTCTCTCACATCTGCTGCTTTCAGCATTTGTGTGTTGACAATGCCAGGTGGGGCTCCTTCCTTGGACTTGTCTTATCTTTTTGTTGGAACCCTGGACACTGAAAATTTTAGATTTTCTGTGCTGACAGGCACTGACCTCCAAGCAAACACTGCATTTCACCTGTGGCCTTAGAAAACGTTTCCAAAATTGAGTGACAGCACTGGGATTATGGGTATGGAGTTTGAATAGAAGTGTGTGATATCACATGGTGGAAAACTTAGACTTCAAGGGTTTAGAATATAGTAATATATATATAAAGCAAGATGGAGGTTTGGGGGCAGAGGCCAGTCCTTCTTTTTCACCTTCTCCATGGGTCTGGGTGGTATTTTGCAATTGGATGGAAAAGTCCCCATTGCGGGCCACAGGTGGTTGGTTATTGGGTTAAAGCAAAAATAATTGAGGTGTCCTTTCTTAATTGGAAAGTTTATCCTTAAAAGGTCTTGTAGAGAGAGAGAGAGGGGCCATTTTCTACTTTGTTTGTTAGAGCTCACAGCTTGTGAGACTGTACTCGAGACAAGAATTAATAAACATCTGAGTCCAAGCACAAAACAATGTCTCTCAAGCATTTAATCCCAACACTGACAGAAAAGAAAATAAAAACCCAACAGTTTTTGGGTGGAAAACTGAGTTTTTCCCTTGCCAGTGTGTTGAAAAAAACTGGCTTAGGGAGGTTCTTCTGGAGAAGACAACTCACCTAAAATGACTGAACTCCATGTTCTGAGGAAAATAGAGTATTTGTGCTAGGCTAACATTTGATCTTGATGTTCTTGAGGTCTTTTCCAGCCTAAATGATTGCATGATTCTCCAAGACTTTTTGTAACACTTTTTGGATAATGGCTGCTTTTTAAAGTCTATATTATCAAAGAAACACTCTGGCTTATGTGAAGGGTAATTTCAAACCCATACACAGGGTGCCAGAGGGGTGTGCCACTAACTGTGGATGGATTTGAAAGGAAGCTTGGATGTGTTTATCCCTATGGTCACGGGTCACAGTATCCCAGGAGTTAGTGGGGAATCATCATGGTTTGGGGAATCAGCTGCTGGATTTTCCAGCTTTCCCTGGAAAATGGTAAATGGTGAGGAGCTCCAGTGTCTGACCCCGATTCTGAAGGAAACTGTGGCATGTTGTGACAAAGATGAGCATTTCCATTTTTCTGTGGTTTTGCTGCCTGGTCTGTTTGCTCTAATTAACAGCATTGGGCAGGGGATTATTTTGCTGATAGCAGTGGCTAATAACTGGTTGCTTAAGGCTTCAGTTATGCAGTTAGCATTTGTTCTCAGTACTAGTTCTAACTTTTCCCTGACTGCTAACAGAGAAAAGAGTAAGTACTGAATTATTGCCATCTTCCTCTTGGAATGCTATGACATATATTATAAATATAGGTGGGAATTAGCTGAGCTTTAAGCTCCCTTCCAACCCAAGCCATCCCATGATTCTGTGATGTGGACATATGAATTCTGTAATTTGCATAATATAAAAATTGGCAAGATTTGGATTTTTTTTTTAATAGAGATATAGGTACACAGCTAGCTATCAAAGGAGTGTTGAGCAAGCCAAGCTTGTTCTCTGTTCCTGAATTAAAATGGATAATCAAAATACACCAGCTGGATTCTTTGCTCTGCTGAAATAGAATCAGTCTGCAAAAGCCCATGCTGAAAGTGAACCCAGGGCTATTTAGTTTGGCCACATACTGGTTTGGCTACTGACCCACAAAAATACTGCTTTATTCAATGTTTTTCCACACACCTGCATCAGCATGGAGATAAATAAATCATTGCCTGACTAAGTTTTTGCTGTTAGATTATTTTTAGCTCTTATTGACTCTCTCTTACCGTCAGTCATTAATTTTGGATTAGTTAAAGAAAGAGGATTAACAAACTCCAGCTCACAAGAGAATGATCAGCTTCTAATGACTGCCTAATATATAGATAACTACGTGAGTTTTCTTACTTCAAAAATAATTATAATTCAGGTCTGTATGCTGAAGTTATTGTGTATTCAGTAAGCTTAAAATTCACATTTTGGTGCTTGCACAGGAGGGTTCCCTTCGTGCAAATCCTGCTGTTATTTGCATTTCTGTCAATTTATTCAGCAGAATATCTCTGACTTTATTTATCAGCATGGGAAAGTTCCAATTTTTTGTTCCATCCCTAGCAGAGTTTAGTAAATGCAGCTTTACTGTATCACTGTAGGCCAAGTAAATCTACCTAGACTAAATGATGTTGTTGCTTTTATTTTTAAGAATTCATTATCTGGAAAAGAACTCAACAAAACCCTTTTGATTATTTCATTATAATTTTTGTTTTCAAGGTATTCATAATTTCAAACCAGCTAATAAATTATTTACTTAGTACACTGCAAGAAACTGTGAAATAAATTAATTCTCTGAGTGAATTTGTCCCTAAAAACATTCTCTTGATGTTTTTTCTGACCTTGCTCCTTGAATGCCGAGCTGAAGTAGGTGTCAGATATGTGAAAACAGTGATAGGCAAATGCACATACTGTGTAATTGGCCATTTAGATAGGTCAAGGTTCTTCCCTTCAAAGAAGTTCTCACCTGGACATTTTCTGGATTTCCATGACGGTCTGGACTTGCTTGTGCCTTTTGGAAAATCAAAGTTGTTGTGGTCCAAGGCGCATTTTACATAATCCTGGTCTCAAAAGTTTCCAGCTTGGTAAATGGAGAATTATCTGCAAAGAGGATTAAGTCATATTCTGGAAGAAGATGAAACAAAGCTGGAAATTATTTCTGTTACTTCCTGAGTCGATACCACGGGGACTTCAGTCTTCTTTTAATCTGTTGTAAATGACACCTTCACTTTCCTGTGGTGGAAGTTGATGTAGCCTCGTGGATGTGACATGGCTTTGCTGGAGCTGTTGTTATTAATTTCTGATTAAAGTGGGGTTTAACAAGTGCTGTAGTGGGAAACAAAGACTGCTCTGTAATAATATTCAAGAAATGGGGTACAGATAAATACATGCTATTTTATAATTTGCAGAGTTGCTTTGTCACGCTTGAACAGTGTTTTCTTATTCCTGTTTCCTCTTAATGTGATAGCAGTCAAAATCAGGTCTCTGACACTTCCAGAAAATCTGCATTTCTATCCAGTTTTTTGTATTCCTGCACAGACTCTAATTGGATTAACAGACTTCAATTTTTCTTTTTTAATGTGCTTTGTCCCTCAAAACTTTTCATTGCTCCTGTAGGAAGAAGTTGCTGTACTTTTACCCTCCTGATCCCTTTTGTGTTTCTGGGAAATAAGTCGAGTTTTATGCCCACAATTTACAGATTAAATATATGTGTATATGTATCTTATATATTTTTTATCTTATCTGTATATTTTAAGAGCTGGATTTTCAAAAAATGCACAGATGCTTGAAGTTCAAAATCAATAATAATTTGGATATCCCCTTTAACCTCTCCCACTTCAAAGTCTGGGGAACTGGAAGAGAAATAACTTTAAAGAATTTTCGACCTTTTGTAGAAAATTTCTTGGTCTTTGGTGGTTTTTTTTTTCAAAAGTGGGGGCCGGATTTAGAAGAAAAGTTAGATCACAAGGGTCTAAAAATGACATAGGCAGAGGGAATGTAGGGATGACATTATGGCCAAGTTATTCATGAAGTTATCTGGCTGCTTCAGATGAGAGGAGCACCATCATTCACATTATTAGGGCAGGCAGGATCACCAATTAAAATCAGGTCAGAAATAGCTGCAGGTTTTGATCAGATGATTCCATGTGATGCAGGATAAGCAGAAAAAGGCTGATAAATCCTTCTGGATCCACAACAGGCTCACATCAGTGAGGTCCAACCTGGCCTTGGACACTTCCAGGGATCCAGGAGCAGCCACAGTTTCTCTGGGCAACCTGTTCCAGGGCCTCACAACCTCACAGGGAAGGATTTCTTCCCAATATCCCATCTAAACCTACCCAATGTCAGCTTGAAGCCATTCCCCCTTGAGCATCTTGAGATGTTCTTCTGGAATGGATGATCTCTCGCATGTTTTTCATCTTTCAGAGCCACAGACTTCCCAAAATTCTAGATGAATACTTCAGAGGATAGGTATTTTTATTATTTTTTCATGGATTGTATACATGCTGTTAGTTCTTTGACTCCAGAGGCTTCTAATAGGGATAATAATTGTCCAGATGCTGCAGAGATGGAGGTTAAAAATGGATTATAGATTATCTGTGCCTTCCTCAATGTAAAATGTCAGAGCTTTTTATCACTGAGTCAGTGGTAAGGCAAAAAAAAAATAAAAATTAAGGAAATTTAGGAAATGTTCTAATGGAAGCTTCATCTTTGGTTTATCAGTTACAGGGAGTGTGGAGAAAAGGGTGTATCTGAGGAAAGAGCTATTAAAAATCATTGCTAAGGAAAGATAATATTTCAGTTTCTACCACTTCTTTGTTGTTCTCTGAGGGTTATAAGACTTTACCGTTCCTTTCCATGTTTTTTCACTTGACTTCCATCTGTTCTTCCAGAAAAGAGCTGGAAAAGAGGTCAAATAGCGCCAGCAAAATTTCAGATGACAATAGAAGGAGGCAGAAATCTGCATTACAAATTTTGCTCTCTTTTTCTGCCATCTACCAGTGGAATTTTTACTTACATTCCACCAGATTTGTGGGGGTTTTTTTCCCCTGAAATGCAGCTTTCAATTCATTTGCATGAGGAAGACTAGAGGTCCTTTTGTGCTCCATGTAGGGCTGTACATCAGGGGAAGCTCTTGGCTTGGTGGCTTATTCCTCTGATTTTTCAGCTCTTGCTTGCACCTCTGTTGGACAACTTGCATGGTGATCTTGTCAAGCTCCACCTCCAAATGCAGTAGGATTTGAGCACAGTTCCAGAGGGAGAAGTGTTTCCAGGATCCCATTCATCTCTCCTTAGATGTTCTATGCAGCATTAATCTGACCCCACACCCAGGGAGGGAGGGAATGAATATTATTCATCACAACTTCATGTCCTGGCAGTAGAAAAGTGCCCAGGATGGTGAAGTAGACAGTGGTGCCTCAAAAGAATAAAGCAAAGAAAGAGAACTGGAGAGGCCCTGATGGATTGTTTTGGCTCTTGGGGTGTTACAACATTTTTCCCTCCAAAAATGTTAGTGGGCCATGGATTTGCTCCTTGAAAGGTTAAGGATCACTGTAGCTCATGTTATGACTAATGCAGGCTGCAGCTCTGAGCAAACCCAAGCCTCCAAAGTTGTGCCTGGTGTCACAAGAGTGAAGCTGTGTTTAAAATGTCATTTGTGTGCAGATGATTATTTCAATGGAATGAGACAGTCCTGGAGCACTGGATCCAAAGGAAGGAATTCAGAGCTGCTGCTCTTTCCAAATGCTCATTACCATCCCTGCACACATCTTAAATTAACTCCCTTTCCCCCAGTTTTGTTTTTGGCCCTTACTTCTCCCTCCCTATTTTACAAAGACATGAGCTGTCCAGGCCCTCAGAAATCTGGGTTTGAGGAATTAATGAACCCTTTAAGCATCCATCTGGGATATTTTGTGTGAAACATATGGTGTGCTGGGAGAGCCATTTGGGAAGGCAGGGCCAGGAAGACAATCCCCACTCCTTTCTGCCATGCAGGTGCCCTCCTGCCAGCAGACCTCCCTGAGAGCAGACCTGGGAGTGCTCTACTGGAATATTGTCATTTGATCCAAACTTATATCCTAAAAAAGTTTCTAATAACCTATTAATTTGCTATGCTGACTTAGTTCATGAACTTAGGAGACTAAAGTTTTATATAAATATATGGAAACTTGGAATACTTTCTATATGTGGGGGGAATGTGAGCATGATTTAAAGGCTACAAAGAAACTGTTCCTGCTGCCAGGACTATTCACTTTCTAATCTCAATGGCTTCTCTTTGCCAAAAATAATTCAGAAGTGCCCAAGAAACAAGATTAAGTTCCTTTGGTGTCTGATAAAACACAAATGACATATGTTCCTAATGTGAGAGGACTGTGAGAGCCATGGAAGAATCTGTTGTTGTTTGGCCTTTCCAAGTTTGGCTGTATAATTAAAAGAACTTCACAGAGGAAATGAGAAGCTAAATGGGGTTTTTAAGTCTTGGAGAAGCCACTGACAATGTTTTTCTAATAGGAGCCAGTCTTGGTTGTCAGTTTTGAAGGACAATATTCAGTGACCTGACAGTTTGAGGCTTGTAAATGAAAGATCAGTTGTGTTGAACCTCCAGGGCATTCTCTTGTTTTTCTAAAAATTGCTCTTCCCCCTTGAACAATTATAAAATGTGTTTAAAAAAATTATCAGTCTGACCATCTTGAAATAAAAGAGCTCTGCTGCAGAGGTGGGTTCTAACTGGGATAAATCTTCCCTGTACAGAGGGCTGATCAACCCAGAAAAAGTGATTGATTCCTGCCCATAATGTCTTGAAGGATATCCACCAATGTATCAGGCTCGTTGTTTAGCTGCTATTTTAACTGCTCAAATGAAAGAACAGGAGGTGGTTGTTGTTATGGAGAGGTTGGAGGGCTTGACAGCACCTGAAAACTGTTTAATTCCAGGGAAACATGAATCCAGCGCCGTTGTCTGAGGGACATTCGGGCAGGAAGAGTTCCTCATGGTCCAGTTGTAACTCAGGGAAGTTTTCATTTCCATGGGTTTATCGAGCTCTGCTGTGCTGTGGAAGGGTTTTTCCCTTGGCTGCTGTTCCCTGGGTAGTGTTCTGCACTTGACAAATATCCTCTATTTGAATTTTCTGTGTAAAAATACTGGAGATGGTTAAACTCCTTCCTACCCAATGACACCTGAAAGACATATAACAGTTTAATAGTTTCCTCAAAGTGTCAAAATATAATTCATGTGTTTATTATGGGATGCATATGTTGAAAATATTTTCGCTTTGTAGAGAATAGTTCACAGATGTGATTTATGTTTTAGGAATGGGAAGTATGCCTGTTTTCTAGTCAGAAATGGAGCTTCCCTTTGTTATCAGTGACATGCAGGGTTTATGGACGTGCCACTGTTTCAGAGAGAAAATACCCTAAAATGCTCCTGGGTTGAGATAAAGACAGGGAGAGATCACTCACCAGCTACTGTCACTGGCAAAACAGACGTGATTTGGAGAGCAATTAATTTAATTTGTAACAGCTCAAGTCGGGGCAATGAGAAATATAAAACAGATCTTAAAACACTCGTCCCTTCTTGCCAGGCTCAGCTTCCTCCTGGTTTTCCCCCACTGTGGCACACTGGATGGGGACTGGGGGCCATGGTCAGTCCATCACATGTGGACATTGGTGCTCCTTCCTCCTCAGTGACTGGACTGCTCACACCCTTTCCCCCCTCCAGAGAGGAGAAGAGAATCCTCCATGAACTTCTCCAGCACCAATCCTTCCCATGGGCTGCAGTTCTTCCCAAACTGCCCCACTGCGGGTCCCTTCCATGGGCTGAGTCCTTCAGGAGCAGATTCCTCCAGCGTGGGTGTCCTGCAGGATCACAGTCCCCTGTGCCAGCACATGCTGCCTATGGGGTCACAGCCTCCCTTGGGCATCCCCCTGCTCCAGTGTGGGCTCCTCCACGGGCTGCAGGTGGATCTCTGCTTCCCTGTGGACCTCCATGGGCTGCCTCTTCTGTGCCTCTGACACCTGGAGCACCTCCTGCCTCTCCTCCTCCCCTGACCTCAGGGCCTGCAGAGCTGCTTCTCTCACATTTTCTCACTCAAGATGCTCCCACCATTTCTGGTGGGCTTAGCCATGGCCAGCATCGAGTCCATCCCGGAACTGGCTCCATCAGACCTGGCAGAACCTTCCAGCAGCTTCCCACAGCAGCCACCCCCACAGCCTTCCCTGCTGGCAAACAGTGCCACACAACCCCAGAGCAAGTGTCTGCTGTGAACTGTCTGTTTTGATACCATCAGATGAGGAAGGTGCAAGCAGCAGAGGCAGGATTCATCCCTGAGCGTGCTCTGCTCCATACTACTGCTTTAGTAAGAGAGTAGTTTCCAGTGGGGAGGACTAAAGATGTAGCAGCTATTATTAGCAAGGCTGCCTCCAAGAAGGTGTTTATTTTAGTCTTGCATGACTCATCCTTATTCTTACATAAAAGACAAGACAAAGTGCAGTTCAGTGACTTTGGTCACTAATCAAAATACTGGCAAACCCTCAAAGTGCCTGACTTCCCTGTGCCTGTCTTTCTAAACTGTGTCTTGCTGTATGACAAAAGGGAGGAAATAAGTAACCTGAGTTTATTCTTTCTGTGACTAAGTATTATCTAGGAAGCTTTTAACTAATCCAGCTTTTACAGTAGAAGTTCTGCACCTATATAATTCACTATAATTCACAGTGAGGGCTTTTTTTTTTTTTTGTGGTTTGCTGCTTCTTGCTGGCTGTCACGGCGCGGGATGAAATCATCGCTTTCGGCCACATTACATCTCCTGCGACCTTCCAGATGGGCTGCAGCTATGTCAAACAAAATTCTTCATCTCTTCTTGATAAATTATGTGATAACCCCAGGGTGAGGCAAAAAAAAAAAAGGGAGAAATAAATCCAGTTATGCATAGTTAAGTGAGGGCATCTTCATTAACCCAAGGTGGGGATGCTGCAGTAGCAGGGAGTGAGAGCTGCCCATGAGCTTTGTAAGGAGGTAGTCCTCATTTTCAAATGCATGAAGAGGAAAACATAAAAGCAGCACGTACTCTAAGGCAAAATGAATGTTACTTTTCCAGGGAAAGCAAAAACAGGAGTAAAGAAGGACATTGAAGCCACAGTTGATAATTAGGATTTCCCAATGGAAATATTTAAGAGGACTTTGCTAATGTATTGGTAGGAGCTGTGATGAATTTAGTACTTCAGACTTTAATAAAAAAATTAAAAATTATATTGCATTTCCTGCTTAGAAGGCAAAGCAAGAAGTAAAAACATAAAATATATGACTTGGACCCCACGGGTTCAAAAAGTGGAAGATCACTTTGTCTTTTCCAGGTGGAGGAAACTAGCCTCAATTTCTTATCACAACCTACAACCCACCCTTCCTTTCTACTCTTGGCTTCTAAAATTTATCCATTTCACTCTTGTGTTTGGGCATGTGCCTTCCTGGCTGAAGAAAACACGCTCTGTCCTAGTTCTGAGTTATGCTTTGTTAGTGGCTTAACTCCTCAGCGTTATCAGAAACTTTTTCCATAGTTAAAGGATGAGTTTGATCCTAATTCTTGCTCCATATCTGTTTCCCTGATTATTAAGTTATCTTACTGAAGTTGCTGGGAAAGATTTGTATTTGTCATGGTAAGGGTGAGCTAGAATTTGTAAAATGTCTCAGTGAAGAGCAGTTGAGCCACCCTCAGTGGGAACAGACTTTAAGGGCACCAAATTAAGGCTCTGATGAAACACCCTTAGAGCTCAGAACTCAGGCAGACAGGAATGTATTTCCCATGCATAGCAGGAGTTGTGTTATCAAAATCAAGTAAAGGTTTAGGTGGTTGACTTGTAGCTAGGTACATCACAACTGCACTGTCAGGAAGGAAAACTTCAAGTTACAATCACAAAAGCTGCTGTTAGGCCTCCTTTGGGGTCTGCAAGATAAGTTTCAATTGCTAGGCAACTAACCCCAAGATCCTGCCTGTTCTGGAGCTATGATCAGTTTAATCTTGGTGCAGATAGGTAATGATACAGTTCTAAGATGCAATCGTGGCTTGGTTTCTAAAGTTCCAATACATTTGCTTTATTTTATGTGCAACAGAGACATTTATTTGCCTTTATCCTAAGGTTTGGGTTTATGGGAAGGAACTCAACCTACTGAAGGATGTCTATGTCCAGGACAGGGGGCCTTGGACTCTAAAGGTCTCTCCCAACCCAAACCATTCTATGGTGCTGGGATTTTATGATAAAATTACTTATTTTTGAGCAATGATGGAAATATATTAGATGGTAACTTGAGAATCTGATGCTATGAGGAGGCTGCATCCTGTTTTTTAGGTCTTTGATCTCTAACCAAAGTGACAAAACGTCTGTTTTTAGAGTTCTTGCATCCACACAACTTCCTACACATGCCTATGCCATCGATGCAGGAAAACTTTCCAGAGAGTTGCTGCTGCTTTCTTCCATATCCTCAGTTTCTGAGTACCACTCTGTGTGACACTCTCTTCTTTTCTCTTTGAAAATAACACTGGACCCAGAATGTCCACAGAGATCAGGGATTCCCCAACTAACAGCCACCAGGCCCACAGGAATAGCACAGAAAATCAGGGAACTCGAATTATTTGCCCTAACTTTGGCATACAAAGCCCAGTAAATTTTGCAAATGAGTTTTTCCAGTTTTGGATGCAGCTGATTCCTGAATTAAACAATGGGATTGAGTCTCTCCAGGAGGATAAAACTTCCAGCTCTTTGCTTCTGAGCAAGAATGCTGAGAAAGAAGTGCCATGTAAACATGAGCAAAATGGCTTTAAAGCCTTCTGCTGAGGAAACGTTTGAATTGGGGTCAATTTGTGCTTAAAAGGACGATTTTCCCACTCCTTTGTCCTTTTGTTTTATTTTTAAGTAGCCCTTGCCTGTCGTACCAACATTGGCCATTTGATGGAGTCGGTAAAGCCTCTATCAGATTAGAGCTGCTCTTCCCCACTTAGAAATTAGGAGGACTAATTAATGGCATCTTTTTGTCCGCCTGATTGATTGATTTATTTGTTTTTAAAGTGCAGCCTCGGAACTCCCCCAGCTTTTTGCCGTTCCTCTACCTTTTGGCAGAGTTATTTCCAGCGCGCACACCTACTTTTTCCTCCGTTCCTCTGGACAAAACTCTGCTGCCTCAGTAAGGAATGTGCTCTGGGTGATAAGCATGCATTATATATGTGTGTGAAAGGAGCTGTGTATTAGCAACAATGGCTCACTTAACTATTTCAGACAGGGTGTATTTAGGCTGGATAAAAATAGTTTTAATTTCAGGGACTCTCGGGAGCTCTGGTCGCGGCTCAGGCGTTCCTCGCGTTCCGCAGGAAGATGCTCTGAGGGCTGACAGTCATGCAGCAATCAAAGCCAGTGGCAGAAGATATTCTGCCTGGGATTTGTGCAGTTCCAGCAGTGCTGCCTGTGCAGGATTTGGGGGACGCGGTAGTAGGAGTGAGTAGCACACACTAAGGTTGCTTTTTACAATGTTTCCTAGAGCTGAAGCTTTTATGTTGCCTCAGTCGGACTTCAGAATCTAAATCATGCCTGTCATGGCTGTCTTCCTTGTAGTCTAAAAAAAACCCACCTAGAAATCAATAAATAGCATATTAGGATGCACTGAAATTGTCCCTCTACCATTGCCAGACTTATCAATGCCAGTAACTGGGACAAAGCTGATTTAGGTCAAGGTATTTGGAGAGAAATCAGATGTGATGCTACTGCAATTTGGGCAATTAGGCAAAGAGCTCAGAGGCTGGAATAAAAAAAGAGGATGGCACTCAAGGAGAATCAATCACCACCTTAAAGTCATCTAAAATTTATACATTAGAGCTGTGAGTGTGTCTCCTTCTCACAGCTCTGTCTCCATGTGAGGTGGGAAAGCCATGTGAGCAACGTGGCACTAAAGAACTTGTTCCTGGTAGCTGTGAGATGAAATTGCTAACTTCCTGCAGGGTTACCTGGTGCACGTTTGGCAAAATGCACAGTTCTTTTTCCCAGGTTGATCTGCAGTGTGTACAATTCACACAGGCTGGAAAATTCAAATATTCCACATTCTCTGGGATGTGTGGCTGCTGGCAGGGAGCAATGTGCTGTCACACAGATGGAGTCAGGCTCCAATCCAGTCCCTGGAAATGGTCCCCAGCCCTTGCTGCTTCCCAAATCCTGCTGTGGGACTGCCCTTGGAGGGGCTGGCCAAGCAGGATTTAGTAGCCCAGCAGAGGGTCAGTGCTCAGGAGGGGCTGGATGAGGTGGGTGACATTCCATCTTGCATTGCTGTCCCTGGCCCTTCCCGGGATGGGCATTTAGGATGAAGGTTTGGCACATCAGGCACCCACAGGAGTCATTCCAACACCTTGGGTGGCTTTATCTCCTGTGCAGGGGGATGCAGGTTGCTGAGCACCTCGGAAATTTGAGTCTCCCTGAACCTGTCCATCAAGGGCATTATCTGAATCACCCTGACACAGCTTTTGGCAATTCCAACTTCATGGGAAATATCAGCTCTTTCCACAGTACCTCCAAGTTTTAAACATTTGCCTAAGAGCTTGGTTAACATTTAAACTCCATTCTATAACACCCAGATACAAATTTAATTTGAATTATAAGGGATTTTCACAATACTTGGTGGTCAAATCAGAGTTTCCCTTCCTTAATTTTGGAAGCACACAGCATTCCTGCCCTTCAGCGTGGGGCAGCATCAACTCTTTCTGTTCTTCTTAACAAACTAAGTTCCTTTTCTGATCTTTCCTTGTGTGCTTAAGACTTAGTTCACATTCCACAATATTTAGCATAGACTCAAACTCAACGGGGCTTTGCTGTTTGTTAATTTTGGGAGTTGGGTTGCAGAGAAATTTTAGGTGGCAGGAGAACAAGTCTGCAAAACTGTGATTTTGGACATCTTTTCTAGTGATTCTAAAATTACCGTTGGTACGAATGAGGCTGCTGCTTTCTGGTTGAAAATCCTGTTACATTTTTTGTTGCTTGGGCTTTTTTTTACCATTTGTGCTGTCTTTGGTGCCTGTGTTCAGGTTTGGGGCATGCTTATCTCCACAAAGCTCTTCTGCTGAGCTGCTGTGCTGGCACGAGGTTGTGCAGCTCTTCAGAGCCTTCCTGCAATGTCAGTGTGTAGCAGCACTGATTCACCCCCAGCATCAGATGCTGCTGAAAAGAAGAAGGCGGCAGGTTTGGCTCCTTTCTTGCCACTAGAAGGCAGGAGGTGTCTCCAAAGGTGTTTCCAAAGCTCTGTTTGGATACAGAATCAGACTGTGGAGCAAATGTCTCCAAGGGAGAGGCTGCTACGGGCACCCTGGGGCTGGGAGCAGTGCAGAAGGCAAAGCCTTGCTCCACTGGTTCTACCTTTTGCTGGGAGGGTGTTCCCTCAGGACTGGCGCTCTCTGTAGCCAAGGTGGAGCCTTTTTAAAGGCCAGGAAATTGCCTCGTGCTCTGTGACTCACCAGCTCATCCCAAAATAGATTTTTATTTCCAAACTATTTACAAATAAAATCAAATTTAATGAAAGGTTCGTTGGTGATTCTTATTCGCTGTGACAAAATGCTCTGAGGAATCTGCCATTATCCTCCTCTGATGCTTGTTCACTCACCAAAAAAAATTCATTCCTTCTTAACAGAGGAGCTTTTTGCACTTGTGCTCTTGCTTGAGATGATAAAAAGTGGTTATTCCGTGTGGAGAGTAAGTAAATTAGAACGTCGCTCCTTTGAAGTGGTAACAAAAAGCCTCATTATGAATTAATGAAGTTGCTCTTCTAAACAAGTTTGTTTTCTTTAAAAAGAGCTGCAAACGTTGTCTTTGGTTGCTTTTGTCGAGTTAATGTTGTGTAACACAGCATTTGTGGCTCGTGTCTGTTTTACATTACAATTGTGCCTATAGATATGGATGTTGTTTTAAACTAAATATTTCCATGTTTGTAGCTGAGCTGTGCAATGACTCCATCATTGATATCTCTTTTTGGGGTTTATCTTCAATTTGGGGAGTCTGGCATGAAACACGCACAAAAGCTACAGTATGGTTGGTGCAATTGGTAATTTTCTAAATTAAAATAGGACACTCACACATCACCAGCTGACTGATGGGTATTTCTCCATTCTGATCTAACACAGAAAACATTTTTTATGTGAGTTTGACTGTTCTGTTTGTGCTTAGACTCTCCTCAGGTCCCAACTTCAGTCCTCATTCCCATGGCCTCCAAATTAAACTTCCAAGGGATTCCAAGTTTAAAAAACTAACATGGCTTTAAGGAAGAATTATCTCCATCTGCTCTAAGATTAGGCTTTCCTGCATAAAGAGGGATGCATGAGCAATACTTTTTTTTTAATATTGTTCTTAGAGCAGATGCATTTTCTGGAAAGTGACTGTATGTGGGAGGAGGAAATATAGATTATCAACACATGATGACAACACTTTCTGTCAATATATCTGTGTAATCTCTGGGAAGGTTTTAAGAGGAAACCATTGAAATGTACAGAACCAGGTAGTTTACATCCCATGTACAGGGTTTAATTTTAAATTGTGTTGCCTGACTAATGGGTGCTTACCTAATGTAAATTAATATTGGGCTGTATTATTAATGCTTGTGAAGAGATCTATATTTTGATCCATATTTTAGAATTCTCTGCCGAATGGCCTTTAGTGTAGGTATGCACAGCTTTAAAAATAGAAGGGCTCAGCCTGCGAGCTTCTACCTCCTGTAAATACTTATCAAGTGGTTCATTCAGAATTCAAATAAAGATCCATTGTCCTCCCAGTGCTTGCATAATAGCACTGCAACTCCCCATTTGAAAAACTATGATATTTTTAGGGTGGAACACAGCCTCCTGTTTTCCTCCAGCGCTGGGTTGGGAATTGTTTAATCGGGGTGTGAAGCCCTTGGTCCCTTTGGGGGGCAGGCTGTGCAGGTGGGTGCTGCTCCAAGGGCACAGCAGGGATGGGAATGCCGCCTCAGCTCCCTCTGCTCCCCGTTCCTGTCCCACACAGCAGCTCAGGGGGAAGCTGGAGCTGGCTCCAGGGAGAGGCCTGGCTTGGAAATGCCCAAAGGGGATCCTGTTCTTCGTGCTGTCCTGGAGGAGCTGAAGGTGGCACAGGGCTGCCAAAAGGAGGCTCGTCCAAAACTCACCAGAACAGACCAGCTCCACCCCCTGTGCTGCCCAGAGCTGGCCCTGTGCTCAGATCACAGTGCCAGCCCGTGACCCAGAGCAAAATCAGCCTTTTAATTTTTGATTATTCTTTTCCCTCTGGAGTCAATTTATCAGAAGGGCCTCACGAAGCATCAGTGTCTCCGCTGAGGGAGAGGCAAACTGGGATGTGGGTGACTGGCCAGCAGAGGAGCAGGGAGGGGTGAGAGTTTGTTTTCCCACTGCTTGAGTGGGCAGCTTGGGTTGCATTCCTTCCTTTCCCATTCCCTTTCCTCAGTTTGCACCCTCCCAGCAGAGGAGGATGACTGTGGATATGCCAGGGGAATGAGGTGGAAGCAGCTCTGGTTGCGGTGCTTAAGCAGTTTTAGATTTTCATGCATGCTCTCATCTGTTAAGGGCAGACGTGCTAGAGAGGTTTCTTTACTCTATGGGTGACCTCTAGTTTGCTATTTTTGGCTCCCTATTTTTGATCCTGTCTCTGCAGCATAATTTATAGGCTATGAGAACGAATTCAATGTAAGAGGCATGTTCACAAGATGAATAATGTTAAGGTACTCTCTGTTGCACTTCAAACTTCATTTTAATTTCACTGAATTTTAAACTAGTACATATATTTTTGAGCATTGGAATGTGGAAAAAAAATAGTTATCGGCTTATCTTCAGTGGGTTTATTTTAAGGAAAAAAGAAGCAAAACAGATGAGCACAGTTCATTGGATTTTTTTTTTTCTTGAGAGAAGTTAAACCATGAGAAGCTGGCACCTCTTGCACCTGGCAGACATCAGACAAATTCATCTTAAGTGCCACTTAATTGATTGCGGAACGCTGCAGTTCAATCAACTGCAATAAAGTTAATTGAACCTCTCCAATGAAATGTGACTTAAACCAAAGGATTCAAAATAGGAGCAGGTACTAATTAATGGAGACCATTATTTTTTAATAGGACAGGGTCCAAGTAATTGAGTGATGTTTAAATGTTGTGTGTAGTCCCATGAGGATGGGAGTCACTTACTTGCAACAGCTTTCAGGTGAGATACAAGTATGCAAAATGCAAAATTTTAGATGATACTGCTAATTTAACATAGTTCTGCCTTTTAAATCATGCCATGGGTAAGAGATGAAAAGCAGCCTTTAACCCTGCTGGTTTTTTAGGGTGTCAGCTTTGATCCCAAAGTAACCCAGTGAGTTTATACTTACTGGAAGAAAACAAATTGTGCATTTCCCTTGAGGGAGGTCTGACACTGGCATGGGGCCAGTCTTAGCTGGGTGAAACACAGATGAATGTATGACCATCTTTATAGGCTGGTTTGACTAAAGTTAGACACATTAAAAAAAATTCAAAAGGTCTTTGAAGGACTGACAGATGCTATGCTCCATTCAGGTTTTCAACTTTGTCATATTATTAAAACACATGTTTGACTAAGGCAGGACATTAGTCCAACATGATATGTTTGTAGAATGCTGGAAAAGTAAGGGGAAAAAAAAGGCTTTTGGTAGTTTGACACAGGAAAAAAAAATTAATACAAACTGATTACACCTAGGACAGAATTTAGAAAAAAATACCAGTTCTTCTCAGAGGTTCTGGGCCTAACAGGAATAGCAGGGACGAGAAATCTGAGAAGTTCCAAGATGGAGCTTGGCTAAATGTTAAGAAACAAATTTTGTGATGCAGTTGTCATGACAACCAAGGAGTCTGGAGTTTATGATCTGAGATGCTGCTTCCTTCCAGTGCCTCTCTCAGAAATAGATGTTCCTGAGCACAGCTGAAGCTTTGGTGCAGCTCAGGGGGATGAGGTGCTGCCGGCTGAGCCCTTCCTTGACGGCTCTGCTGTCTCCAGGCACAGACCATGTCCACAAGACAGAGGTTTTGCCACTGCTGAATCAGCCCAGGGAAAAGCTTTTGCCTGGCTGGAGCAGCCCTGCAGATCCCAGGTTTCACCAGGCTCCAGCCTGTCCTGCTGCCCTTGCACAGAGCAAGCACCAGGCAGGAACATCTCCCTTTGCCATGGGAGCTGCAGCAGGAAAGGCACAGCATTCCCCATGTGCAAACAGGGGGAAATGTGGTGGCAGGGTGTTACTCTGATTTTCAGCTTTCTGATCTCATTTACATAATTCTACTGGAATTTTTCACGCATTTAACATAAACAAAAGGAGATTGTTTTCATTTTTCTCTGTGGTGGACTGCTGGTTTGACCACTGGGGTCAGAGGAGGGTTCCTCTTGTTTCCCAATCCTTAATCAAATTCCAAATCCTTTTTAAACCCCAAATCATAATAAACTTCCTCTATCTCTGCTCACCTCTCAACCTGACGTGTCGTTCTTTTGTGTCATAACAGCAGGGCAGAATCCAGAACCTCAGGACATTGTCTCTCCACAGGGTGTTTTCCTTTAGGCATCTCATATCTTTTTTGTGTGCCCCAATATTTGAGTTTGTGCCAAGAAATTTATACTGTAGCAAGGTTATGAATGACTTTGATGTTTTTCCCTTAATTCATACGTACTTTTTTTCTGAAAGGTTGTCAAATCCTTCCTTATAATATTCCTTCTTCTGGAGAAACCCCGTAAATGACAGAATTTGGGTGGGAAGTTGCCTCCTTTGATCACCTAGTCCAAATCCTTGCTCACTGCCTTCATCTTTACATCATCCCATGCAGTCAGGGCACCAGGCCAGGCAAATCTCTGAGCAAGTGGATTACTGCAAAAACATCATTAATGCAAGATGTCAGCTGGAATTTCCACATCTTTGTATCCCTGCTTCTCTGAAGCTTTTTTTTTTTTCTCTCTTTTGAATAGCACCTTTTAGATCAACAGAGTGCATGAAGCCTCTGAAGCATCTTTTACACCCAAGTAGATTAAATGGGATATGTGGTGGGAATCAGTGATGTTTGTGTGGGAGATCAGAATGTAAACAAACTTCCCATTTGTATTTGAAAGTCTTGAGCAATTTCCCAGAGACTGTTCAAGGCCTGTTTCAGAAACTGTTGAAATAAATGAATAGTTGGAGCCTGGTGGACTGAAGCCATTTGCTTCAGTCTGTTTAAGCTTCTGTGATGTGATGGGAATAATTTGGTTTGCAGAGACCAAGTCATAAATTAATTTCCATTATGGGACTCATTTATATATTATATTATTACTTTCTATTTTCATCTAAGACACAGGTCAAAATCATGTGCTAGCTTTTTGAGACAGTGAATCTTGATATCATTTGTGGTGAAATGCATTTTGTAAGCACATAAAATGTCATTACACCAAAGCATCTTTTGGCTTTGGACCTTTTTAACTTGCCTCCTCATTGGGGCCTGTGGTCATTTTTGCACTCAGACTTTTCCTGGGATGCTCAGGGAGGAGTATGCTGCCAACAGAATTTGTTCAAACTTGCTTTCACAGAAGCCTTTCTGGATTCACTATGTACTCTTGTGCTGTCCGTGGGCCTGTTAAACCTAGCTTTCAGAATGACTTTAGAGGATAAAATAATAGGATTTTTGACATGAAATATGCTTGTCAGGTGCAGGTCTGGGACATTTGTGCTGGTTTGTGCTANCCTTCCTATGGGAAGGCTGTTCTGCTGAATGTGCTCCAGCTCATGCATCTGCCAGCTTACAATGCACAGATTATTTTACTATTTTATTGTATTGTATTATATTATATTACATTATGTTATTTTTCAACCCATTGCATAACTTTGCATTTCAGGAAAAAAAAAGCTTTTATTCAGCCTCTTTAGACTATTTTAAAAGACATTCCTT